>VZRH01007665.1:583859-629472 GCA_013397555.1 Urocynchramus pylzowi
GGAGCCGCGGCCGAGCGGGGACACGTCAGTGCGGGGCCGGGACCTGCCTTTGTTCCCCGCAGCCCCCGCAGGGACCGGCACACGGCCGCAGGGACGCGGGGCATCCCCGGCATGAGCCCCGCCGCTGCCCGCTCCGCAGAGACCGCCCCGGGCGCCGCGGCCGTGCCCAGGGGCTGAAACGCTGGGCCGGCCCCGCCTCCGCCGTCCCTCCTTCCCTTCCTCCTTCTCCTCCTCCTCCTCCTCCTGCTCCTCCCGGGGCCTCCGATGCCGCCGCCTCCCGCCCGCTGCTGAGCCGTGACGGGCGGGGGCCCTCGGGACCCCGCCGGGGACATGGGCAACGGGATGTGCTCCCGGAAACAGAAGCGGATTTTCCAGACGCTGCTGCTGCTGACCGTGGTGTTCGGGTTCCTGTACGGGGCGATGCTCTACTACGAGCTGCAGGGCCAGCTGAGGAAGGCTGAGGCCACGGCGCTCAAGTACCAGCAGCATCAGGAGTCGCTCTCGGCTCAGTTACAAGGTACTCCCTCGGCAGGAGCCTCTGCTGCCCTTCCCCACGGCTTGCAGAACACCCTCCTCCTCTTCCTCCTCCGGCTGTCCAACCTCTCTCAAAGTTTTGCTCCTTCTCCCCCTTCTTCTCCTGCAGCCTGTGGGGTTGTAGGGTCTCCCTCCCCGCGCTGGGATCCCGGCCCCGCCGGGCAGGGTGAGGTGTTGTGCGTTCCTGCAGAGCTCTCGTGCCCTCTCGCTCCCGCACGTCCTGTAGTGACTCCTGTTCCCGAAGGACTGCGCATCGCTTGGCGATTCCTGGCAGAAGTAGGAAAGGCGGGCGTGCAGTGCAGACTGTGTCCAGCCTGGGATTTTTGTGGGCTTCCCCCACAGAAACCCCCTTGTCTTGCAGGGGTTTATGTTGAGCATCCATCTGCAGCTCCTGGGCAGCATAAACCTTAAATAGCTCCAGGATGGAGGAGAGGAGTATTCTAATAAAGTGGTTTTAAAGGGTGATTTAAAAGTAAAGTTCAGGTAAGTTATTTGGGTAAGGCTGTTCTGTTACTTTTGGAGTAACTTTGAATGTCTTGGCTTAAAGGTGCCACATCTTGTGTATCTTGGTTTAAGGATGCAGCAGATGTGCATCCTGTAGTTGAAGATGAAAGTTGTCCGTGTCTGACATCCGCATGCCAAGAAATCAGAAGCAAAGCAGCAGGGAACACCTGAAACATCAGTGGTCTGGGAAGTGAAAGACCTCAGCACCTCTCTAATTGTCAAGTGCAAGGTTATCAGGTCAGCACAAAGCCCAGAGCCAACTTTCAAGTTTTCTCTCTCAAAATAGCATGAAAGAAGAATCAGAGGATCTGCTGTAGCAGCACTAAACTTCAGGGTGATCCTTAGCCATCCTTTTCCCTGTGGAAGCATCCATCAAAGCATGCCTGGCAGCACACAGTTTGTGTGCAGAGAGCTCAGAGTTGGGTTTATGCTGTTAGATTCTTACAGTGATTGGCTCTTTCAGCGTGCTCAGTCACCAGCTGACACCACCCTTATTTCAATTTCAGGCCATTTCCAGGTAATACCAGGGAGCTCTTTGCCAGAAACCTTCATTTTAGTCCCAGAAAAGGTGTAAAGGTTTGGCTGGGAAGGGGGTGTGTGGCACATGGCTAAAGGGCTACTCTTGCTAGGCTGTGCATTTGCCAACAGAGGACACAGGAACATCTTGTTCTTAGCTAAAATTTGACAAGTTGGCTTTTTCTGTTGCTCCAGCTTTGCCAAAGAGGAGCATGCAACAGACTTTGTCCTGCCACAGAGGGGAGATTCTCTATGTGAGGTCTGGACTGTTGAGTTGAACTTCCCATGCTTGAAACATGATTTTGAGTAGCCAGCATCTATCCAAGCGTGTTTGTGGAAGCAGCAGGCAGTTCTGGGAGCTGCATTTTCTGTAATTCTCTTGCTTGTTTCAGTGTATCAATGGGAAATGTGAGATGTGGACCAGGATCTGGTAACGTTAATAGGTTTGATGATCCCTGCAATAAACTCACATGGTTCTGGGATCCATGCCAGTGTATCAAGCCCATTAAGCAGGAGAATTTATCTATGCCAAATACAGTAGCAGTAAACCCTCTGAGTTTAAAAAAAAAAAAAAAAGAAATCACTGGCAATGAAGTCACAGAATAGAAGGAAATGTAAAATGTAACAATAAAAAATGGTTCTTTAAATTTTCCTGTGTTCTGGAAGTAGCTGTAAGACCTAAGAGAGGGTGAGAGCCCAGAGGAATACTAAGTGCAGCAGCAGCCCCTAGCTGCCTAATGTCCCACTAAAGTAAAGGGAAGTTATATTCCTGAGGACTCCAGAGGATCTGGGAAATAAACTTTTCTTCCTTGTCTTTCTGCAATGGCCTCCCCTGCACAATCCCCTGGATTTTTGCAGCAGGAGTTTGTTAGTAAGGAGAGCACAGAGAATTCAGAGCCTGTGTCCAGCTCACCTGAAGAGACATTGGCTGACTGGTGGTATCCACTACCAAACCCATTCCTGAACCTGTCCTGTTTAATTCTTTGTTATGGAACAACAGGAGGGAATTTTCTTTAAGCAGACACTTGGAAACAACATAAAATGCTGACAGCAATTCCAGTTTGCAGGTGCAGTATCTGACTGCACTTTGAACTTTTGATTTTAAGTGACCTGGATTTTAAATCAACAATGTTCCTGTTGCCAAATTAAAAACAAAAAAAAAACCCAAACAAAAGAAAAACCCTCTACAAATATCTGAGCTACGTCTCTTGGCTGTCCAAAGATTATTCTTTGAGTTTATTGCTTTATGAGAACAATAAAATTAAAGTATTGCATTGGTAAAGTAATGCAGCTTACCTTTCCCATGCAGCATAACCAGTTTCTCTATAGATCCTGGACTAGAGATAACTTTGGGGCCTGAAATATGATGGAAGCACTCTGAAATCTTTTAAAAAGAAACCAGTTAAAGGGCAAAGTTAAAGGAGAGGAGCGTGCTGCAGCAACAGGGATTGATTTGTTGGTGTTCACAGCTCTCCTGGGGGATTGGATGAGACTTTAAAGCTGAGCAGAAAAGGATACCTTGGACTTCTGTTTCCTGAACAACTGTTTCATCAGGAGGCTTTTAAATGTTTGAATGTAAACTACAAAAATAAAAAGGCAACTTCTAAAAGTGGTGGCTTTGAGAATGCTGAGGCTGTATTGTGGCAGGCTGGCTGTGCCCCTGGACATCTGACTGGAATGAATCTTTTCAGTGGCAGTGAAGTATCACCTGTTGTCTGACTTTTTGTAGGGTTTTGTTGTGACTGCTGGAGCCCACAAAGGCAGTTGCTTTCCTGATTGCACACAGAGGAGCTTGGGAGTTCCCCTGTCAGGGCTTGTGAGTGAAACTTGAGTCCATTTGTGAAATACTCGAGGTTCATGGACTCTCCTGAGTTTGTGGACACCGTGGCAATTTAGGACCTGAATGCCTTTGGTCTGCCCAAAATGTGAATCAAGATCCTCAGCTGTAGCTCAGAGTTCTACACTTCCTGCAGTCCCCTCTACTGTTTTTCATGGTTTTATGGGGCTTTTTCATCTATGTAGGTAATAGCAACCTTCTTTTTGGTACTTGCCAGTTCTTCATGCCCGAATGAGCTGTTCTTTCTGTTTTTCCATGAAAAGCCAGCTGTCTTAGATTTTTATCTTTTTCATTGCCTTGTTTTGCTCAAACACAGCAACACCTGAAGGAGGCTCAATCTCCTGGGAATATATGGGAAAATACCAAGGCAGAATGCACAGATCACTGGGAAATGGGGCATTAAAAGTCTCAGAGTCATTTAACACACACACCTGATCTGAAGAGTGCTGCACATGGCAGTGGGTTTGGGGGGTTCTGCTCTCCCTGGTGTTCACAGCTTCAGCCACTAAGCTGAGAAGTGTTTGTGGCCCTTGGAATGAGCCCAGGGTACCAGGGGAAGGGTGGCAGACCTGGGAAACAATAACTGGGTTAGAAAGGCTGGGATCTCAAACTCACCCCCTTTAGAGGATCAGATTGCATAAGATTTTTGTAGAAGAACATCAAACTTTGGCATTTTTCTCTAACAAAGTTCTGCTGGGCGTGGAGAATGTAGGGCTGCTTTTGTAATCCACAAAGGGAATACCAGGGGCAAAATTCAGAGATGACACAAAAATTTTTGACTGCTGAGAAAACCTGAAGTTATTATTATCTATAAGGTCTTTCATAGAGAAGCTGATCTTCCCAGTAAGCTGATTATTTTAAAGTCTCATTCTCTGAGCACTATATACACATTTGAAACATGGAGATAATCTTACTTAGTACTTCTTATAGTGATAAAAGCAAAACTTGATGCTTTTTGCCTCCTTTAAAACTGTGTCAAGCTGAAGTCTTGAACTGTTGGACATACAGGAGCAGGCTTCAGTTGCTAGAACAGAACCACACTGAGAGCTGCAGGTGAGCCTGACTGGACCTGTGGCTGCTGCAGGATTGAAAGTATCTACAGACATCTATTTAGCCCTTGCAGCTTGTGTCTTCTCATCCTCTGGGTGTTAAGTAACCCCTTGTGTACTATTTTAATCTGTTTAATCTGTTTTAATCCCTAATCCTAATAACAGCCTACAGTTAGTGCCTCTTACTACCTTAATTTTTTCTGCTCTTGCTGTCAGAGTCTGATGGCTTTGTGCAATCTCTGTGCAGCCCGAGACTGTCCTGTGATCTTGGCAGCCAGCCCAGCAGGGGCTCTGGGCTTGAGAGTTTTCCCTGCTGTGGCCAAGGTGTGGATTTCCTCAAAGGTTTCTGATCCAGTGCTAGAAAGCAATGGCTGTAAAGCAAATGTAGATTGCTCTGTGCTTGTTGTGCCAGTTGTCCTAAAAGAAGGCTCCCTGTTGGGGTTTGTCAGCTCTGTGAGTGTGGGATTGCACAATGCACTGCAGTGCTAGATCACAGTTCTGTGTCACCTTAGTGGTTAATATTCATCATATCTGCGTGCATACTGCACAGATGTCAAAGCTGCTCTGACATCACACAGTTCTGGGTGTACTTCACTATTAGGTCTCTTTTTTACAGTGCCTTAAACCTGTACCTTGAGTTGGCAGGGCTGGGAAGAACCAGCACTACTTTTAGTGGCTTATTTTTCACATGCCTGAGACAAGTAGAGCTCAATCTACTGCATCTCCTGTGTGTTTGGTTGCTCTTCCTAAAAGCAGAATCCTGAATTCCTGTCATTCCTGTGACTTTCAGGTTGCACATAACACTGCAGCACTTGGATAGTGTTTTATTGCTGCCTGAGAGATCCCTGGTAGCACTGTAATAGGAGGTTGGTTCTGTGAGTACTTCCACTGAAATGGCAAGTGCAGCATCCCAAATTCTGCTACCTGGCTTCCTGAAATGGAAAGCTTTGGTTTGTAACCTCTGAGCACCTGGCTCCATTTTTTTTTACCTCTATTCACATTTTCAATTGATATTTAATGTTCTAAATACTTAAAAAACATGAAACACTTGAAATCGTGCAGAATTTTAGTATGGAAGATGTATATGGTGTAATGTATATTTATATATATATATATATATATATATGCATTTGCATGTACATATATGTATAAACTAGATAGATATGTGTCTGTTTTGCAGCCCAACCTCAAGATTTTGGGTTATCTGGAATTATCCAGCTGCTACTCATAACCCAAGTACAGAAAAGGTGCTGGAGCTCTGTTCAGATCAGTTAACTCAGGGAAATTTGTTTCCAGGTCCATAGCAGAATTTCCATGTCCAGCAGCTGAATTCTGACTTGAAAGATGAATTGAGTGCCCATATTTATGTGTAATCCATGCCCAAGTGTTCTTTCCTTGTGGACACACCAGCTCCAGGATGAATTTCTAGCAGAGCTGCAGCATTCCCTCTGCACCCCAGCTGGAGCCTGCCTGAGGATCACAGGGCAGCCTGCAGGAATGTTGAGCAGAATGAAGTAATGGGGTGGGTTTGTTCCCTGGGCTTTGGTGTTCCCCCTCCCCAGTTTGACACAAGACCTGGCAGCCAACGTGGTGCAAAATGGATCCAAATATTTGTTACTGGTGGTGATTTAAGCCTCCTGAAGCTTGTCAGTGATGGAGCTGAGTGGACACTTCAGAGCTGGGACAGCAGGAGGGAGGCAGGATGGGTTGATGGTGGTGAGTTTGCATTTTGGCTTCTTGGACACTCATATTCCTGCCTGACTGAATTCCTGAGCCTTAAAAATGATGTTCCAAGCACATTGTCTCACTGGGCTGGCTGTTTGCTTGTCAGCCTGTGAGTTTGGGTGGGGCAGCTTATGAGTAAGGTTTCCACCCTCTCGGAGATGTGAGTGCCCATTATAGCATCTCTGATGTGCTGGTGAGGATATTGCCAGCAGTTTGTGGCTGACAGAGTTCACTTTGCTCCTTTTGGAATGGGATGCTTGCAGGGAAAAAGTCATTTAATCTGCCCTGCTGAAAGTCAGGTGCTGCTTTGAGGTTTGATGGTAATGAAGGCTAAACAAATCAGATTACTGGAAAAAATGAGCTCTACAGAACAAGTAATTAAAGCTGAATCTTTTGTTGGGTGATTTTTCTTGGGATTTTCAGGATTCAGGGGTGTGAATTTCTAGTCATGTCAGAGCCTGAGGTGAGCTCTTGAGGAATTCAACCTGTTTGGATGCTGTCCTTGTTCAAGGAAGGGTCTTATGAGCTGGATGCACTTCTGATCTTTTTGTGGTGACATAACCCAACCCAAACCTCCTGGGATTTTCTACTATGCATTTTTAATTAATCAATAAAAGAAACTGCAATTGCTCCAGCTCGTCCTCTGCATTTTCCCTTTCCCCTGAGGTACCTGAAATTAGCTGCTATCTTATTTTCCTGAGGTGACTCAGATCCAAGAGTTTGGCAGTCATTTCCAGGGCTTAATTACAGACATGATGAGAGAAGGATTGTCTGCCTGAGCTCCTAGAGGGCAGAGTAAGGAGCCTGTTCCTGTCCATACCACCACACTCAACTAAGCCATTTTCAGTCAAAAAATGAATCACTAACTCAAACTCTTGATTTGTGGATGCAGTTTGTGCACCTATAGATTTGGCTTCTTCCTTCAAGCTGTATTTTTTACTAATTCCTGAATATAGATATTTATGTACATCCTGACACCATGTGGATACAATCACTAAACCTTCATAAAGTTGTAAAAAAAAGTGTAAAAGACTTTTTGAGAGAAAGAACAGGCCCTTGTATCCTGGAGCTGAGGGTTGAGCAGACCCAGAGATTCAGAGGTGATGTGAGAAGAAAACTGTTGTCTCTGCAGCTTTTATCAATGTTTATGTGTTTTTCTGCTAATTTTAGTCTAAAATCACTACACAGGTTTTGTTTGAACTATTTGCATTTATCATCACTCCAAAAAAAACCCAAATCCTTTATCATCTACTGGTGTATAGAAAACAGCAATGCAAGGTGGGATGCTGATCCCAGCCGTGGTACCAAGGGTTGGAAGAAACCTTTTGTGGAGTGCACTGGAAATCACTTCTGGAAACATGATCTCCTTCCTGATAAAAGTCAGGTCTGAAGCCTATCTGTGAGGGATTAAATATTTAATCACATTTAATACCCCTTCTCCAGCTTATTTTTAGCAGCAGCTATTACAGTTTACTCTTTGAACATGATAAATCCTTCCTTCTGTCCCAACTTACCTTACATCTGTTGTTTCCTAGAGGTGTTACTGGCTTCTAAGAAAGGCAGTATGTGAAGCAGGCTGCAGTAAAAGGATTCTATTAAATGTAGATGTCTGCTCTAGTTTAAAAATTAATTTTCCTGTCATCCTTGCAATTGAATAGAGGCCACAATGATCTCTTAGAAGTACAAGTGTGTGTTTCTGGGGTGCATTAATATGCCAAATTCTCTAGCATTTCCCATTTTTCAGAACTGCAGGGAAGGCAAAAGTAGAATTGCTTACTGGAACTTTTTAGTTGGAACTTCTTCCTGGAATACTGAGTAAGTCAGAGGAACAGATTTATTTTAATTGATAGCTCATCTTTGGTGTAGGATCTCTGAAAGCACATTTTTCTTGAAAAAAAAAAATCCCTGAATGTAAAGATCCAGATATTAAATACAAACTTTTCAAATTATTACTACTCTGAGCAAAAGAAATGATTGGTGAATTCAGTCAAAGCAGGGGTCATTTTTAAAAGCACAACTGCCAATGCATGGTGTGGTTTTCCAGGAGGAATTTGACATGACTGGCTGTAATTAGACAGAACCATTACTTGATCATGTGAGTAAATTGCAACGTGTAGGAGTTTGTTTGGAAGTAAAGGTAATTCTCATAGTCCACGCAGTGCCAGCTGTGGTTTGCAGAGAGCAAAAGGAGAGCAGTCATCCTCTGCCTGGTTGTTCCACAGTGAAGCCTCCCACACAATCAGTTTCACCTTACCTTCCTTTTTATTTCTGTCCTTTTTTGTGGCAATTCAAACCAGAAAACTTCAAGCACATAAATTATTAAATGGCTTCGATATTTTGTTCAATATATTGCAAATACTGTGGCTTGGAGCAGCCTGGTCTAGTAGAAGTGAAGGTGTCCCTGCCCAAGGCAGAGGAGTGGAGTAAGCTGAGCTTTAAGGTCCCTTCCAAGCCAAACCATTTTATGATAAATAGATTTATTTTTTTTTGTACATAATAAATATTGTTTTCTTGCTCCCTACTTAAAACAGAGATTTACTAGTCTTTATTGTGGGAATACTTCCATTTTTCCCAAGATATGTGCTGTGCTACTGGAATATCTGTTTATTGCTAAACCCTCAGCTGAGTCTCTGAAAAAGATGGAGCTCAGACTGTGATAGTGAGGCCAGCATGGCTTGTACTGTGGTGGGAAATCCTGCTGCTGCAGTTTGATAAGCTGTTCCTGATAAGATTATCACTAGTGAAATCACTGGATCTTGTTTGAAAGCAGATTCACTGATTTAAATACAGGGCTGGAAGCTTGGGGAGCAGGTCTTGTTGTATTAATAATATCTCCTCCCAGCATGAAATGTGTCAGAGGAGTCATGAAATGTCATCTGAGGTCAAAATTTTAATTATTGTCCTTGGATTAGATAATTTATCCTACACCCCATATTGAAGGGATTCCTCTTTGACTCATGAACATGCTTTACGCTCAGCAGAAAAGCTTTTTCCATGGGTTCACATTTTAAATGGTTCTATTTGCAGGGACAAGAATGGGGAATTAACTATTTTTATAGCAAGTCTGTGTTCTGCAGACCTTCACAGTGTCACCAGAGAGGTGCCACGGGGGTTTACCCCTTGCTGCTGCTTCGGTTCAACTCTGCCACAGTGTGAGGGAAAACAACACTGAGTGTTGCCAAGACTACTGAAATGTGCTGGTTTTAAGTGAAAGATATTACTGTAAGCTCAGAGAAAGATTTCAGAATTGTGTAACAAGCAGTCATGTTGAAATTAGTAAAATTCTTGTATCATGTATATTTAAATCCCAGTGTAATCTTAATTTTCCAGGAAGCTGTGGCATTTTAGACTCTGGATCATCCTTCTGACAGACCAAATGATTAAAGTAACACAGTCACAAAATTGCTGATAATGTAAACAAGGAAATGCTTTCTTTTAAATGTGCAATAATGGCTTATTTTGCTTAATAATAGCTTTATTGCTTAGAGGGGCAGAGCAAAGATATGAGAAAGAACCTTGACCGTTAAATAATCTCAATTTCATCACCTCCCTGACTCCTGTGTTGTAATTAACGCTCAGCACCGGTGGAAGTGATGCAACCTGGGAACATGCAGGGCATTCCACACCTCCCTTCTCCCTCACTTCCTTTCCTTTATGGGGAAAACCTTGAGGACTTGATTTTATTGGGGTGTTTTCCAGGAGTTTCAGTGTTTTCTTTGTTGAAGGTGAAAGCGTCTTTTATTGATTTGTGAGGTTAACAGTTGAGTTTCTGGGCTCTGTGAGTTTGTGGGTCTTTGTTCATTTGTGTAGGTTGCATTCTGTAGGTAATTTCAAGAGTTAAGCTGACACCTGCAGTAATTCCAGTTTTAGAATAGTGCCTGTTAGCCATTAAGTGACAACATTTCCCCCCCTTTTTTACCATTCTATTAAATATAATGTAGAAATAAAGTTCAATTATTTGTGCAAAATTAAAAGCTTACCCTGGGAAAAATGATTTGTGCATCCCAGCAGTGGGATTTTGTCAGATTCCTACTGGGGTGGACTTTTCTATAAAACCTGTTTTTCAGTGTATTTATTTCTTTCAGATTCTTGCTCAGACATCTTATATCCAGGCTGGCAGTGAAGAAGGAGAAATTCCTTCTGTAGTAACAAGCCCTTTGTTTGGGCTCTTCCTAATTTCCTAACTGGTGGAAATAATTCAAATTTATGGGAGATTAACTCCAGTATGTACTTAAAAATCTGACCTGCAACCTACTCCCCAAAGGAGCAAGTGGGGAAACATGGGAGCTGTGCTTTGTTAATAATTATTTTTAATCAACACCTTCAGCACATTGTACTTCATGGACTTTTATCAGAGGGGAACTTGCTAGGCCAACCAGTAACTGAACTCAGAGGGCACAGGTGAGGGAAGAGGTTTTTCCTTGCCCTTTTTAGTCACCTGAGGGGCTGGTTTAGGACTTCTCCAGCTTTGTGCCAGTATTTCAAGAATTACCACTCAGCAGGTAGAGGAGAGGCTGCACTGCCTGTGTTCAGACCCTGCAAGTGCTGGGTGAAACCCAGAGCTCAGTGGGGATTCTCTGAGCTCTGAGAGGTCCCTAAACCCCAAATCCTGCCTTCTCTGCCCCTTTCTCTGCCCCTGTGGTGGGTTTGCTGGGCAGGGTTCCCCCCCACAGACACACTTGTTAAAGCAGCAGCAGGAGCTGTGGAAGGTGCACTTGCAGATGGAGGAGTGGAATGGAAAATGTTCCCTCCAAATCCGTTTGTGGTTTCGTGTGTCTGCCAAAAACCCTGTTCCACCCTGATTGCATGGGAGGGGAAGCCCATTATGGATTTTCATTGCTCTCCTGAGCTGCTCTGCTGCCACTGTTCCTTTTGCACAATAATTCAGCATTCACCACCTTCAGGGCTGAAATAAAACCATCACTGTAGTGCTGTGTAGAGCTGCCTATTTTTTTTTTTTTTTTCCTTCTCCAAGCCTGCTGGTGACTTTTTGAATATTCATTGCCTGCTTGTTCTCTTCCAGAGGGTGTTGATACATTGGCTCATCTTGACTGATGCCCTTGACTTTAGAAGATAAATAGCAAAGTGGAGATAGGTGCCAGGGATTGATTAGCAATCCAGCTTCAGAGCTAAAACATAAACACTTGTAGATAAGGTGCAGAATGCACCTTGGTGGAATTAAGAACATGTTTTAAGGTGCAAGAGGAATTTTCTGGGGCTGCCAAGATACAAATCTTTGTTTGATGCTTCTTGTTGAAGGCTTGTATTCATCAATGGTTTATTCCCAGAAAGTGAGTTTCCTGGTTTTGATGGAAAAATCACTCATTGTTTTATTACAAATTAATGACTCATTAAAAGAATCAAAGTATAATTTGGGCAGTGAAAGATCCTTGTGTTTAACTGAGTTTAAACACATATAATTGTACATTTCCATGAGCTTTAATTGATATCTTTGCTGCAAACTTGGCTGTTTCAGATAATGAGAGGTGAGGAAAGGGTAAATAGGGAGTGATGTGTCACATCCCAAACTCCATATCCAAAGCACAGCCTGAATGAAATCCTGCTTCACTGGCAGACAGATGGGGAGCTTTGTGCCAGAGGACATTGGATGTCCTAAACACACCTGGATACAACAAACAAAGTCATGAATGTAAACCCCATTTTGGGATGGTGTCTGCAAAGGAAGCATGGGCAGCTTGGACAGACCTTGGCAGTCATTTTTGCTGGGAGACAGTGCAGAGGAATACTGTATTCCCAGTTTTTGGAAGAATTTAGAGTGGTTCCCAGGTTCCCCATGCCTCAGCTTAGGCAGCATGCCCTGCTGCACCTCCTGGAGCTGTCCTGCCCCTGGGCATCTCCCTTCCCTCCTCATGACACTTTGTGTGCTGCCAGGAATTCCTCTGGCAGCAGAGCTGCCCTGTCTTATTTCCTTGTCTCTGTGCAAACAAGGCAGGGGAGGGTGGAAACATGGGAAATGTCCCTACATTCCTGAGAAGCAAGGAGGCTTTGGTAGCTCCACCACAACTGGCTGCCTCCACAAACAAATCCCTCACCTGGTTATCACACTCCGTGTTAGCAATGCAAATAACCCAGGATTTGGGATCGATAAAGGGTGCAAAAAGGGGAAAAGTTACTGTCACAAGGGTTACAAACAGCCCTTTATCCCATGACCTCATTCCACTTGTATTTTCCTGGTGCATTCTGTGCCAACACTCCCTGGGTGTGTTGGGGTGGATGGTGAGGGTTGTGTGTGTTACTTTTGAAATGAATTGTGTACAAAATTTCTCTTTTCAGTTGTGTATGAGCACCGGTCAAGATTAGAAAAGTCACTGCAAAAGGAAAGGCTGGAACATAAGAAAGCAAAGGAAGGTAAAAATGTACTTTCCACTTTGACATTTAACTTGATTATAGTAAAAAGTAATTTAAAATGGTTTTTTTTCAATTTTAAATCAGTTGGGTAATATATAAGCAATATATTAGGATCCACTTGGCAGAGCTGTGCTGCTCTTTTTAGTAGTTCTTTTTTATTTAATCTTTTTAAATCAAATTTTTTAAAAGCAATTTTTAAAAAAAATATTATTTACAGCTGGCTGCAATTTAAAGTAATAAACATAGAGAATATGTTTGTATCCATGTACATAAAAAAACCCAACATGTATGTGGGGTATGGGCACGTGTAAATCCTGTCCTGGCATGCCAAAAATTCAAAACTTGTACCAAAACCATGGGATCTTTTCCTGCATTCCATCAACTGGGAATTAAACTTGGAATCAGTACTTTTACATGTGCTTTAGGGTGAGCACATGCTTATACACCTTTTCCTGATTAAAACTAAATTCTAGCTGTGTGTGAGGCAAGCACAAATTGCATTTCTTGCACCTCTGTGTGCCCTTTGTGGAAGCTGAGCAGGATTCAATCCTCTGAGTTTCCTCAGCCTCTAAACTCGCTGCTATTTTCAGGGTAGAGCCTCTGTTCTTCCTAAAACTGAGGACTCAGCTGCTGAATTAAAAATATGCCTTTAGCAGAGCTGACAAGGAGTAAGAAATGCTTCTCAGCGTGCAGGTCTCGGTGGGTTTCTGGTGCCATCTAGTGTAGAATGGTCCTGCTGCTACCCGAGGGGAGGCAGCTTTGCAAACCCTGGAAACAGAGAGAGGTCAAGAAATAAATGAGGAAATGTTTTCTTATTTCCAAGAATACACAGTTTATAAATGCTCTTTTCCTTTTGAATGATGCTCTTGGGCCTCTGCTGGGAGAGTTCATGTGTCAGATTTAATTACCCAGCTGTAGATTTGAGCCTGAACTCTGCATCTCTCACTAAAAAAAAAAAAACTTTAGGTGAAAATGTTTTATAATATTTTTGAATGAAAACTTTAAGTGAAAACATTTTATGAAACTTTTTAAAGTTTGTGCATTTCAAGAATTTGTGCATTTTGTCAAATTCTCCGTAGGTTCTTTTTCTTTTTCTTCTTTTTTTTAAGATCCTTTGAAAATTGTTTCTGCATGAATATTCAGCTCTTGAAGAGAATTTATGTACTCAACAGTCGAGTTATTCAAGCACAGATTCTCATCTTCCTGGTGTTTTTTTTTTCATCATTACTTTCCCTTTTATGTTGCAGATTTTCTTGTTTATAAACTAGAAGCACAGGAAACACTAAATAAAGGAAGGGTAAGTCATCATGCCTAGTACAAGTTTTTAATAACTGATGCTATTTGAGTTGCAAGGAAAAGGAAATACTTTGCAATTATGACTGTTCAAAGGAAGAGATCTTGCAAAATACTAATTGAAAGAGCTCTCACTTATCCCAGTTCTACTCTGCATTCATAAGTGCTCTCCAATTCCTAATTATTTGAGCTATAGTGGGAGATACTAATACCTCTCCAGAAAATTAATTTAGAAAATAATCCCATGTTTATATTATGGTAGTTCAAACGTAATGTTGTTTTATTTAAGGGGAAAGGGGAATAAGAAGGTGTTAGAAATCTTTTTGTAGCTTAGTCCCCAGGGAAGATAACAGTGACAGCTTTCTAACACATGGGCTTTGAACTGGAAAGCATAAAGACATCAAGAAACTTTGTTTTATATACCAAGTGCCAGAAGGAAAGCTCTGTCTGGCAGAGGACCCAGAAACCTGTAGAGAACTCTTTATAAAGCAAGTAAATTAGGATTTTATGGCTATTTCATGTTGAAAATATGTTAAAATAGGGAGCAGTTTGGGAGCTGAGGAATGGGAGTTAAAATAGGTTGTTGCTGCAGTAGGTGCAGAGTGTGGAAGCTTGCTCTGCTCCAAAGCCAGGGGGAGATGGATTTGTGTCCTGGGGAGCTCCAAAGCCAGGGGGAGATGGATTTGTGTCCTGGGGAGCTCCAAAGCCAGGGGGGGTTGGATTTGTGTGCTGGGGAGCTCCAAAGCCAGGGGGGGATGGATTTGTGTCCTGGGGAGCTCCAAAGCCAGGGGGTGGATGGATTTGTGTCCTGGGGAGCTGCATCCCTTGGCTGTGACTCCCAAAAGCTGTGTGTGCAGAGCTCAGGGGGTGTCAGGGGGTTTCACATGAGTGCTTTTGTTTTCCAGCAAGACTCCAACAGCAGATACAGTGCCCTGAGCGTGCAGCACCAGATGCTGAAGGTGGGTGACTGGGACAGCAGGGCACCTGTGCAACTGGTTGTGCTGGGGGGACACAGCCTGCTGGCTTCTGGCATCACTGCAGACTGCCAGGGTGTGGACAGTGCCTTCCTCTGACTTTTAAAAGATGGTTTCCTGCAGTTTTTCCTAGTCAGGCTTTTCCAGTGGGTAATTTAATCTTATCAGATGCAATTATTTGTAGGGAATGCTGACTATCAGTTCTCATGTAGTTTGGCACGTAGGGATTCACTGAGGCACATTCAGCAGCTCCCAGGGGACAGTGCAGCTCTGGGGTGAGGTGACACAGCCCTGGAACAGGAGCCTGCTCATCACAGAGATCTTTTTTGTGTTTGGAAGGAGCTGCAATGTGCATGCTTTGAATAATAACCTTCCTGTTATGAATGCTTCCTATTCATCTGCACTTACTAAACAAATTGCCAAAGACAATATTAGCCAGATCTGCAGATACAGAGCTGTTCCAGTGTCCCAACTTGGTATTTGCAGAGTCAACACGAAGAGCTGAAGAAACAGCACGCTGACCTTGAGGAAGATCACCGAAAACAGGGAGAAGAGTTTAGCAGGACATTCAGTGATCACAAGGAGAGATACCTACAGCTGCAGCAGGAAAAGGAGCAGGAGATCTCCAAGCTGAAGGGTAAATTTAACCTGTGTCTGGCTGCCCACGTTAAATTGGGTGTTTGGCTTTGTGTGGTGTGAGAGAGACATTTTCTCTGTTCTCACTCACAGGTCGTTCGTGCACCTTCTGCCTCCTGACAAGTTCCATTTTATTGATGATTTTCTGAGGCCTCTCTCTGAAATCTGTTCATGTGTTCTCTGTGTTTCTGTGTAGGTTACAGAAATAGCAAAAAAACCCAGCACTTAAAAGCCTGTCCAGTGTCAGAGGTTGTTGAGTCAGTCTTTAATTTTTAAGTCTAAGACCGGTATAAACCTGGGGAAAAAGGTTTGCCTCTTCTTGTTTGTAACTGAAAGGCAATCTAAGAATTTTTGCCACTGCTAGCAGGGATGTAATTGTGCCTCTTTCTGAAGTGACTTTATTTACATTTTATACCTCCTTTTCCCTCTGTATGTGCCAGCTCCTCTGGAGCACATTGCACCTGTACACTTGGGTGATGAATTCAGTTTTTACTCTTGGCATCCAGTTTCCTGTTGGAGATTCTGGGCAGTTTTCAGGCCTCTTCCATCCTCATTACCCAGTTCCATGGAACAAAAGGATGGGGCTGTGTCCATCAGAGCCTTGTCTGTTGCCTGTCCCTAACACAGGGGTTGGCTCTGGAGCTGCACTGCAGGCAGAGGTTATTTGTTGGCTCCACATCAACATCAGGTAAAAAAGTGGGAATAGAAGCCTTTGTCTCTGATCCCAGAAGCTTTTGGAGCCATCTGGGTATCCCTTCCAAAGGACTAGCTGGGTCCTGTGACAGAAAACTCTCACTTGCCAGGTGTGATGTGGGGAAAGAAGGGAGGGTGCCTTCCTCTCTGCCTTTCCAGGATTCAGATTTCCAGGGGGAATTTTGCCATCTGCAGCGCCCAGCAGGAGCAGTGATGCAGAATTCCAGGTGCAGGCTGGGTGCACTGATAGAAAATTTCACCAAATGTTACAGTTTTCTGCTTGAAAATGGAAAGCTTTTAATAGGGCTGGGGAGAGAGGTAAGAAAAACAAACCATACAATTGTTCTACCTGAATTTTACTACAGCACTCGTGTGGGATTTTATGTAGTTTGTGTTATAGTGTTAATTTTAGTGCTTAGCCTGGTGTTACAAATCCAGCCAGGTTTAAACTCTGTATCTCTTCTCATTTCTTTTCAACAGAATCCCTGTATAACTTAAGGGAGGAGAACAGGCAGCTGAGAAAAGCTCACCAAGACATTCACACCCAGCTGCAGGATGTCAAGGTAGGCCTTGCTCTGAGGAGAACTTTCAAGATCATGAGGAAGAAATTTTCCCAAGTTTTCCCAAGCCCAAAGCAGGCTGTGCTGTAGACTTGTAGCTTCTTTTATGTGGGAAAAAGGAGAGGAATAGGCTGGACTGGATTTGTCTTTGGCCACCTGCACTTTAGGTATATGCCTATAAAAAAAAATAAGAAGTGTTTAGTATAGAAATCAGGATTTGGTTTTACAAGTTAAAAATTGGGTTTTGGCAAAACTCAGTGCTTAATGTTTTCCATCTCTTGTTTTTTTAAAATGTTCATCAACGTCTACCCCTACTTTTAATTTTATTTTAGTTACATGAATCCTGGCCTCCAAATTGCCTTCCCTGGTGTGCTTGCTTCCTCTGCCTGTTTAATATGCATTCCATGTGAAATAAATAAGTGCTACCATTCCAGCTAGGGATTTTCTTTTCAAAATAAATCGAATTATCTTCCTAGTTCAATGCCCCCTCCCCCCAGCCTCCCTAACTGATCTTTAGAATGAACTTTACATGAAATGTGTGATGTTCTTCTTTTTGTGTAGCAACAGCATAAGAACTTACTGTCCCAGCACAACGAGCTTGTGGTGACATTGGAAGACCACAAGAGTGCACTAGCTGCTGCTCAGGTCAGAAGGAAAGCAGCTCCTGCTGGCTCTCAGCTTCCCAAATCTGTCTCCAAACCTCTCCTGGCTGCAGGGTGCTGCATGTGCCTCTGGCATGGGGACCCAGGAGTGCATGGCACGGAGGGGCTGCTCCCCAGAGGGCCCAGGGGGCAGAGCAGGCTGTGGGCCAGCCCAGCAGTGCATGTGCTCTGAGAAAGGAGTCTCTGCTTCCCTGGGAGCTGCCAGTGCCTTTCTGTCTCTGTCCTCTCTGATGGAACTGCTGTGAGCATCCTGCACTCTGACCTTCACATTTACCTCTTAGACCTGGGTGCTGGTGTGAAATCTCTTCTTGTGTGTGGCTGGGGAGGTTGTGAGGTTTTCATGCATTTCCAGAGTGGTCTGGAAAAAGCTCATCCAGTGCCACCCCTGCCATGGTGACACCTTCCACCATCCCAGGGTCCTCCAAGCCCCATTGTCCATCCTGGCCTTGGACACTTCAGGGATCCAGGGGCAGCCACAGCTGCTCTGGGCAGTACACATCAGAGCAGCAGATATGGAGATGTGTATGGAGGTATGAAAACTCCAGGTGCAACTCAGATGAGTTTTTAGAAGAGCCAGCAGCATTAAGTTCCTTAAATGTCATTTTCAAGTGAACTATCCATGAAGCACAAACTGTTGCAGGCTCAGTCAGCTGTGCCAGTACAAGCTGTGGAGGCCACAGGGAATCTGGAAGTGGGAGTGATGTTGGAGCAGAGGAAGACTTTTGGTGAAAGATCAGAGGGAAAGGCAATGAGGCAGTGTGAAGTTATTTTTATTCCTGACTGATTTTCTTCATTTAGGCGTTTTCACAGTCCACAAAATCGTTAGCAGCATTAAAAGCATTGAATTTTTTTTTTCCCCAGTTCTGCTTGTTTTGCCTGTCAATATGTGCAAGATACTCAAAAAACAGGGAAAGATCAGGAAGGTCCCTCACAGACTGAATATCTGAAGGATCATAATCTGCAGTACTAACCCACACCAGCAGCTAATTTTGAGCTCTTCTCCCACTGACCACGTTTGCTGTGTGATGGGTGCTGATAACAGCTGAAATTCCACGAGGCCATGTGGAGGGGCTGATCTGAGGTTCACCAAGCCCAAAGGGAAGCTCCCCACTCTCCTGGCTTTGATTCAGCTCTTTAATTAGAAAGCCTGTGTCACACAAAGCCTCTCTGTCTGCTGCAGCCAGGCTGTGACATTTGTCCCCTGGGGATCCTCCAGGGAAGGGTCTTGCACATGCCTTGAGAACAGAGGGTATTTCACACTTTGTGTGGTTTCTCCTGCAAACCAGCTGCAGAAACTCCCCAAGGGATTCTTTCCAAGCTCCATAAATGATCCCTCTATTTCTGGATGTGTTCTAGACATTGAACACCAGTAGTCAATACTGCACTAACCTGAATCTTTAAAGCATTTTGGTCTTTGTGCTTCTTCCCAGCCAGGCAGATTAATTATATATTTTAATAAACCCTGTTTTCTGCCAGTATCAGCACCTTGTAAGCTGTGGCCTTGACTCACAATGTTCAGTTTAGTGACTCTGCAGTGGAATAGAATACTTGAGTTCTGAAATGGATGGGCACTGTTTAAATATCATGGAATGGTTTGGGTTGGAAGGGACCTTAAAGCTCATCTAATTCCATCCCCTGCACTATCCCAGGCTGCTCCAAGCCCTGTCCAACCTGGCCTTGGACACTTCCAGGGATGGGGAGTCCACAATCCCTCTGGGCAGCCTGTGCCAGGACCTCACCACCCTTATAGTAAAGAATTTATTCTTAATATCAAATCTAAACCTTCCCTCCTTCTGCTTAAGGCCACACCCCCTTGTCCTGTCCCTCCATCCCTTGTCCCCAGTCCCTGTCCAGCTCTCCTGGAGCCCCTTCAGGCCCTGGCAGGGCTCTGAGCTCTCCCTGGAGCCTTCTCCTGTCCAGGTGAGCCCCCCCAGCTCTCCCAGCCTGGCTCCAGAGCAGAGGGGCTCCAGCCCTTGGAGCTTCTCCACAGCCCCCTCTGGACTCATTCCAACATATCCCAGTGTGTTCATCTCTCTGCATGGTCACTGAGTGGAGACAAAAAACATCAGAGACCTGACTATTATTTCTATGTCCAATAAACTCTCCTTTTCCCTCTGAACTTTGTCCTCTCCAGCAATGAATCAGGGAGCAGAAGCATCCCCCTGGAGTGACAGGAGAAATCACTGTGCACTCTGCTTTCCCTTTAGGCCATTCTGGTTTAGGGATCCATAGGCTTGTGGAGGTTCTTAAACACACCCACATCTCCCCTGGAGCAGAGGGAAATTCTCTGGTGTGGCACCTGTTGTATGTGCAGCTAGTCAGCTTTTATACACCCTGCCCACCCCAAAAAATCCTCTTTAATTGGAAATCTTCTTACTGCAGAGCCAGGGATTGGGATACCAATCCTGCAGGATTTTCATTAAAGCTTCCCGATCCTGTCCAAAGTTAAACAGCAAATCAAATTCCAACATTTTACTGTTGCATTTCAGGAAGCCTTTAGAAATTTACATTTTCCTTCTATTTTTTTCCCTTCTGCTTTTCCCCTTGCTCTTCACCACTGTGACTTTCTTTGCCTCAGTTCCAAATGTTGGCTGTTGTCTTGTCTAACACCTGTCTAAATGTTGAGCACTTGGCATTTTCACGACATGTAGATGTACTTTAAAACTTCTGTTTCTGAAAGAGCTGCACTTCTTTCTACCAGCAAAGGAGAAGTTGTGGTGCTTTTGACTTCCCTCACTTCACTCTGCCAGGAAAGCTTCATCATCCCCTTCTGACACTTCTCCTGCTTGGCATGAATAGAACAACTCCTCTTCTTTGTCCCACAGAGATGTTTTTGATACACTTTGTATGCATGTGCACTTTGAAAAGATCCTGATGGATCAGTGTCATCTAATTTTTGGAGGAAAAAATTATATTTTAAAAGCTCCCATCCCTTCTCCTCCCTGGAATACCAAGTTTTCTACCACATGTCCTGCCAGCAACTTCACTCCAAGGTGACTACATTTGACTAAGAAATTAATTTGGACACACTATAATTAACGTGTTGGCTTTAGACTCAGGTGGAGGAATACAAACAGCTGAAGGACACGCTCAAAAAAATCCCAAGTTTCCAAGAGGTGGAGAAGGTGGAAGCAGGGAATGAGCAGCAGCCCGAGGTGAGGGGCCCGTCCCCCCAGAGCCGCCCCCCGGAGCCCCCCGGAGCTGGGGCTGAGCAGCAGCACCAGGTAAAAGGCTGCAGACAGCCCAGCAAGGGTTCTGAGCCACAGCAGTGTGCTGAGTGTCTCTGAGGAGAGTGTGTTTGACTGTGCACCTTTGGCACTGCTGGAGGAAAGCGGTGAGGAATGGGTTAATTGTTGAGTGGTAAGAAAATCCACTCCTGATGATCTTTTCTCACATGATTAGCCCAGTTTTAAGTGTATTTATGCCAGCTGTTTTAAGAAGCTGCTCAAAATCTAGGTTTTTTTTTTAATAAGAAATCTAAAATTTTAGCTGTCTCAAGTGTTACAGAAAGCTTTTAGAAATTCTGAAGAAATTTTTATTTTATAAGGTTCCAGTGGCACGTTGAAGTCAGTGAATTTAAAATTGCCACAGCAAGGTTCAAGCAGAAAAGGTGTAATCTAGAAGTAAATGAAGAAGTTAAGAAAAAACAGTTGTGATTTTGTTTTACAAGAATTTCTGGCCAGCAGAACCTACAAGAAATAAAAATCATGGCATCATTTAGGTTGGAAAAGAACTTTAAGATCTTTGACTCCAGCTGTGAACCCAGTTCTGCCAAAGCCAGCACTAAATTGTGTCTCTAAAACACAAAGCTGGCTATGTAGAATTGTAAGAGTTTTTCATTTTTCAACTAAACTGTAAGAGTTTTTCATTTCTCAACTAAAATGAGGCTTAACTCACTCTGTGGTGGAACTGTACAACACCTTGTGTAGCTGTGCAGCCACAAACCAGGTAATGACACCATTTGGCAGGAGGAGCTCATTCCAAACCAGGCATTTGGCCCTCCTGACAACAGCTCTGGGCTGGCATAAAGGATCCAAGTCTGTCCTTGGCTCTCTTGAAACCGAAATCCATAAATGTGTTGTACACACGTAATCCTGTGTCTGTTTTGCAGAATGAGAAGCCAAGGGAGAGAGAAGAAGGAAATAGCCAGGAGCAGGACAGGGCTGAGCCTCTCCACGGGCAGGGAAGGGCTCACGAGGGCCAGAATGCCAAGGAGCTGAACATCCAGGAGCAGCAGGAAGCTGGAGAGGATGAGGAGCAAGGGGCAGAGCAGATGGAAGAAGAACGCAAAAAGGAGCTTGAGGAGGAGGAAATGGAGCAGGCAGGGCAGCCTGAGCACCTGGAGGAGGAGCAGGACCAAGCCCCAGAAGAGCAGGAATGGAAAAAGCAGGAACAAAAGGAAGAGGAAACCAACATGTTGGGTGATCACCTGCAGTCAGAGGTAGGGAGCTCTTTTCTAATTGATTAAATCTGCTGTTTAAATGGAGGCTTCTCTTTTCACTGCTGGCCTTGTATTGCAGTCACCTATTTCTAGGCAAAATAAAGTTTTTATAGAGAGTTTGGGATTCAGAGCACTCACTGGTTTTTAGATAAAATTACTGTCATGTTTATAGAAAATTTGGGATTCAAAGCACTTGGATGCAATAGGATTCAGGCTCAACTTGAGCACACTTGTACTGCAGTGCTGGCCAGATCTTAATGAACATTAATTCTGCTGATAAAAAGCAACAGATGGGAAANCAGACTGAATCCTGTCTCCCACTGTAAACCTGAGGCCCGTGGTAGCTGATGGAGAACTCAGCAGGTGAGAGGGAGGCTGGGATGGAGAGCTGCTCTGCTTTGGTAACTTGATGCATCTCAGCAAATTGCAGAGTGTTTCCTTGTCAGAGGTACCTGCCTTCTGCAAACACACTGCCAGCTCAGTGCTCACTTTTGGTTGACAGGAAATTTTAACTGCCAGACAAACATGACTAAAATAGCCAGGGGAAATCAGTGTGCAGCTCTAAATAAAACCAGCAAATCCTGGATTTACATCCTAGATTGGATCTGCAGTAGAAAATGTATTTCACTGGTCTCACTGTAGGCTTTGTAAACACTTTCTCTCCTGGCAGATTAATTGTGTCACTCTGGTGTAATGAGGAGCTGGTGCTGAAGAGCTGAAGAGGTGCAGAGGGTCAGAACAGCAGCAATGGGTTAAGCTGTGAAGCTGGAGTTAGTCTAAGTTATTGCTGGGTATAAAAAGATGTGCAGTGTCTCACTTAAAGCTAAAAGCAGCTCCCTCTGAGATTACCACTTAAATCAGTGGAAACTTTTTGCTGTCTTATCAGTCAGTACAACCTCCTTTTACTGTGTTATATGTTGGGAGGTTTTATTATTATTTATGGGAAAGACATGGCTTTCCTTAGCCCACAATCTCCTCTTTCTTCCCTGTGTGCTCCACAAACACCCCAACACGTCCAGTCTGTGTTCCAAAAAATGTTTTAACTTCAAGCAGGGGCACAAAAACTTAAAAATAACTTTGCTGTAATGGCATGGAGCTTGTTTTCCCTCTGGACAGCTTTCTTCCTGCTTGTTTCTGACCACTGAGAGGATGATTAATCTGTGACTAACACGTTTCTGTGACAGGTAACACCAACCAAGAGGCAGAAAGCAGCTTACGAGCAGCAGCTGGAGCAGCAGCACCTTGGAGCCCAGAGAGCAGAGGAGGCCAAGCAGCTGAGGCAGCAGCAGGAGAGCCTGCACCAGCAGAGGCTGCGAGGGCAGCTCCTGAGGCAGCAGCAGCTCCAGGAGAGAGAGCTCCAGCTGCAGAGACAGGCAGAGCAAGGGGAGAAACTCTTCAAAAACCGCCTCAGGTGCAGCTCTCCTTCATGAGTTTGTCGTGCTCTGGGTTTGTGCTGTCAGCTTTGTTCTGCTCCCTTGTTCCTGAGGGCAGATTTCCAGGGGGTTCTGTTGGCTCATTCCTTGAAGAGCTGGAGGTTTGTTCCCTAAAATTCAGAGTCCTGATTTTGCTCTTTGCCTGACCCACATCCTTCAGGACTGCAGACTCCCCATACAGAGACACAACACAAAGTCAGTGTAGCAGCACAAGAAAGTCTCTGTTCTATCAAGCATTTTTCAGGAAAGGTGATGTGAAAAAATATCAGATAATAGAGCATGAAACTGGGGCCTGCTCTGGCAGCTGCTGAGAGAGGCAGAGCTGCAGGTGGAGGGTTTGTTTATCAAAGCAGAAAACACACTTTTGAAACTGAAATGATGCTTGGCTTTCAACGTTCTCAGCCAACAGGCTCATTATGATAACATGGACCAGGACATTGTACAAGGGGAGGAAGAGCAAGGTATTCAAGAAGAGGAAGGAGGTAAGAGAGAATTCCTGTCCCTGCCATGCTCACAGGCTCCCTGTGTACTGCCTTGCATGGGAGACTTTAATATTCATTTCATATCCAGATTGGATTCAAGTGAAACATAAACTTGCAATTTAAAACCAGAAGCTCAAATAACCATGGCTGAAGTGACTGAGTGAAATAGAGGAATTACTAAAGATCATATCCACATTCCTGAAAGGAAAAGTGTCCTTCTGACTGAGCTGTTATTACCAGGCTCTGTGGATCTTGGTTATGCTCCTGGCTCTGCCTATGGGGTTTTTTGATCTCTTTAAATTACAGAATCATGGAGTTGTTTGAGTTGGAAGGCACTCATCTCATTCCACACCCCTGCCATGGACAGGGACACCTTCCACTAGCCCAGGCTGTTCAATGCCCCATCCAACCTGGCCTGATCTTTTAATTTCTGTTTCCTGTTAGGAGTAAATCAATTCTGTGAGCATTATCTGTTTATGTAGAGACTGCCCACTGCTAAAAGCACGTGTGGAACCTTGTCTGTAGGAGACTCTTAAAAGGATAACTAAAAACTGCTGTAAAACAATAATCACCTAAAAATTTCCTCAGCTTATGAACACGACAACCAGCACCAGGATGAAGGTGAAGATGATGATCAGAATAATGCAAATGAACAGCATGAAGCAGAACATCAGGCAGAAAATCAGCAGGCTGATGAATCAGTAAGTATGAATTAAGATGCTGAGGGTTGCAGTGTTACTGAAGTGAGAACCCACAGGTCTCGTCTGACATAATTGCACCTTATAGAATTGAGATAAGCAGAGGTCTGCTAGGAAGACAGGCTTGACAGTTGAAAACAGCATCTGAAATCTATTTAAAGGTGTCCTTACTCATTTGGGAAGAAATAAAAGGAAAAGGCTCCTTGTTGGAAGCAAGGTGTTTATTTCCACATTCCTTTGATCTGTGCTTTCGGTGGAATAAAGGGTTTGATCTTAGCTGGGACTTGAACAGGTACATTTGGCTTCAAAAAATACCAGCAGTGCCCAGTCAAAATGAGAGAGGATGGGATTTTTCATGCTGTCATTAATTAAAGGCCAGCTCAAGAGCCTCTGTAGCCAGCTGGAGTCAGTACAGAGGTGTGAGATGTAGGTCAGCACTGAGCTGAGCCCTGGTATCGACTGCACGGAGATCTGGGGCAGGAGAATCACCCTGTGCCTTCCCCCAGACTCCAGCTTACCTGGAGCTGTCAACATCAAGTGCATCTTCCTTGCTCCCCTCCCAATCAGCAAATTAAGATGTACAGTGAATATTTCTAAGGGATCTTTAATTTGTTGTCTATAAAGATATAAAACTGCTTTTATTGAATGATAAGCAGAAAATGCTCCTGTTCTGCATGGCAAAGGTGAAAAGTGTTTTGTTTTCTTGTAGACATAGCCAAGGTCAACAGAGCAGGACAGGCTGATACTGAGTGATGCCATCAGCTCTGTGGAGCTGTGAGCATTCAGCTCTTATCTTTGTTCACATGGCCTTATCAGGCACTGCCAGCTGGTCAGTAAACACAAGCTGTGCAGCAGCCTCTGGGACAGAAGTGCTCAGATTCTGTGGGTTTCAGCAGACAGGTGCCTGCACCTCTGTCCCTGCTCCTGCTGAGGTACCTCAGTGAGCCCTGAGCCTGCAGAGATTCCAGCTGCTGCCAGTGGGGATGGAGCTGGCTCTGACAGCCCATGCTGCTGCTCTTTCAAGGGAAGTGCAGCTGGACCATGGGCTAAAAGTATTTAACTTTCTCTCCTGTAAATTACAGAAGGCAGCCATGGAGGATGTGAATCCTGCTGATGACCCCAATAATCAGGGAGAAGATGAATTTGAAGAAGCTGAGCAAGAGAGAGAAGAAAACCTGCCTGAGGAAAATGAGAAGCACAAGGAAACGGGTCAGAAACAAGGACATCCAGGAATGGAGGAGCACTTGGTGGTGGGTAAAGGCAAAAGAGGCACCTCTGGGGCTCCTTCAGGAGGTCAAAGCTGCACATTTCAACTGTGTTGGAGCTGTAAACTCCTCCAGGCAGAGAGAGTCTGAATTTCTATGGCATTGGTCTTCAGTGGGGTGAATATTCCATTGTCTTCCTGCTTAGTATGGAAAGTCTTGCTTTATTCTGTGAAGTGATTTTTCTTATATTCATCCTGCTATTTTTTAATTGAGGGCAACTTTAAATCACAGAGCTGGGCTCTCACTACTGCTAATGAATGCACTAAAACTTCTCCTGCCATTATTGTTACTTCAGCTTTACAGAGAGCTTTAGTTCCAGAACAAGAAGCTTTAATCTTTAGCCCTCTGGTTATTAGGCAAGCTCATAGATCTGAATTTTTATGTGATCTTGGTGCAGATGGCAGGAAATCCTGACCAGCAGGAGGATAATGTGGATGAACAATACCAGGAAGAGGGAGAAGAGGAGGTAAGAACACAGACCTAAGGCAGGTGTAGGCTCAGGCAGCAGAGTACAACTCTATTAACACCCTTTCGTGTCTTTTGGAAGTGCAGGATGAACCCAAATCTCTTTGTCTGACTTTAGAAACCTGGGAAGTCTTTGCCATTACTCTGCTGTCCCCTTCTATACACTCTGGGTTACTCATGCTCCTGTGCTGCCATCCATTAGTCTTCCATGCCACACAGCATTAATTGTGCAATAATTGAAAAGATCAAGCCTTTCACAACACAAGGAAAATTTCCTGGAAACCTCAAGGTCACAGAAAACCTCATTAATCTCTAATCACACTCTGCAGTTCTGAGCAAACTGCTTCCTTGGCCACTTACTTACTCTTTAGCTGTGACTTTGATTTATCTGTGCTCCTCCTGAGCAATCCAAGCTGCAGTTCATGGAGCTGCTCAGGAAGCTGACAGACAGCACGTGGAGCTGGAGCAGAGAGGGAGGGAAGGGACTTTAGGGACTTTCCCCTTCATGTCATGCTCATTGTGCAGGCACCTCCCTGAGCCACCCCACAGCCCCTCAGTAGCACCTGATTCATTCCTATTTCTGCTTCCCACAAAACCCCTTCCAAAAAAAGGCCCTGGAATTGGCTGCTGTCACTCCCTGATGGGGAGCACTTTGGATTAGCTGGGATGCACTTAGCAAAATGCTGCTGCTCACATCCAAGCAGGCCACTGGGAACTGGGCAGAGCTGGCCTTTGGCAGCTGCTCTTTGGCTCCCAGGAGCCATTTATACACATCTCAGAAAGGATGGCCCACTGTGCTGGCTGGGAGCAGGGAAGGGGCAGCAGGGATTGAGGGAGCAGTGAAGAGAGAAAAGAGATGCTGCAGTGGGGATCAGTTTCTTTAGTGGGTGGACTCAAATATTGTCCATTGCTGTTCAGATCTTGCCCAAAGTGACCCTGGTGTGATGGATGCCAGCTCACAGGACACTGTTTGGAGCAGACAAGTAGTAATTCCCAAAAGGAAATCGAGTTTATTCCAAAACATTCCTCTTTCAAATTTGCACCTAACATGGGAATGGAGGGAGAGTGCTGGCAGAACAGAAGGGACTGAGACATCCAAAAGCTGAACATCAGGGACACAGATTCTGCATGATCTGTTCTCTCCAAGGAGAGCATTGGAAGAGATTGTCTGTGAGAATTGTTTTTAAAAGTTAGATGCTCTCAGAGGAAGTGAGTTTCCTGACTGTTAGGTGGTTATAATTCTTTTTATCCTCCTTTAACCTCTCCCTGCTGTCTTCTCCCTTCTTTAGAATCTTCATTCTGTAAAAATATCACATAGTATCATTCTGTAAAAATATTCTGTAAAAATATGTGAACATGTGCCCCGTTGTGCCACAGGCCACTCTTTGAAAGGCAATTAAACCACACAGAACATCTCTTGTGCTTTGCAGGTGCAGGAAGATCTGACTGAAGAGAAGAAGCGAGAGCTGGAGCACAATGCTGAGGAGCCCTATGGGGAAAATGAGGAAATTGTGAGTTCTGTGCAAGCCCAGGGCTCAGGGACAGGATCAAACCCTGACCACAACTAGCCATGGCACAGGGATGTGATATAATAATTGTTCTAGCTTGCTTTGGGTCACAGAGCTGAACATTCCATGCTGTCCCAACTTCCTTTTGCTCATCCTTCCATCTCTGTGTGAATTCTTGCTCCCTGGAGGCTTTAGAAAATCTTTTTTTTTCTGTTTATGCCCATCAGCTCTCACAACTCCAATTGAAAATCATTTCACTGCCCTAAAATAAGCCATAAGGAGACTGGCACAAAATCTGTTGTAAGTTTGTTTTGTTTTCCCCAATCAGGCAGATGAAAAGAATAACAGAGGGACAGACCAAGAGCAAGAAATGCAGGAAGACCACAACCAGAAAGCAATTCATGAAGAAAATTATGAGGAGGAAGAGGAGGAGGAGGAGGAGGAAGGCAGATATGTTGCAGCAAAAACTCGCAGACGAGGGGAGATGTAGTTCCTCCCTTCATTTTTCTTTTTCCAGTACACAAATTCCTGTTGTGTTTTTTTTTTTTTTTAAACCAACATTTTTAGGGTATTTAATTTCAAAAAAAAGCAAAAGAAAAGCTTGTGTTTTCCACTTTTTACTTTCCTATTAGGTGCTGTCCTGTGTTTATATGAATACTGTATTTTGATACTCTAGATTAGGATTTCTTTTCTATCCAGGCTGTACATAACCAGACGTCCTCTAGGTTGGATTTTTTGTAACTCTGGGCACGGTTTATAGAGGTCACTTTGGATACACTTTCACCTTGTCCAGGCCTGACAGAATGTTTGGTGTCATGTCAGGTGCACTCACCACTGAAGGAACATTCCTAGTGCCTAAATCCTGGTGACTTCAGTCACTCCAGCTCAGTGTCTTCCATGGATTTATTCTGACCAAGGGCTGCTTATTCCTTGTAACCTCACAAAGCCAAGCACAGGCCATGCCCTTTGCAGGACCAGGCCTTTTCTAGGTGCAGAACAGTTATAAAATATGCAAATTTTACAAGCCTTCAGAATGCAGCCAAGTTGCCAGCTGTTAATTTTGGCAGCTGTTTAGATACGGTTCAATTATGCATTTATTTTAATGAGCATTCCCAGGTACTTCAATTACAGGCAGTACCTGGCTGCTCATGCAAATGGGGCTGTGCTGAGAGGAGCTGGGAGCTGAAAGCCAATTTAGACTTAGAGCTCCATTATGCCAAATCAAAACACTACAGCTGTCACAGGGATGAAGATTTACAGCAGCAGCAATTTCCTTGTCCTAGTTAATGTATAAAATATTTGACCAGAACCAGAATGATGTTGCCTCAGTGCCATGTTTTCTGGAGGGTGTGGTAGCTGAGCTGACACAGTTGGTGCAAGATGTTGAATTTAAGGCCTTTACCTTCTTTTTCCTTATTTATTTACAAAAATCTGCTGGAAGGATTTCTGTGTGCCCCAGGGTGAGACTCAGACTCGAGCCAAAGCCCACAGAAGTTGTTTAGCAAACATCTCCAGCAAACTGCATGCTGAAACCTGGGGAGGGGAGGGGGGGAAATGACACAAAAAATTGTGCCTTGGTGTGGGCTACCCTGAACATAATCCCAGTGCATGAATTATACAATATTTGTATTGGTACAGACACTAGTTATTTAATATATGTTAAAGGAGAATGGGAATCTGGATTTCCCAGGCTATGCCCCATTGCTGGAAATGAGGCACAGGGGAGCTCCCCATCAAAGGCTGTGTTAATATATAAAGGGAGAGGAGTGGGGGTTTTTCCCTTTTTTTTTTTTTTTAATAATGATGCATAGCAATGTTTTTAGTTCAATTTTTTATATGAATGTAATTTAATTCATTTTTCTACTAACTTGATTATATTATGTTTTATAGTTGGTTTCCATTCATTGCAATTTTCCTAATTGTCCCAGATCCAGTGCTTGTGTTTCATAGGAAGATTTTTGTCAGTGAGTATTTTGGGTTTTCTAGTTACCATAAATCAGATTTACCTTATGTATAAAAAAAAAGTTTACATGAGACTGTAAAATGTATAATATGTACATAATCTTCAGAATACAATTATTTTGGTAAATTGGCCTGTATTTTTAATGTCATGGTTGCAGTATTTAATTATTTGAGGCATAATAAAACTTGACTGCAGTCAATAAACTAGAATGTAGTTACTGATCTTTCACAAGTGTGAGGGTTTGTGTCAGTTTTCCTCACGATGTGTTTGGATTTGGAAGCAGGGGCAGGGAGGGGAAGGGATGGAGCCCTGGCAGCATTTTCAGGGAAGTGGGATATTTTTGTTAATGATATTCCCACCTCTGTGCCTGACAAGGGTCAGAGTGCCAGACCCAGGGGACCATGGGGTAGCTGAGCTGGTCCTCATTGCCTCAGGATCCCTGGGATTCAGGGAATGCCAAATGCTTGGCTAAATCAAGAATTTAATGAGTTTTTGTGACCTAAAAACAAGTGGAGCTGGGCCACAGCCCCAGCCCTGGAGCAGAGGATGAGCAGCACAGGGGGTGCTCAGTTTTCCAGCCCAGAGTGATCCCAGAGTGATGCTCTGGTTTAGGACCAGCCAGAGGGGAAGTTGGAATTTTAAGGGAAAAGTTCTATCACTTTGGGATTTGGCAGCAGCAGAGCAGCCATGAGCAGGGCTGGCAGGGACTCATCAGAATCCTGGAGCCAGTTCAGGGAGCAGGGGGAAAAGCTCTGCTGATGGGAGGAAAATCCATGCTACAGGCAGAGGAGAGTCCTGCTGGTCTGGCTGAGAACACCCTCAGGGAACACCCAGTGAGGCAGGAGCCCTCAGCCTCCCACTGATACACAAAACAAAACCCCACCATAAAGTTCTGACCAGAAATAGTGTGTCTGGTCATTGAGTTAATTAGTCATTACAGCAATTAATTTAAAGGCTGCAATCAATTTTTGATCACAAAACATCTTTGAAAAGCCTCTCTGGTCCAGCCCCAGCCTGGGCATGACGAGAGAATCCTGCTCACCACAAGGTCAGTCAGGAGGGTGATAAGAGCTGCTCTAGCCATGAACACATGAAAAAATAACCCCATGCAAAAAGTGGAATTCATTCTGTGGGTCAGGGGGTGCTCCAGGGTGTGGCAGCAGCTCTCTGGCCACAGAGAGAAGCACACAACCCTCCCAGGCATCACCTGAGAAAGTCAGTGAGAAGATCAGAGAAAAGAATGAGAAACAATGCTTGTCTTGCTGCACCTGGTATTGTGAACACGTAGAATGTGTTACAGACATTTGTTTACCAAAGGCTGGTTTCTTAATTTGCCAATGGTGATGGTTTTTTTAAATAAAGGACCAATTAGGTCAACCTGTAGTGAACTAGTCTATAAAAGAGCAACGGGTTTCTTAATAAAGATCTAGATTACTGATCAGCCTTCTGAAATACATGGAGTCTGTGCTAATTATTACCTGGCAGCAACACCAGAGCTCAGCTCGGCGAGGCTGCTCCGGGTGGCTCTGCTGGTGAAAGCAGACAGGACAGGCAGTGGCTGGGAACACAGCCCAAAGTCATCTGTCACCCAAGCACAAAGCCGGGGCTCACACCTCGGATCCACCTCTGCTCAGGTTTCCCCGGGAAGGAGCCTCAGGGCACTCCCTGCTCAGAACAAGCTTCCCGCAGCTTTGTGAAGCTGAGCAGGTAAAATCAGAGTTCACAGAGCTGCTGGCTCTGCTGCATCGGGGATAAATGCACACACACAGCACCTGCAGGGGGAGGGCAGGCAGAAACCAAACCTGGGCAGCCAGAGCAAGAGAAAAAGTTGCTTTTGGTACATCTGACACAGCAGCAGCCTTCAGAGTTCCCTTCTTCCTGGTTGAAATGCAGAACTATTCATCAGCATCATCATCACAACCAAAGAGAACAAGTAAACCAAATAATTTTGCTATATCTGCTAGTAAAGTTTGGGTTTTATTCCTAAGAAGTTCAGCATATTCTAGGTATCCATCAGCTCTGTTGTAGTCAGGGACTCAGCTGATGAGAAGAACAGCAGATTTACTTGTTCCTGTGTGCTGAAACACACCACAAAAATCCACAGGCATTCTGGTATCAGTAACTTACCATTCCTTGAAGCACAATCATTGGACCTTAATGCACATTTTATTCTCAAACCATTTCAAGTGCTAAGCCCTATTGCAGAGAGAGGTGCAGAGTGAAGCCACACAGGGATTTGGACAAGGATTTTGAGAGGAACCTCCAGACTGGACCCAAGTTTAGCCCCAGAGTCCTGCTGAACCTTCTGATCATGGCCACCAATATAAAACTGGATCATCTGTGGTTTTCAACCACACAGCAAATGGTTTTGTCAGTTCAAAAAACTATTTTGCAACAGAGCTTTGACCAGGGGTGATCTCTCACTGTTTTAGGCCCCAGCCCTTGTGTGTACAAGCTCCTGGCCTTTCCTCACCTCCCCTCTGCTGCCAGCTGTTTCCTCTGCTCCACATCTGCACTTCCACTGCACAAATTAATGCTCCACTGAAGTTTCAGATGTGGCAAATCTCTCAGGACAATTTTTCCATCATAAATGCTCCATTTGTCAGCCATGTACATGACCACAGCACCCCAAAAATATCTGGAACACACTCCTGGTGCCTGGGGAGCTGCAGGAGCAGCCCCACAAGGGAATGCCCATCCCAGAGCCTGGAAAAGCTGCCACAGGATCTGAGAGCTGCCTTTGGTGCAGTTATGAGGGTAACTATGACTTCAAGTAGATGCAAAGGTGAGCTTTAATGAAAGGTTAAATCTGCCAGGGAGTTTCATCCACAGTCTTGTACCAAGAGAACAAAAAACAGTCATAGATGGCACTTTGGAAAAGGCAGCAGCCTTAATTAATGAACAAATGCTACTGCTGGGTGCCCAGCAGAACAAAGTTGTCAGCTCTGTGAAAATGAGATCATGGAATTAATTCCCAGACTGTGTGGGATCCATGATCCCACTGCTGTCAGACAGAAGGGTGAGACCTGCAGGGTCTTCCCTGAAAAGCCAAGCTCAGTCTTTGCCAGCAGGGGATGCAAAGGACCCCTGGAAAGCTGCAGCTGTGGTGACACTCCTGGCTGCAGAAAAGCTGGGGTGTTTGTGTACAGCAGACATTCCAATGGAATTCCTGCATTTCAGGCAGCCAATTTTCCAGTCATTTGTTGTGACAGGTGAGGAATGTGACAGCTCCCATGCATTAAGTTCAGAGGGTTTAATATACATATATATTAATATAGACGTATATATATATAAATATATTTATAATAATATGTATAATATGTTATCTATGTATATATTATATATGTGTAATATGTATAATATGTAATATATATGTATATATGTAATACATATATGTGTACTATATAAATGTGTGTGTATATATATATATATACACACTCATATAAATATATATATATATAATGGGTACAAATTGGAGGAGGGAGAATTTAGGCTGGTTATTAAAATAAATTCTTCCCTGTGAGGGCAGTTAGGAACAGGAACAGGTGTCCCAGAGAAGCTGTGGATTCCCCATCCCTGGAAGTGCCCAGGGTGGGTAAGACCTTGAGCACCCTGGGACAGTGGAAGGTGTCCCTGCCCATGGCAGGGGTGGGACTGGATGAGCTTTAAGGTCTCTTCCAAGCCAAACCATCCTGGAATTCTCCATCTGTGAGCACACAGATATACAGAAATATCCATTACATCAAGTAATTTGTGCAGAATTGTATTCACCTGAGCCTTGGATTACAAGTTCTTGTAGATGAGCTCAGTTCTGAGTTTCCAGACTCTCCTGCAAGCCAAGCCAGACCTCTATGAATATCTGAATCCCACTGACCTCCTTCCCTGAGGAACAGGAGCATTACGAGGCACAGAAGAGCCAACTGCACTCCTTGGGCTGCCAAATGCTCTAGGAAACAAAGGCAAATTGGAAATGGAAATGGTTCCCCTCCCTGCTTTATGCCATGCCAGATGGCCACGTTAATGCATCGATTTGGTTGTAAAAGGAAGGGATGTGGTGCAATAATGAAAAATGTCGAGATGCTTCCAACCTCAAAATCAATATTTTGATGAGTTTTAAAATAAATTTGTTGAAAATAATGCTGTGATTTGAAGAAAGTCTTTGTGGAAGTGTTATAATTCACAGTGACAGATCTGCAAAGCCTCAATCCATGTTGTTCCTGAAGAGACAGATTTATTTTGGAAAAAGTTTAAAATTAGAATATTGGAAAAATTTTCAGCAGTTTCAAAGTTATGAAGTTGCTCAGAATGGAGTTTGTCACTGGTGTTTTTGTACAGAGCTACAGGAATCCAACCAGGAGATCTCCAAAGCCCCAAAACCTGAGTTCCTCTGGATTATTTGGGGGCTGTGTTGCAAAGCAAGAGGTCTCAGTGCAAGGATGAGGAAAGAGCAGGCCATGACTTTCAGCCTGCTTCACTTCCCACATGGATTTGGGCTGTTCTGTAATGAGCAGCTCTCCAGGTTGTTCTGCATGGTGGTTCCACACTGTCAGACATCCCCCTCAGGGCTTGTCCTCACAGCAAACATCATTAAATTTGCAATTTACCTCAGAGCCTGCTGCATTCCCCATCCAGAGCTTCCTGTCAGATTGCCTCCGAGAAACCTCTGGTCTAGCACTGCCTGAATGCCACACAAAGCCCAGTTCCAGCCTTTCTCCCCCTGTTTTATGCCTCCTGATGCCTTGTGCAGGCTGCCCTAGAGCAGAGGCTGGACAGAGATAAAGAATAAAGGATATCTGAAAATCATCTCCTCCATGGATCCACCTTGGGCAGCACCAGAGCCCAGCCAGGGCTGCACCCAAGATGACCCAAAATGGCCCCAAAATGCACGGCCGCTCCCGGGGGCTCTCCCTGGGATCAGTTCTGCTCCATTTGCACCTTGGAGTTCATTGTCCCATTCCAGCTTTAGCCCAGGCAGTCCCACCCTGCTTGTTTTTCTCTCTCCAGCCCACCTTGGTTGTGCTCTTGGGGCTGAGGTTTGGATCATTTGTCCTTGGTGCCCAGCTGGAGCAGGAATTGTTTTGTCTCCCTGCTCTGTGCAGAGAGCTCAGCATCCCCTGCTATGAACCCAGACCCACACACTAAAGCAGCACAGAATCTGAAAAATATAAAAGCTAAAACCTGAGGCATCACTCCCACTCAGCTTTCCTGCCTTCAGCATCCTGGCTTTCCAGTGCTCCACATGGATCCCCATGAATGGCACTGACACCTCAGGTGTCACTAAAACTGCTTGATTGAGCCTCTTGCAATGAAGCCTTTGCAGTCACATCCCCATTAAATTGACCCCAGCGCCACACCTGAGTTGCCCCTGTCCTGAGGGGACATCTGCATCACAGGAATTACCATCAGTGTCCTGAGGAGAGAAGGGAGGGGGCATTTCCATCTCATAAAGGTTTCCCACCTCAAGGCATTAAATGTTACAGTGTGGAAAAAGAAGAGGAGATTATTTGACATTCCTCTGTATCTTAGGAAACTGCTGAAGATTCATGAATATTTCAAAGAGCCCTGGCTTTCCAGAAAGGTGCCTTAAAATCTCTTTGGTGTGCAACAGATGTGGTGTTTTTCATTCCAGGTACAGCATCACAGATTAAGCTCTAGGTTGGGTTGTTGGTATTTTAAGCAGCAGAGGACCAAAAAAAAGAAAAAAAAAAAAAAGAAAAAAAAAATAATTTTTTTTCCCTTCCAGGGCAATCCCATAACTGCCAATTCTGTTGGTGAATAACCTGATCTGTGATTTGCTTATCCCACATCACCTCTCCCTGTTCCCAGCAGCTGGGAAAGTGAAGCAGGCTGAAAGTCATGGCCTGCTCTTTCTTCATCCTTGCACTGAGTCCCCTTGCTTTGCAACACAGCCTCCAAATCATCCAGAGGAACTCAGGTTTTTGGGCTTTGGAGATCTCCTGGTTGGGCCCCTGAAGCTCTGTACAAAAACACCAGTGACAAACTCCATTCTGAGCAACTTCCCAACTTTGCTAAAGGTGCCTCCTGTGGGAAGCAGCATCCACCTTGGGGGAAAGCACAGACTCAGCTTCCAGATTTGTTCCCTTGCCTCTATAAAGCTGCATTTCACCTTCTGATCATGTTTTCTTGGGATGATTGTTCCCAGACCCGCAGGAGCTGCCACCAGGTCACATCCAGGGGAGCTGAGAAGTCCCCTGCCTGTTTGTGATCCCTCAGCCACACATGGACCCTCGGGTGTGGGCAGTGGGGTTTGGAACCCCCTCCTGACCTCCAAAGCCCACAGAATTCATCTCAGGGAATGCAGGCAAGGAAAGCACAGGAAGAACAAGGAATCCAGGCCTCACAGAAGAGCTTGGTTTGTTTGTTTGGCCTGGCCTTCCTGTGGATAGGGAAGGACAGGCCCTTCTCGTTTTGTGTTCCCAGGCTCACACTCAATAACTGAGCCAAGCTCGTCCCTCCTTGCAGGGCAGGACCCCCAAACCCCTGTCAGGGTGGGCATTGCAAACCTGCAGGGAATTTCCCCCATTCCTCACAGGATTTGGGCCCATCTGGGTATCACCTCCTGCAGATGGATGGCTGGATCACCCCTCAGTGTCCAAACCACTGAAACGTGCTCAGGGAGTGACAGCTCCTTCCTTCCTCACCCTCCCCAGCAGGCAGCAGCACTGACAGCCCCAGTAATGCAATACCTAATAAGAGGATTAAGTAGAGAGGAATTGTGGTTAATATTGCATTAGGCAGGGCAGATCCCTTGCCTGCTCCTCCCAGCTCCCTCACAGGATACAATGTCCACGCTTGTAAGGGAAGCTCACTGACATCTGAGCAGTCAATAAATCTGTTCTTGGTTTTTAATGACCCCCAGAGCTGTTTCCACACGCTCACATCATCTTACCAACAATTTACCCTCATTAATTAATTATTTCCTTTAGGGCCTTTTAAACCCTGCGACCTGTTTTAGCTCCTTTGCAACAATTCTCATCCTATTGTAAATCAAGGCTCAGGGCAGAGCAGGGTTAAACCTCACCAGCACACACAGAGCTGTGCAAAACCAGGAACAGAGAGGCAGAGACATGAGGCTGCTCCAGGGCACAAAAACAGCAAAAAATACTTCTCAAAGGATCCAGGAGTCAGGTCAGAGGGATGGAGCACAGCTGCTGGGAGAACTGGGGCTGCTCAGCCTGGAAAAGAGTTTGGGGTGACCCAGCTGTGACCTTCCAGTACCTGAAGAGAGCTACAGGGACTATTTGGGAGGGACTGGAGTGACAGGACAAGGGGAATGGCTTCAAACTGTCAGAGAGTAAGGTTAGAGGGAATATTGAGAGAAAATTCTTCCCTGGGAGGGTGGTGAGGCCATGGCACAGGGTGCCCAGAGAAGCTGTGGTTGCCCCTGGATCCCTGGAAGTGTCCAAGGCCCGGTTGGACAGGGCTTGGAGCAGCCTGGGGCAGTGGAAGATGTTGGAACTGGATGATTTTTAAGGTCTCTTCTAACCCAAGCCATTCTGTGATTCTACAGCTTAGAATAAGTGGGTTTGAGTCCTCTGTTGCTAAATCCTGCACGTGACATTTGCAATAATTTTCCCTTCTGTGCCTGAGTTTTCTGCCTGTATAAACAGGGAGGACAGTCCTCTGTTATCATATAAGGACTAGATCAATAAGAATGTATTAAAGATTCATATAGAGGTGTATTAAAGCATCCATGCTATGCTAATGTCTCCTATTTAAATACTATAAAAAGCTCAGTGGGCTCTTGACTGAGCCATTAAGTGAACGATGGGCAAATTGGAAATGTCCAAGAAAAAAGGAGCAGAATTACACTGTGCTATGAAACACCAGGCAGCTCCCATAAAAATCAATGGCACTGCATAGCAGTAAATTGCAGGGGAGATGAGCTTTATTTCATGGCTCATAAGTGAACATGAATCTCTAACAACCTGTCAGCCCTGACAGCTGTGCCTCTGCAAGGAACTGGATTTTTGGGAGCTGCCTCCAGCCCCTGGACCTGCTCCTGTGGGCAGCACTCCTCTCCAAGAGGGAGAATCCCCCAGGAGAAGGGATATCCCCACAAGGTTTCAGTGCACTCTGAGGTGGCAAAAAAACCTCTCAAGCCTCCCAGGGCTCATCCCCCTGAGATCTGAGCTGTGCAAACACTCAATTGTTGGGTTTGTTTCTGTGTGTTCTGCTCTCTTTCAAATGTTGTGCTTGTTTCTGTGTGTTCTGTTCTACCTCCTGCTTCAGGCAGACAAGTTATTCCCTAATAATGTTATGGCTGCATCTTAGGGAGGGACAGAGAGGAAAAGAAACCAGCCTGAAAAATGACACAAAAATGTGACAGGGCTACAGAAGGGAGCAGGAGGAGGCTTCCCACATGCCTTGAAATTTTGTCCTGCTCCAGGCCTGAGCAGGGCAGGACACTGCAGGGTTTGCTAGCTGGGTTTATGGCAGGGAAATTGCTCCCACATGGCAGTCCCCAAATCAGCTTGGCAGCAGCTTTGGTGCTACCAAACCCATCAGGGAGGAGCAGAGCCAGGTTTCAGAGGGGGATTTTGGTGAGTCTGAGGTGTGCTGTGCCTGCTGAAGGGGATGGCTGAGGCACTGCAGGTTAAAATGCAGGATGTCCTGCAGACAGGGGCTCACTGGCAGGACCTTCCCCTAGCCTGGTGTGCCAGAAACACAGCAAGTGCCAATAAATTGTCTCCTTTCTCCACAGAACTCGTTTTGATGCTGGCTGGGCAGTGGGGGAGCACAGTGCCAGCTCCAGAGTCAACAGCAGAAGCCAGCAGGGGATCTGCACAAATCAGCACCTTGTGGCCTTACCCAGAGAGAAAGGTCTATGGGAACAACAGATAAAAATCAAATAAGTGACATAAATCCCTGAGGTTATGGAAAAAAATCCCTCAGCTTTAACCATTGCCCCCTACTTCATCACACACATTTTTATCTAGCAGTGAAAAGCAGGAACTGCCAAAACACTGAGCCTAAAAAACTTTATTTTCCCTCAAGCCAGGTTCTTCACCTTATCCTCTCCCCAGACACTGCACTTGCCTTCAGATCCCCCTTCAAGCTGCCAATCTCCTCACACAACCCACGCCAGGGAGGCACTTCCAGCTCTCTCAGCCTCATCTTGCAACTATTTTCCTTTTCCACAGTGTTTTAGTTCCCCTGATGCTTTTTTATTATCCTCCAAAAGGCCTTTGAATCCGTTTTCCCAACCCATCCGGCACAATAAATTATCAGGAATTAAATTAGCTATCAAAGGGCTAATAGACTTGTTCCTTCAGGGGCTAAATTAGTTATAGCAAACTTTATCTGGAAGGGGGAGGGTTTAAAAATGTATTCTTCCAACAGGTTTTAGTTCTTATTATACACTCTGAAGCTTATCTACAGCAGCCACTCAAGGGACCACAAGAATCAGCTGCTCAGCACAGATGGCCTTGCACTAAAGGTCAAAGAAAAGAGCATGAAAAACGTGGAAATACTTTAAAACCATTCCTGCAGACAGTGGCTGCTGGCAGGAGTTACCTTTGTGGAGAGGTTTCACTGCCTTTGAAATGCTTCCTCAGTGCTGCTTCTGCAATTTCATTGTGCAAGAATTTTGTTCTTGTTGTTTGGCTTTGCTTTGTGTTTTAAGCAGGATTTCGGTTATCTCTCAAGAAAGCAAAATATATTTGCTTAATTGTGGAAGGATTAGGAGCTGAGACACTGTGTAATGTTAAAGCAGCCTAGACTCTCCATCATACAATAAAAACTTAGCAACAAAAGCCCTCAAAAACTGATTATGAGAACAATTTTCCTCTGTATAAAACAGCCTGATGCCCACTGGCAGCTGAGGGGATGAAAAAGCTGTACAGGACATTATTCCTGTAGGATGGGAGAAATGCTGGGTAAATAAATACCTGCTGAGTAAAGCCCCTTTCTGTTCATGAGCTGGTACCTGAGCAATGTCCCTGCCATTCCTGGGACATTGCAGCCTCAGTGCTGCTCCCAAATCCCAGCCCTGCACTCACCACAGGCACTTCCAGCACACCCATGGGCACAGAGGGATGTGGAGGAGATCCTGGTGGAACTGGCACTGCCCCTGATGCCTTGTGCAGGCTGACCTGGAACAGAGGCTGGACAGAGTTCCAGAATAAAGCAGGGATTTATGGAAAGGATCTCCTCCATGGATCCACCTTGGGCAGCACCAGAGCCCAGCCAGGGCTGCACCCAAGATGACCCAAAATGGCCCCAAAATGCACGGCCGCTCCCGGGGGCTCTCCCTGGGATCAGTTCTGCTCCATTTGCACCTTGGAGTTCATTGTCCCATTCCAGCTTTAGCCCAGGCAGTCCCACCCTGCTCGTTTTTCTCTCTCCAGCCCACCTTGGTTGTGCTCCTGGGCCTGAGGTTTGGATCATTTGTCCTTGGTGCCCAGCTGGAGCAGGAATTGTTTTGTCTCCCTGCTCTGTGCAGAGAGCTCAGCATCCCCTGATATGAACCCAGACCCACACACTAAAGCAGCACAGAATCTGAAAAATATAAAAGCTGAAACCTGAGGCACCAACCCTCAAGCACTGCTGAGCTGCAGCAGTTTGTGGGGCAATCTGGGCACCTTTGGGTGCAGGATCTCCCCTTACCTGGGTGAGGCTGGTCCAGGGGGCCTCCAGAAGGATCCATTCCAGCCTGACCTGTCCCACGAGGTGATGTCCATCCTTTCCAACCATGAAGCAGCACTGAGTTACCTCCCCCTGACCACCACAATGATTTCCAACAATGAGAAACACCTGGGAGAGGAGCTCAGCCCCAGCTGCCTTTGGCCTCAAGGAGTGATGTCTGATTACAGCCCTGGCAGCTCCTGGGGCTCCCTGGTAACACCCTCCCAAACCAGGCAGTGAAAATATCCACTGGGCTCCATGTGAAGGTGAAATTATAGGTGGGAAACCTGAATTTCATAATTCTTAGGAAGAAATGGTGAAACAGTGCCCAGCAGAAACAGCCTGGGAGGGATCTGTGGGGTGCTCTGCGTGTGCTCAGCCCCACAGAGGGTTTTGGGAGTCTCCCTGCACAGGACCAGCACATTGTGACTAAAAGAGACCTTTAACATGAACATCTAGGCAATTTTAAGGAGCTCCATAATAAGGGGATGTTATCCTTTTAGAAATCCTATGAAATGGAATTCTTTGAGGCCTGCAGGAAGCACTGGAGAATAATTTGCACAACCCAAAAAATTAGCACAAAGAGGAAAAAAGGCACTTTAAAGCCAAGACCTAGTGCCAGCTCCCTCAGGTGGGCTCTTTCAGGCGTGCTGGGTACAACTTTCAGCAAAAACTCAACAACCAAGAGACCCAGAATGGCTTAAGGAAGAAAGAGTGGCAAATTGCAGCTGGTTATTATTGTCAAAAAGTTCAGTGTTTCTCTGTGAAATCTGTGTTTCTTTTGGCTGTAGTTCATTCCACTGAATAAAGCATGGTTTTTTTTCTGATTCATTTGAACTTCTGGCAGCTGCACTTCAGCTCATTGGCCAGGGTTTTGTGGCTGCTCTGCTCTCTCCAGTTCTCATTGTTGGATAGTTCAGGTCATATTATTTCACCCGAGAGAATATTAATGGCAGTGGCAGTTCCCAGTGCTCAGCCAGACATCCATCAAACAGATAAGCCCCTAATTCTGTGAATATCTTCTCTTCCAATCAATGGGGTTTGTTCAAACAGTGCAATGAGGAAAAGGAGACTCCAGGGAACAGCTGAAATTGGTTCTGATGGAGCTGCAAAGCCCCGTGGTTCAGGATGAGCCTTGTCCCAGCTGCTGACAGCAGAGTTCCCTTCACCTCTGGGACAAGAGCTGAGGATATCTGGGCAGTGATTCCTCCTCTCTGGAACTGCACCCTGGCTCTGCTGCCAGCAGCCCCAGTGCAAATTAAAGGATGCAACTCCAAGAAAATGAGGGAAATAATTTGTTTGAAAGAAAGAGATGAATTACAGCTTAATTAAAACAACATAAGGAGGCTGGAGGAGGAGGGCAGAACTCAGCTCAGTCCTGAGGGAGCTCCACAGTCCTTGCAGAAAGGAGACATTTGGGTACCACACATCAGGAGCACAGGAATTCCCAGCAGCTCTTCCCAGGGGCACAGCTCTCCTCAGGCACACAGCTTCACAGAGACACCTTTTCCCCACAGCACACAGGATTATTCACTCCAAAGTTTGTATTGAAACAAAAAAAAAGGGGACAGGGGGTGGGATGGGAGCAGAGCAGCAGCTCCTGGGACATTTCAGTGGCAGCAGAGGGAACAAGAAGTGCCACTCAGAGGGCAGGAAAAGCACCCTGAGCCCCAGCCCAGCACAATGTCCATGCTGGAAGTGCTCCTGGAAAGTGGATAAAGGCAAGGAGAGAGTCAGCCTTCAGCAATGCAGAGAATCTCTCAAGGAACTTGGTTAGCAGCTGCTTTTCAACAGCCAAGTCCCATTCAGTCATTCATAACCCAATGTTTATGGCCTGTGTGGAAGGGATCTGCAGCACAGGAGGGACTGAGCTGGCACAGAAAAGCAGCAGGACAAGAGCTGGGAGAGCACAGCTCAAAGGTGTGTGATGCTGAGAGGAGCTGGGAGCTCTGAGAACAGGTGAAGATGCTTGCTTGGGTGCCCTTGGGCTCAGAAAAATGGAGAGTTGTACATTTTATACAGAAAATTAAAGTGCATCAAAGAAATTCTGACTTCATCATCCACATCTTTTAATAGGAGAACCCTTAAACTGGTTCAGTGCTCAGGTTGTAAAGAGTAATTATAGAAACCTACTAGAAAAAAAAAAATACTTTGTGGAGAATAGGAATTGGAAATATGTTATCACATAGTAAAAATAAAATAACCAATATGAAAAAGAATCAGAAAAAAACCCCACAAAACCCTGGCTAGGATTTCACTCCCCAAGGCTGAGTGGACCATTTCCTGCAGCTTGACTAATCATGAACCTTTGGGCATTCCCAGTTTATTACTGTCCAAGCTTCTTTCATCCCTGTTTAGGTTAGCACATTTATTTTTAAGGCTGTTTTTGTCCAAAGCATTTGTTGTTGATGGCCTTCTTTCCTTACCTTCAGGGCTTTCAATTGCATAATGTAGTGTGTACCTGGCAATTCCAAAACAAATCTGTCTGGAATGACAGATTAGAAATGAAAAATGAGTGATCTGGGATCTCTTAATAGCTTATTTCCACCATGCTTCCTGCCATGTGCCTCTGCATGTCCCATACATGTATCCAAATGGATCAAAGTGTCACTCAGCATATTCAATAAATTCATTTTTCCTTTTGGTGTTGATGGCAAGGAAATCATCAGAAATAAAGCTGAAAATGCTTTATTGAACAGCAAAAATTAAGTGGTGATGATTGAAAGCTGCCTCACACAGCCCAGGAGGTATTTGATTTTAATCAGCCAGGAAGGAAATGGTGAAATGAAGGAACACAGTCTGATGTATTCAGGCTATAGGTTCTCTGGGGAGAGTGTTCTGCTTCTGCAAGGTTAAACACCCTGTTTAGTGACCTGATCCCTGCTTTGTGAGTGCTTTCACAGGATTCTCAGAATTCCCAGAATCACTGGGTTGGAAGAGACCTTCAAGACCATCGAGTCCAACCCAGCCCCAGCACCTCAGCTAAACCCTGGCCCCCAGTGCCACATCCAGGCTGTGTCAAACACACCCAGGGATGGTGACTCCACCACCTCCCCGGGCAGCCATTCCAGAACTTTCTCACTCTTTCAGTAAAAAACTTTTTCCTGATATCCAACCTATATTTCCCTTGGGGCAGCTGGAGGCTGTGTGCTCTGGTTGTGTCAGTGCTGCCTGGAGACAGAGCCCAGCCCCAGCTGAGCCCAGGCACCTCTCAGGAGCTGTGCAGAGTGATGAGGTCCTTCCCTTCCATCCCTCAGCAGAATGGAGATGTGCTCCTGCAGCTCTGAAATCCCTGCAAGTTGTGCTGGTGAATCCAAACTGGCAGGAACTGGGTCCTCACTTGTGCTGGGTCAGGGAAAAAAACCAAAAAAAACCAACACCAAATCCCTCCTGTCCTGGCACTGCCAGCACCCAAATGCCACAGACAGGAGCCAGGGCAGGAAGAGAAAAGAAGGGGTGTCCCTGCTGGCCATGGGAAGGGCCAGGTGGCCCCTGGAGGGACAGTGGGCTGTGGCTGCCAGAGCAAGGCCACGGGGCAGCTCCTGCCAGGACTGACCCACACCCACATCCCAAAGGTGTGCCAGGCAAACTGCTCACGGATACAGCAACCTGAGAGCTGACAAGGACCTCAGGAAGGCTCTTGTGATGTCCTTGCAGCTGCTCTGTGCTCCAGGCTGAACCCAAGGCATTCACCAATAAGTTATTTAACCCACAGCAGGGTGGAAATCTGGGGGGGAAAGATTTGCAGTTCCTAATGGTGAGTTACAGGCTGAGCTGGTCAGCTCTGCCTTGCCTCTGGAGCACTCCCCCAGCCCCTGGAGCCCAGAGGAAGGCACTAAAAGAGCCCTTTTCTCATGGGAGCCCACTGCTTTCCTCTTTGCTCTACTCACACCCAGTCAGGGCTGCAATGAACAGCCCTGGGGAAGGATTTTGGCTCCAAGGCTTTATTTCCTGAGTGATTTAAATAATTTGGGCCAGCAGGAACACGGGGTGTTTCTCCTTCATGTTCTGCAAGGTGAGGTGTATATGGGCAGATGGTTTTTGAAATGCCCATCAATACTTGATGGTTTTTTCTCTGGTACAACTTTGCTTCCATGACCCATGAACTGTAATAGTTACAGATACCCTGCTCTGAAACTCCTGGGATCACAATAAATAATTAAATGAAAAATGTGCTTTTCTTTCTGTTCATTTGGTTAATCTGGTTTTTTATTTGATATTGCTCAAATTTTTCTATTCAAACTTTTCTAATTTGTAGTGGGAGATTTAGACATAATGAGAAGTGAAGGGACAGCTAAATGAGACAGCTTGGGGCTCATCAGCCCTGGACCTGTCCTAGGATGTTAGAACAAGACTTTGGGAATGCTTTGCTAAATTTTCATGAAGTGTCAGGTTCTAAGGAATCTGTGTAAGTAATTGGAAATTGATTTCATGACACTTTGATACTGAGCTCACCAGTGGCAGCTGTTATTTTACATTTCAGAATGGATAGAAGAAATTCCTCCCTGGGAAGGTGGTGAGGCCCTGGCACAGGTTTCCCAGAGAAGCTGTGGCTGCCCCTGGATCCCTGGAAGGATCCAAGGCCAGGCTGGACATTGGGGCTTGGAGTAACCCACAGCAGAGCATGATTTAAATGGGCTTTTCTGTCCCTTCCAACCTAAACCATTCTGTGGTTCTGTGATCTCCTTTTGAACCTCTTCACAGCAAAATGACTCAAACATCACCAGCACATTCTTGCTCCTGGATGCACTTTAAATAAAATCAGCAAGGCTCCCCAGAATTACCTCATATTTCCCTGGGATCCCAGAGCCAGAGCATTAAAATAATGAAATGAAAAATTCTGAGAGCAGAACCAACTTCCTGTTTGGAAAGAATAAATCAGAGTTTGTGCCTTTCCCTCGTGACTGAAGCAGCAGTCAGGTGCAGACAGCAGAGTCCCTGAGCCTGCTCCCAGGAGGGGCTGGAGCAGCTCCTAATCTGCAAGAGCTGGGTGGGAGCTTCACCAGGAGCTGGCAACTGAAACCTCTGCCCAGGGGACTGGAGCAATTTCCCATCCCAGCCTCACTTCCTGATGCTGAATTCTGGGAAGAGAGCCTGGTCCTTGAGTGCTTGGTGTTGTGATTCCAGCATTGCTGGCTTGAGTGCTCCTCAGGGTCTGAGACTTTGGGAAAAGCCTGCTTGCCTGTCCTGCTCCCAGCCACAGACCCACAGCAGTGTCCAGCTGCTCTCTGCTCTGGCTTGGCCAGGGAAGGCTCAGGAAGGGGGACAGTAGGGCTCAGGTGGGCAGTGAGGGGGTCTGTAGGGGTCTGGTGGTCAGTTAGGGTCAGTAAGGGGGTCAGTAGGGGCCAGGTGGGCAGTA
>VZRH01007665.1:629897-655231 GCA_013397555.1 Urocynchramus pylzowi
AGGGGTAAGATGGTTAGTAAGGGTCAGTAAGGGGGTCAGTAGGGGGGTCAGTAGGGGCCAGGTGGGCAGTAAGGGTCAGTAAGGCTCAGTAAGGGGGTCAGTAAGGGTCAGGTGGTCAGTAAGGGGGACAGTAGAGTTCAGGTGGTCAGTAAAGGTCAGTAAGGGGGTCAGTAGGGATAAGATGGTCAGTAAGGCTCAGTAAGGGGCTCAGTAGGGGTCAGGTGGGCAGTAAGGGTCAGTAAGGGGGTCAGTAGGGATAAGATGGTCAGTAAGGCTCAGTAAGGCTCAGTAAGGGGCTCAGTAGGGGTCAGGTGGGCAGNTCAGTAAGGCTCAGTAAGGGGCTCAGTAGGGGTCAGGTGGGCAGTAGGGGTCAGTAAGAGGGTCAGTAAGGGTCAGGAAGGTGGTCAGTAGGGGTCAGGTGGGCAGTAAGGCAGCTCCTTCAGGCTCTGTTTTCCCTCTGCTCTAGCTCCCTGCCTCATTTCCAAGAACACAGTGTTTTCTCACACAGATCCTCAGCTGAAAAGAATATATCCAGTCCTTTGTGTTCAGCCTTCCACTCCCAGACACAACAGGGGTTCTTTACAGTGACAGTGTGTTACAGGGCATCTGGATTCATTTCTACACCTAGGACCACTATCCTCAGTCCATAGAAAGCTTCCATGTCTTCAGCTCTTATCCCCTCCTCAGCAAACATCCCTGTTCTCTGGAGCACTTTGCCATGTACACACACAGTGTTCTGTTCCCCTGTTCCACAGCCCTGGCTGTGCTGTTTCTGTGTAAAGCACACCACCTCTCTCTGAGCCTGTAACAGCTCTCTGCTGTGTGTTGCTGAATTTCCCTCCTGATCCTGGGCTGTGTTTGTGGAGGGGTTTGTCACAGTTTGCTGCTCCCAGGGCTGGATCCCACTGGCTGGATCTGCTGATCCTGTGAGCATGGAAACACTGCTCTGCTTCTCCACATTTCAAGATTTCCTGAGGGTGGCCATCAACATCTCTTTGCAGTGCTGCACTGTCTTTTCCTGCCCCAGCTGTAGAAAATCCTCTGAGCCAGACCCTAAAATACACTTAAAATCTCATTATTTCATTTGTGCAATATTTTGATCACCTGTGTTGGGGTTTTTTTTGTTTTTTGAGATGATCTTGGGTGTTGGTGGAAGTTGTTTTTTTCAACTTAGTTGTTTAAGAAGGAGTTAGGAGTCTTTTGTTTGTGTTCTTAGTGATGTTTATTGTTTTTTATTTAAAATATTTTTGTTTGATTTGCTGAGTTTTGGTTAGTACGTTAGTTTAAGGTGTATTGTCCCCTAAGGGGGTTGNCTTTTAAATATTTTTTGTTTGATTTGCTGAATTTTGGTTAGTAAGTTAGTTTAAGGTGTATTGTCCCCTAAGGGGGTTGGTGTTATTTTTTATATTACGAACTATGTATTAGATATTTATAATTGTGTATTAATTTTTAACACTTATGTTAGATAGTGGTTTTTTACTTTAAATTAATCTAAAAATGTCAGCATCACCTAAAAGATGGATGTTAGGAAGAAGAAGGAAGAAGAATAGGGTATGTCTCAATCTTTTCATCTTAGGGTTTTAGACCTCTTTGTATCAAATCTTAAATTTTTGCTTTTTAATTATTGTTATTGTGTTGTTTAAACTTTTGTGATTTGTGATTCTTTACATAAGGTTGGTAATTTGTCTTATGGGTTGAAATTAAAGCCTTAAGTGTTTTCAGTTTTTTGTTAGGGTTGCCCAGACCTCTGTCTGGGGTTTGGGGTATGGAGAGGAATGTTTTGGATTTTGACAACCTGTTTTGGCTGCTGAGCTGTGGGAGAGGCAAGCACAGCCCTAAGGGCGAGCCTGGAAACTCTCCAGGCTGGTGATTCCCCTTGCCTGGGCGCAGTACAGGTGTTGAGCAGAGCTGCTGTGACCTTTCTGCTGCTCAGCCCTGGCACTGCAGAGCCCTGCAGGGCTGAGCTCTCATTCCTCCTCCTGCAGCTGAACCCAGCTGCCCCTGCAGCCAACACACTGCAGAGAATTTATTGACTGCCTCTGCAATGAGGCAATTCTCTTAATTGGCTTCATTTCCAGGACTCTGTCGTTCTTCCCCTGCACTGTTGGTGGCACAGCTATTTGTGTGCTTAATTTTTAATTATTTGTGTTGGTGGCACAGCTATTTGTGGTTGGGGAAAAAAAACCAAAAAAACCCCAAAAACCCTAAAGTTGGACAGCAAATCAATCAAAGGCAAGGACAGAGACCTCTCAGAGATAATTGCATCCAGCACCCAAATCCCCTGCCAGCTCCCACAGGTCTTCCCCTCCTGTGGCTTTGCTTTGAGGAGCCTCTGTTAAGCAACAGGACAGCCCCAGACAATGCCAGCAGCGAGGCAAAGAACTCCTTTCCTTTTCCTGATTTACCTCTCCCGTGCTCTCTGGCCACACCAAACCCCAAAGCAAGATCTTTTTTAATTATTAGGGTCAAAATGATTGGGGTGGCTCAGCTTTTCCCGTGTGCAAAGCTCATTAAAGAGCACTTGGACAGTGGTGGGGCTTTTTATTCACTTGTGGGATTTGTTTTCCTTTTCTTTGGCTGTTCATCCCCTGTGTCATTTCCCACAATGGGCTTGGGGTCTGAACTTGGCTATGTTCTAATTAAATGCAGTGGGAGTCAATAATCCTGAGTTGTTGTTGACATAGAGTTCCTAGATGACAAAGCCACACACTATTTTTAATAATAAATTTAAAATTTGCTATTAATAAATAATAATAATTAATTTTAATAATAATAAATTTAATAAACTCATGATATCCATTATAACACCATGTCTTATTTACATATCCATACCCACACTTGGTGTCACAAATGCACTCAAAAATGTTTTATTTCTGTTTCAATATCTCTTTAACCAGTAAAAAAGAAAAAAATAGAACTTCAATAAGCAGGATTTATAATCTTTTTTAAGCAAGGTGGTTGTAGCACAGTTGTGATCCTACCAAAATACTGTGCTAGAGTAGAGTACACATTCTGTAAAAAAACCTGACATCAGGAGGTGAGCAGTCCTCTGGCAGTTTTGGGATACCATCCAGTATTTTCAGGTTTGGCAAATTGGAGAACACACTTAAAGAGAGACAAAAGAAAAAAAATAGAAATTGAGAAAAATAATCTTGGGAAATGTTGAGAACAAAACAGACACTGATAAAAAAGAAACGGTGGATTCAGACATATCTAAAATAGATTTGGGTTGTGGGAAATCTTGATTTGTCATTTGTTGCAGAATTTATCTGATAAAGAGCTAATTAAAACTCCCAGATTTCGCTCTATTGCACCACTTTTATATCCTCAGACTCAATAAAGCACTTCAAGAATCTGTCTTCTAACACTGACAATGAACATAAAACCAGAGTTATACCAAATAGTACCAATATTTAATTGCCCTAAGAACTGGCAGATTGAGAGCAGAAACACAATTAGGAATTGTTAAAAGGTGCTTTTCTGCTTGTCTTCTCCTGGACTTGTAGATAAGCAAATAAAATGTGAAATCCATCATTTAAAATTTACTTTTCCCCTTCCATGCTGATATCTGCCTCCCTGCCAGCACCACACTGCCAAGGGGATGCCCACAAGACTAAAAGGAAACAGACTGGAAACTCAGAAATGTTTCCATTAAACACTTCTTTTAAACTTCTCCTTTCTTTTGTCCCCCTCCCAGGAGGCAATGGGAGGAGATGTGTCCCATTTCAGACACACTCTGCAAGGTTCATCTTCAAAATATCAACACCTGGCTGTGTTTGTAGCAGGGCAAAACCTGCAACCATGCAGGTTTCCTGAGAGAGAGGCTTAGAATAGATTATATTCTCCTGAATTTTATTGGATTGTAAGGCCTTGGATTAGGATTTCCATTCCCAGTGCTCTGTTAAATCTCCAGCCCATCCCAAAGCCTGCAGCACAACTTCCACTGAGGGGCTGCTCAGGGCAGAGCAGCTCCCACAGCCCTGCCACAGGGACAGGGGGAATCCAGAAAAATCAAATGAAGGGAACTTAATTTTCTCCTGCTTTTGCTCCCATCTTTCAAGACATCCTCCTGATTCCAGCTCTGACATGTAATGCAATTTAGGCTCCTTGCAGAACCCACCAAGGATGCAATGAGGCTGAAGAGAGTTTGAGTAATAGGTAGTTTCTATTAATAAAAGGGAATCTAATTTGTCTGCCCTGCTCACTGCCTCTAAACTTGATCCATGGGCTTAGTTCTGTTCCAGAACTGCCAGTCATGCCATTAAAAAGCATCATAGGCAGTTTCTGAATATCTGGGGGCTTTTATCACATAACAGCTCACGTTCCTGGAGCATTTCAGAGCATTGAAACCACGGGAAAACAAAAAGCTTCTTCAGAAAGCTAGTTGGATTTGAGATCCCATTCCCTTGAAACTCAGACAAACATTTTTTTTTGTGTTTATCACTTTTGTTAGCCACGAGAGGGTCAGACTTACAGCTGTCTGTATCTTTCCTGGAACTCACAGGGATTCCTCTTGAGGATGAGGGATTCAAGTGGAGTGTGTCTGAAGTCTGAAATCCCACTTAGGGTCGTGATGTTATTTTCAGCCAGAGATAAGTGCTGAATCTGAGGGATCTTTGGCAGCTGTTTGAAGGATGTAAAGTGGTTTTTATTTACATTTAGCTCTCTGCATCTGTAAAGTACAAAGTGTATGGCATCACTATCACATCTGGGACAGAATCCCTACAACAGGGATGGGGTTTATACTCTGGTTTTACATTTGTGCTATTTTTGCCTAGTCATGGACTTCCAGATCAGATCCCTGCACTTCATATTCCCTTATTTCTTTATATTGTACAACAGATGCACCATTATTTCTCTTCTCAATACTACAACTCTCCATACACCTAAATACACAACAGCAGAGTGGCAACAGATGGATGGTAAAATAAATTTATAGTTGTCATGGTCACGCCTGGCCTCTCTGCTTGGGTTGTGTTCCACCACCATCTCTTCACAGAGATTCCTTCTGTGCTCAACAACTTCCCCTTTTGGCACAGATCTCCCTGAAGCTGCCTGGACTCATTAATTATTCCCCAGGAATAACAGGAACATGCTCTGATCTCCTCACTGGCTGTTTTCAGCCTGGGGATGACGTGAACTCAGGGCAGCAATAAACTGATGGATTCTCCATCCAGCACCCCCCAAGAGCAGATTTGGCAGCTCTCAAGAGCCTGCTCCAGCTGTCACTTCAGTAAAATTTTGCTTTCTGGGATATTACATAAAAATAGGAACAGATTACATAAAAGTAGAAGCAGGACACTTTGTCTACCTTGGCAACCTTATGGCACTTAGGTCTGTCAAAGAATTGTCCACCAGCCAAAGCTTTTCCACCCGAATTAATCTTCGGAGGATTCTTTTGAAGTTTTCCACCTGGTAAAGATCACCCAGGTCCTGGAAGGAAAGGTTCAGCTCCTGGGAAGGGGAAAAATAGGAGAAATCACTTTTTTTTTTGTCCTTGCTTTGTAATAGCTATATCATTAAATAGAGAATTAGTCAGAGGTAGTTAAAATGAGAACACATTTCATGCTGCTGCTCTTATGACAATTGGTGGTACCAAGTGCCAAATCCACCTCAGAATCACAGTGATGGACTCCTTAACTCTTTGAAAGGAAGAAAGAAACCATCTCTCAAGCATGAGTCTGAGTGTCCATCTCCTTCCTCTGTGAGGGGGGTTACCAGTGTGTGGGAAGGAGCAGGACTGAGTGGTCATGGCTTATTGGTTTGGCCTCTAAACTCAGCTGGCACCACAGTTCTGGGCAGCAGCCAGATATAAATATTCATGGAGTCCTCACAGAACGGTCTGGGTTGGCAGGGAATTCAAAATTCATCCAATTCCACCTCCTGCCATAGCCAGGGACACCTTCCTTATAACAGGTTTAAATCTATTAAATGCAGTGAGCAGCCAGCACATGATTATTTGGCTTCTTTACAACAACAGTCCAAAGTGTTAATGAGAAAGTTTTACAGCACAGTTTTCCCAGTTCTCTTGCAGCCTCTTTTCCCATTTCTCTGTGTCAGTTACTTGTTTTCTTCTTTTCAGAGTATGTTCTTCTTTTCTGAAAAACAGCTCTTCTTCTGAGGGCCCTGGTCAGAGAAAAAGATTTACAGTTGAGGATGTGATGCAGAACTGGCACTTAGTAATTTGCTGGAAGAATATATATATATATATATATATATTGCTGGGAAGATTCTGTAATGAAGAAATATATATAATATTATAGGTGTGTGACTTTCCAGGCTTCTGAGATTGAAATTAATGGGAAGATTTTTCTACCATTTCCAGGCCCATAATTCAGCCAGCAATCTACAGTCGTGATGATTTTGTGCATGGTTGGTAAATGACAGGTCTGCTACAGATCAGAATGAAAACTATTTCTGAAGGGTTGTTCATAAGGACCTGAGCTCTAAAATCCTTCTTGTTCCTTGCCATCCTGTGAGTTAGCCTTTGATTGTCCTGAGAAAGGAAAATGTTTGCAGCTTCCAGAGCAGTGCCAAGGACCAACAGCCCCGCTCCAAACCTCATTTGATTTGAGACAGACACACACACTAAGACTTAAAGTGTTAATGAAAAGTTTAGAGCTATGGACTTCCTTAAATTCCTGATTAAAGCAAGGACTGGCTGGAAATTTTCCACTGTTTACTCCCAAACATGCAAATAGTGGATTTTAAAACCCATCTGTTCTTGAGTGTGTCTGTAGATTGCAATTGAGCCAATTTAGTCTTAAAATACAAGAAATGTGCCACTGTTTGCAGGACTGGGTTTCCCTCTCGCTTTTTTGTGTGGCTGTTTGGCACGTGGCTACTGCATTCTGAACAGTCAAATGTTAATGAACTCCTGAGAGAAGTAATCAGCAGCACATTAATACTAAAAATTTTCAATTTGCAGTTCAGGCAGTTGTTTTTCATTCTGGAAATTACAAAGGATAATTTCCTAATGATTAAAAATAAAGCGAGCGTGGGCACTACGAGCTGAAATCCTGCTCCTTTTCAAAAGCATGGCAAAACTCCACGATTGCAGCCCATCACTTCTAAGGATGCACTCTTTGACTCAACAGAGTTAAAGAGTTAGGGCTGAAATGTCAAAGTGTCTTTTTGATCTTTACCTTCCCTCACTCGGGGACAGAGGAGCTGATTTCCCCGAACGCCGTGTTCCTCTATGTCACACCAGCCAAGGTACTTGAAGGAGTCAGAAGGAAGCTTAAAAAAAAGGCAAAATAAAGATATAAAAGAGTCAGCAAAAGCTCTTGAGGCTTTGGAACTGTATTTGCTCTTATTTCTGGCCTTATTACAGCAGAAATCCCCTCAGTCAGAGCCATATGCAGGAGCTGGTAAACGCTGTGGGAATTCACAGTTAAGTGGAGCTTGCCACAGCTCATCCTGGTTAACTCCAATAAATTGACTCAAATATTGGAGGGAGCCTCCTCAGGGCTCATTATCCCCCTGCCATGGCAGCAGTTTGGTGCTCAGAGGCAAATCCCCTGCCACAGCTGACCCCAAAGAACAGAACCCTGCTTGTACCCCACCCCACTTTTGGAGGATAAAAGGAGGGAAACAAAATCCTCCTCAAAGCTGAGGAAAGATTTCTGCCTTGGCTCCTCTTTGTCAAGGTCTCTTTTCCAAAAACCTGCAACCAGACTGGGAAACCCAACACTTACTGGGAAAGGTAGCCTTGGGTCCCAGTTCTGCCAGAGGGTTCCTCTGTTTTGGGGTAAAACCAGTGGAATGTTGTGTGCATCCCTCAGGATGGAGCAGCAGGAGGAATGGGGTTTAAAGAACTTCTGGTTGCTTGTAGTCAGACCTGAGGAACTAGAGAGGAGAGGTTAAGCCAGCGTAGATCCTGTCCTGAGAAATGCAAGTTTTGTTGGGTTTGTTTTATAATTACAGAATAATAATTACAGAAATTACAGAAAAATAATTACAGAAAATAGAGAATAGTTCAGGGTAGGACTTGCCAGCAGGCAACAGCCACATCCTGAGGCCAAACCATGGGCAGCCCCCTCACCTGAGCTGCATTTCCTTACACACAGGAGCCTTTCACAGATGTGTCCAAAGATCAGAAAAAGGAATTTACTGGCAGTTTGTTAGAAAAACTGAGTCTTGGAGGAAATGGAGAGCTGAACTTGTCTGACAGCATGATGTGTTTGTTCCCTTGAACCCAGGAGAGCCCTGCTTTTATGGATCTGGGCTGGATGAAAAGACACCTCAGTTATTTCTTTTATTCCACTCTACATGTGGTTTAACTCATTGTTTTACTAATACTAGTATATTTATTTTAGTCTCTTGGTGTGTTCTAGGGGATTCTCAGAGATCTGGAGAAAAGCTGAACTTTGTTCAATGGAGTCTTCAAATCACAGAGTAATTAGTGCTGGGAAAGCTCTCCAAGGTAACCAAGTCCAACCTTCAGCTTGAAGCCATGTGCTCATGTGCTCTCACAGTCCCTTGCCTAAGAACACTTCCAAAAGTCACATTTTATACACCCCAAACAATTTCTCCAATTGTGCTCCAGAGGGACTGAAGAATGAGCAGACTGGCAGCTGCAATTTAGGAATTTACCACAGAACACTTGAAAACAATGATTTAATTTAGTCAGGGTGTGCATCCAGCACTGTAATTTGATGTTTACTCTACAGGCTCGGGGAGCTCTTGCCAGGGAGCCTCAGCATCATAAAACCACTGGAGTAAGGAGCAGAAATAAATAAATAAAATGGAATAAAAACACAGCTTTGAAATGGTTTGGGGAGGGAGGCAAAGAAGGTCTCATAGTGGGAGTAAGAGACAGGCAAAACAGAACATTGGTTAAAAAGGACAATGACAGATTATTGGCAAACCCTGGTGAGGAGAGGAGTCCTGGTGACCTCAGTGCAACTGTGCAGGAGCAGCTCTGGCACTCAGCTCTCCTCCCTCCTGCTTTATGGAGGGGTTTTAATGGGGTCACACCAGCCCCAGTGAACTGTAGGTGACTCCCAGGAAGCTGTGTGAGCTCAGCAATTTGGAAAAGAACAGCTATTTTCTGGGAGACTTTTTGAGGTCACCTCGAGGCAAGCAGCCCCTTGTGGGGTGTGTGTGTTAGAGAGCAGCAGGAGTTCACACACAGCAGCCCTGTGAAAATAGGATTTATGATGGGTAAATGGTAAAAAAAAAAAAAAAACCCAAACAAACCAGAAAATAAAAAAGTGCTGGGAATTCTTGTTTAGCTCCATCTAGCTTTTTGTTCTGCTTTTACCTCCTTGTATGTAAAATGAGATCAGGCCAAAGAAAAATGGTAGAAATTCTTTTGTGTTTAAGAAAAAGATCTGTTATTTTGCTCAGTTTGGAAGTGATCTTTTAGGATGTATTCAAATGACTATATATAACTGCAAGACTTTTCAAAACCTACCTTCCTCTCAGCTAGATACTACCTCCTCTGCTGAGACAGGAACATACACTGCCAGTCCCTGGAAACGTGGGATAAAACATTCCAGCTGAAGCATTTAACATGATAGCTATTCTGATCTCCTGGCAGGAAACCCACTCACACAATTCTGCAAGTAAAACATAAAGTTCCAGAAAAAATAAATATGTGATGGATACGACTTCCCCAGTCAGGTGGGTAGTGAGATTTCCATGGGAAGGAGTGACAGAAAGAAACATCTTTCATCTCAAAACTGCCTGGGTTTAACAAGCACCAGCTGGACCCCCACATTATGCCACAGAAGATTTTTCTGGAGGACCAAGTGCCACACAGCTTTTCTCTCCCTTGCTTTGTTTACCTTCCTATTTTGCTGCAGAATTGATGCAAAAGGAGTGGCAATGAAGGAGGCAGGATGCAATTCCAAGCAATTACAGACCTCACAATACATGAAAGGAGCAAAATTTCCTGCCTTGATTGTGAGGCCCTTCGGCTGGATATGAATCTCCAATGACACCTCTGGGAGCAGCACACTAGATTATGTCAAGCATTAAGGGAAAAAAAATTAGATTCATGATGTCTGTCCAGGCTGAGTCATTTCCTCTCACTTCGCCTGCAGTGAGAAATTGGTGGTTATCATAAATCATGGCCCTAAATTCTTATGAGAGAAGAATTAATTTCACTAATGGAAACCCTCTGTGGCAATTGCATTCCTCCATTCTCCCTCTTTTTGGGGGGTGTGGGGGAGTATTTATGATGTCTTTTAAGCAGAGGTGGTTGACTATATTTTGAGAATTCTGTAATAGAGGTTTGGAAAGGAAACTTCAAAAGGTAACGGGGGAAAAAAATCTTGTGTGTGACCAGCTCCTAATTTCTGAGGCTGGCCCTCAGTCCAGTTCCTATCGTGGCTACAGCTTTGCAGCTGACACCAAATCCAGGCACAACATTTATTTTTCATCTCAGTAATAAACAACACCCCACAAAATTGTACCAAACAATTCTTTTCAAGCACCTTGAAGTCTGGAGTGCTCCGTGTGAGCTGACAAGGGGGAGCACAGGCTGGGGGGTAACTGGAAGCACTCGTGGCTAACCCCTTGTATTTTACATTATTCTCCTCAGTGGAAGTCCCAGTGAGGAATGCAGTGCCTGAAGTGTTTTGCAAACTGTCAGGAACGAGAACAGAACAGCTCCTGCCTTTTTCAGAACACGACTGAGGAGATAGCAGGCTGTACCCTGGAAAATCCTGCCCTGCTGAGCTCCCTGATCCAAGGGATCAGGATCATCCCTGATCTCACCTCATCAGGATGTCGGTGTCAGCTGGGGGCTGTGAGATGTTCTGCTCCCACTGACACCTTGGCCAGGTTTCCAGAGAGCCCAGGATGCTCCAGGTTTCCTGGCTGCAGTGCAAGTACCTCTGAGTGCAGCTGCCTTCCAGTGTAGGACACATCAAAAGCCCACAAAAAAGACTTTGAAGAGCTGAAGCTGGGCTGCTTCTGAAACTGCACCAGTGAAAGATACTGAGGGAGAAACAGAGTGAAAAGTCCCTCCTGTGTATATTTTAGCTATTAGGCTGTTGAAAAAGGAGTGTCAGTCAAATCCTTTCTCCTGATGGAACAGCAGCCTCGACAAACAAACATCTGGGACTCTGCAGCACAGGTTCAGCTCTGCTGCACAGAAAATGGGGAGCTCAGCTAAAGAGGAGTGAGGATAAAGGAGGTTGTGAGCAAACTCTTGCATTTGGGATTTGAAAGGCTTTTTGTCCCAGCCTTTTGAGCAGTTTTGGGGTCTGGTCTGGTTTCTCACAGCCTTATCCCCAGCTGCTCTCCAGGAATCAGCATTCTCCAGCAGGCTTAGCTTTCACTGAGCCACAGCTGCTTTCCCCTTACATCTCAAATGCCCTGGATGAAAGGCTTGGGAACAAGTAGTAGGGCTATTTATAACTCTTCATATATCCAGAGTCAGAATTCCCGTGGTGCTTGCTACATCCCACCAAATCACAGCCCATATCTGATGGAAAGGGCCCTGCTCCTGTGGTTGAGCTCAGTGAGGGCTGGTCAGGTTCTTTGGTCAGATTCTTATTTAGCAGCAAAGTGCTCTCTGTTTATTCAGTTCAGATGCTGTGGAAGTGAAAAATGTGGACCATTCTAAAGGAAGGAACCAAATCAAATGTGTTTCAAGATCACCTTGAAGGAATAGGGAAAAAAAAAAATCCAAACTAGAGAAACTAAGGAAAGAGCAATAAATCCTTCCAAAGCAAAAGGTTTGTATCACTGGGAGAGAGCTGCTGATTTTGTAGGCTCTAAGAGAGCTGCTTCTGGACCTGCCCAAACCACCTGCACACACCAGTGCTTGCTCCCAGGTTCCAAACACCCAATTATTTATATTGTCCCAGTCAATGGCAAATGCCAAAGCCATGAATGAACTGCAGGGGTAACTTACCAGCACAGTTTGTGCAAGTATTTAAAAGATGGCAAACTCAGCATTCAGGCTGTGCTTCATTTCAAATGCACACCATTTACTGCTCCAGAGCAGCTCTGCTTGTATGCAAACATTTATTACGAGAACTCTCTGAACTTAGGAGAGTAGAAGATATGGACACAGTGTTTGCATGCTCTATTACCTTTCAATTATTTTTATAGGAGTTTTAGGAGACATTATGCAACATTTTGAAGCAGTTCTTCTGAGCATAATTTAGTGACAAACACACCTGTAAGTTATGGCTACAAAGCATCCTTGCTGATAGCTGTAGCATCAATTATCTTGCTTTATGCTTCATAAAATTGTCCCCCCCAAGACATAATTAACTTAATTAGGTCCTATCACCATAATGATACACTCTTAGCATATTAACTAACATTTTCCTGGTGGATCCAGCTTGCACCAACACAAAGCCCACATCTCAATCCACGTGCCTTCCACACATTTTCACAACAAACTCAACATTTTTGTTGGGACAGCTTTTTCCTTCTGCAATCAGGCTCTGACACCAAGAAAAACAGCTCTGCTTGAACTCCAGTTTTCCCTGCACAGCAATCTCCTTCAGCAACACAGGCTGGCACATTTTAAAAAGACACTCAATCCTGTAACTCTATCTTTGTTGTCAAAGCATGTCAAGCAATGACTACAGGTTCGTGTCTCCTTGCACCCTCCTACCTTTCAGACATGTCTGGCTGCTGCATAAAATCCTCACATCTCGCACAGGGCTATTTGTCTACAGGCAGAGCTTATCTTCCCATCTCTGGCCCTGCAGGGGAGGGAGTTCCAGGGCCTCTGGAGAGGGGGATCCTGCCGGGATCCTGATCCTGGCGGGGCTGGATGGGCTCGCTGTCTCCAGGGAAACGCTGTCACCTCGCAACGCTTGTTAGGAGCTACTGTTACCAACCTCTTAAGCACATCAAACAAATTCCTGGGCTGGTGGAGCTGGTATCAGTGAGCTGTCTTTCCAGAAGGTGCCTAAAGATAGGTTGGTGATACCTGTAGCAAGATAGGTGATCATCCAGCTGGATCCCTGCTCTGCTCGCCCCGGCCGCTTCACTCTCACCTGTTGCTTTCACAGTTTTGCCCACTTGAAGTTCATATTTTTGTTGCCTAAAAGATCTCCTGCTTCATTAGTGGCTTGTTAAAGGCCTTATTAATCTATCTGTTGGACGAAAAGAAAATTCTTAAAGAGGCTCAGGTTTTATGTAATGTTCAGGAAAGTTCTTTATGAGCATCTCTTCGCCCTGCTGGGCGTTCTTGCCTCATTTGAACGTGCTCAGCCATTTTAGGAACACCTTCCAGGCTTCCTTCTTTGGGTTTGCAGCTGAGAATGAGACAAGAGATTCTTCTCTTGGTGGGAATCAGCAGCCCAGGTTTGTATCCGTTTTTACATTATATTTTTCTTAAAACATTAAAGCTGTAGGTTCTGAGAACCAGCCCAAGGGATTATTCCCTTCAAAATGTGTTTGATTTTTGTTTGTTCACCCAAAGTGCAGGTGCTGGCGGGGTTCCAGGTGGGATTGCAGCAGCCCAGTATGGTTGTGGGCACTGGTTAGTCCCTGCTGAAGTTCCCAGATGGCTTTTAAGCTCCAACAGTGGTGATGTGATCCAGGTTTTAGGGGAAGGTTACAATGGAGCTGTAAATTGTGCCCTAATGGTCTGTGACTCCCACACCACAGGAACAGCCCCTTCCTCACTTGTGCTCCTGGGCTCTGTCCTGAAAAAAGAGGGGATAAGTAGATTAAAATCAGTGTGGGAAAAGTGCACACTCCCCTCTGCCCAGGGACATTCAGTTGGAAATGCCATATAGTCAAAACCTCTGTGGTTTAGACTTCTACCTTGCAGCTTCTTCACAGAAAAGTTGTTCCTTATCCTCCTTTTCCTTCACATTTCTCTTTTCTCTTTTTGGTCACTACAAAGGCTGATCATTATAAGGTCTTTCTGTATGGAAAGGTCTGTGCTTCCCCCAATGGCTGCTGAAACCTCCAAAACCTTCCCTTAGGAATTCTGCTGGCAAATTTCACCGTGCCAGCAAAGCAGAGGGGAATAATGGTGATTAGAGAATTTCAGCTCCATGCACAGGCATTCCGTGGTTCCAAATGTTGAACTGACAGATCGTTATGTGAAATTTAACAAAGTAGTCATTGCACACAGGTTTCATTAAAACTTTATGTGCTAAGAACTGAGTTTATTAGGGGCTGGGTGAGGACAGGGTATTAAGAGATTCATCAGGTCACTTGAGCGAATCATTCCTCTGTCTGCTAAGAATAAAGAAATTAATATCTAAATCAAACAAGATTGCAATTTGGGGCCTTTCTACTCACCATTTTTCCCTCTGTCTATAAAATGAAAGGTATTGGTCCCCATCACAGCCTAATGGGCTTCAGATCTTTTATGGCAAATGCATTCCTCATAAAGCCCATGAAAAATTATCTCTGTGCTATTTCAGAGGAACGACATATTTTACATGGTGTCGGCCTTTCCATTATAAACACTATTTTTCAGATCTTTACAACCTGCCCATAAAAATGTGCTTCTGACAAGAAATTCAGCAGCGTGTCCCCAGCTCTGCAGGAAAGAAATCTTTTTTCCAACTTCATCTAATTTTGACCAGTAATTTTGTCTTTGAATTGGGTAAATACAGGGTGGGCATTGGTCTCTCACATCTTTTTTTGTGCCATTAGATTCTTCCCTGCATGTCCATGAAATTTGTAGGAGCTGGGCAGAATCCAGCTCATCCTGAGGTCTGATTAATGACAGAAACAATCCCAATTATTCTCACTGCTGTAGGCCACCAGAGGCCCCGTTGTTCTGGGCACCACAGAAAGTCAGGAAAACAGAGTTTGCTCCAGAGGGTTTGTGCTTTAATTGAACAGAGCAGACAGACAAAGAGTAGAAAGAAAGGAAATAACATTGTCCCTCCTCCTTTTATACAGAAATAACTGAGATGCTCAGACCATGAAATCCTGGCACTGTGGGAGCAGAAATTCTGTTCCTGTGCCCAGGGTCAGCATTCACACAGGATTCCCAGCCACTGACTTCGTTAAGGCCAGACTGGATGAACAGTCTGGCTTTAAAGTCAGCAATTACTGGCTGACTTTCTGAGCTGACATTTTGTTAATCATCATTAAAGAATACTTAAAAGAAATTTCTCCTTTATAACGTTTTTCTGATTCAGGGATAAATCAGTTTGTTGACATAATTTTATGTTCTTTATGCAAAATCCTTTCCTTTGGTGTTAACTTGATCCAAATTGGTGATATCAAACCATTAGGTCGATGCCACCAGTAAAATCAGAGCTAAACACACAACAACACTTCAGCACCAGCAGAAAGTTAACTTTTATTGATCTTACCTGGTTTGGACACATCCAGGAATCCAGGGCATTCTTGTTGGATGAGTCAGTTAGAAAGAGAGCATTTCTTGGGGTGTTTCAGTGGTGTGATGTGCTTGGCCCTAGGAAAGGAGCTCACTTTTGATGCACAAATGCTGATCTGTGCCTCGGCAGGCAAGCAGGCACCCTCACTCAGAATAACTGCTTGTTTGGCTGAGTTACCCAGGCAACACTTCCCTTTCTGTCCTGCCCATTCAGGATTCCAGGAAAGCATTGGATTCCCACTTGGAGAGCATTCCCAGGGAAAAGCCAAGGACAACAGAGTAAAGGCTTGGGCAGGAGGAGAGCAGAGTTAGTGAAACATTTCATCGGGGTCACCAGACAAAAAGGAATCGACAGCTAGCTGCATAAATAATTGAGGTGAAAACTATATATGTCTGCTTTTCTGAGGTGTTACAAACCCATGGATTCCAAGAGGGTTGGAGGGGCTGTAACCAAGCAACAAGGACTGAAATTTGGTTCTCTCTTCTGGAAAAACAATGGGCTTGCATGTCATAATGACAATGCCTGGCACTGAAGAGTGAGCCTTTCCTTGATTTAACAGGCTTTGGATGAAGCTATAAGAAAAGATGATTATGGAAGGAAGAAAGCATTTTTATTTGGTTTAGGAGAGGCCTGTTCCAGTATCAAATCTGCCTTTTTCTAAACAAAATGAAAGTTAACAATTTCTGGATGAATCTGACACTGAGGAAAGACTGCAAATAAATAACATTTCAAGATTTTTTTTTTTTTTCTCAAAACTTTCTTTTCAAAAGAAATAATGGACATAACTCACTGTCTCTTCATTTGCCTGTATGTAAGAGAAAACATAATTGTATCCCAAGTGGAGCTGGTGGCACACAACACTCCTGGCTGATGATTTCTCCCATTATTTACCTCACTGGAACGAGGTCTATTTTCCCTTTTACCTTAGAACATGGCTTTTGTATTGAATGAAGCCATTGCATCCCTAAGCCACAGATGCACATAAGATCCTGATTAACCTTGTAGCCCTCAGCAGCAAAGCCACAGAGTTCAGCTGGAGCAGAACCAAACCCGTGTGTGAACGTGGAAAACCCCAAAGGGTTTTCCAGGGACCTGCCAGGTCTCCCCAAAGAGAGAGAACCTGACACAGCTCCTGGTTTGGGGCTCTCTGGGGCTCAGGGACAAACTGCCACCCATTTTGATCAGCTTCTGTCACTCCCCACTTCCCCAGCTGCTGTTCCTGTCTAATCCTCAACATTTAAAATGTCTTACCTGAAGCTGCCAGAACAAACAAGTCAGGAATTTGATGGAAGCACCCAGGGATGAAAGCTCCAGCGTGAGGTCAGCCTCATTTCCTCCATCCTCATCTTTATCATGGCTCTCATGTTTCATCTTTTCACGACTTAATTGTTAATAATTCCCCATGGAGTACAAGATTCATTAAGCACTTCCTAATTTATCAAACATAGGTCTCATCAGGTAATTTTAATCATATGAAAATCATTCTAAATTCATTTTGATAGACAATTTCCTGTTGCAGCCTAGTAAGCCTCCTTTTCCCCTGTGTGGTTGGAAGCAGCATCTCTGGTTATTCTCCTCTAACTTCCACCATTGCAGATGCCATTGCACTTCTACAATTTCCTTGTTTTTATTTAAAACTGCTGCCAGCTGCTAAAGAGTTATGTTTCCTTTTTATTTTTTTTTTAACTGATTACCTGAAATATATTGAAAAAATCGGTTCATTTCATCCATCAAACCCCTGCCTTCCTGAAAATCAGATCTTGCAAATGTGGGATTACTTGGGAGTCACCAGAGCACTTCTTTATTAAAGTGGCTTTGCCAGGTTGTCATATATGAGATATTTGAGACAAATAGACATAATCTCTTGAAGTATGGGATGGGAAAATAGTTGTATTGCTGGGCCAAGGTGGTAAAAAGTACCCAGCTTTACAGGGGCTTAGAAAGGAGGGAAAGGACAGGAAAACATGGAAAAACAATGCAGTTGAATGAAAAACAACTCAAAATGTTGTTTAAAATTCAGAGGTCCCCATCCCCATTCCAATCAAAGAAGGAACTGAGAACTCTGAACCTGTATTTACAGGCTGAACTTGTTCCTGACATCTCCCATTTTTTTATCCCTATTATTTCCCCGAGTCTTATTGCCAAAAAAAATTAAGTTCAAATGAATGCCTGGTTATTCACTGTCTGCAAGGATAACACAGATGTTCTCTAGCTGAAAGCAGCAAGCAGGGCCTCCTGTGATCATGGGGAAAAGAGGAGAGGAGCACGAGGAGAAGAATCAAGTGTTTTTATTAAAGGTGTTGTGCTCATGCAGCTTTTGTCAGGAAATCCAAATAATTTACTCCCACTTGCTTTCATTTGGAGCAAGTGGCAGCCTTGTGTTACATAAAAAAAGAATGAGCCTTGCTTCTCTCCAGTGCTCCTTTTCTGGGCAGGAGGCAGACATGCTGTCCACAATCCCTGCACGTAAAGTTAGGAGCTGGCACGGCCTGCCAGAAGAAATTAAATGCAATGAAAATGTGTTCCTGCCCAAAGTCAGGGCCTCCATTTGCTGTATCACACCCTTGTGTCCTGAGGGCTACCCCAGGCTCTCCTCCCAGCACTGCTGGGGGAGCTGAGCCATTCCTGGGGTGATTTTCCACCGCCTTGGCCCACAGCTGAGGGGTTGTACCTGCTAAGCAGGGGGTTTCTCAGCTACAGGCATCTTCCATCCACCAGGCACAGCTGGAAATCTCTATTTTAAATCAGGTCTACTGGCTCCAGTGGAGAAGGGACTCTGGGTTTGGATATGTTCAAAAGCCAAGGGGATCTTGAAGCATCTTTGTCTGAATGGTTTCCCTCGCCCTTGCTCTCCACCCCCCTGGCTTTGCACAGCAGAGCTGGCACTGCAGAGCTGCTGCTGCTGGGACTTCCCAGAGCCCAGTCTGGAACCCCTGAGAAGGGCAGGGCTCCATCCATCTGCACCAGGTTTTCCTGGGTTTCAGTCAGGGCCCAGTGAAGGCAAACCACGGGCTGGAAGTGGTTTTGCCCAGTGCCTCACTCTGCTCCAGCTCTTTCCAGCCCAAAATCCCCTCTGCAGACAAAGCTCTGTTTTCCAGAGGTCATTCCCCACCTCACACTTTGCTTTAACAGAGATGAGGTGATAGGAGAAGCAGCTTTTCTATAAGGGGAAATAAAAAGGATTAAACCCCATACACTTCACATCCATCCTGACCTCTGGATTTCAAAGAGGCTCCGAGCCCACTGCTGGCCCAGAGGGGCTGTGAAAGTGCTGTTGAACTGCTTTGTGTCACAATATTCTCCAGTCCCAGGCCTGCCAGCTCACTGAACCAGTCCCAACCATTAACCACACCATCTTTCAGCTGCTTCACTTTGCTGCCAGCTCCATGCTGTATTCCCAGTTGGGAAATTAGAATTTTCTTTTTGCCTCGCACTGGGGGAAGAAGAGAGCCCTGTCTTCATTTATTAAATGACTGAGTGACCAGGTGATCTTTTCTTGATTAGGGCAGTTTAATATTTCTGCTGATACCTGTACTTCAAAGTCTCCTTTCAGACCTCATATTTTTTGCAGTTGAGCTGTGGAAGATCAGTAGCTGAGCTTCAGTCGTGTTCCTCCTCATTTTTCATGCTGCCTTCGCTGTTTTGGAGAGCTGCTGAATACAAAATGAAGCTGCAAGAGCGTGTTTGCTCCACAGCCAGCAAGGCATGAAGCCCTTTTTTCTCCAGCTGTGGAGTACAGCCAGAGCATTGCTAACAGAGTCACTGGGGATGTGACTCAAAGGGTGACAATTCCCACTCCTCTCGGTGACACCACATGATGAATGCTCACAGCAAAACACGGGGCTGCTTTAAATAAACAAAATTAAATCTATTTCTGTGATTATAGGAATCGTGTTACATCTCTGAGGGAGCATCAGCTGCTGCTCCCAAGTGCTGCAGATTTGTCAGCTTATTTAGAAATGCTCTGGTTGTTCACTGGATTTCCCTGCCACATAAATCCACTGGCACTTTGGCCCGAGCAGGCCAGTGGCTGATTTGGCCAGTGGCTGATTTGGCCAGTGGGTGATTTGGCCAGTGGGTGATTTGGCCAGCAGGTTGATGTTCTGCACATCAGCCTTAATCTTGTTTTACACTCAGCAATTTACAGCATCATACTGTTCCTATTTTCAGCATTAGAGAGACATCATGGGAGTGTATGAGAGTAGGGACCTTAGCCCAGAGCCAAAGCAGAGGGGATTCTCCCACTCCTGGATTCTCCCATTCCTGGATTCTCCCATTCCTGGGTTCTCCCACTCCTGGATTCTCCCATTCCTGGGTTCTCCCATTCCTGGATTCTCCCATTCCTGGATTCTCCCACTCCTGGATTCTCCCACTCCTGGATTCTCCCACTCCTGGGTTCTCCCACTCCTGCCACCAGGGCATCAGTCACCCTCCCTGTTCCATGCAGTTCTCTGGGAATGGGTCCCTTGGGATGCAGCCAAAGGGGCAGAGCAGAGCCCAGCCCTGAGCCCTGGCACTGCCCCAGCTGCACCCTGGAGTCACAGCCCACCCCCAATCCCCTTCCCTCTGCAGTGCCCTGCCATGGGAAGGAAAGGCAGGCAAAGCCCTGGATTGTGCCAAATTCCAGCCAGGGACTGCAGGGGCTGGGGGAGGACACAAGGGGAACCATCCTCACAGCAGAGGCTGAGCCAGCACCTCCCTTTGGCTCCCAGATGTGCCCAGCTGGGAAAAGGGCATTTCCCTTTCCCCACTGAAGTAAAATTTTAACAGCAAGGTGCTGGTTAAGCTCTGAGATTGAGACCAGGCATAAATTCTGATTTTATCTGCTCTGCCAGCTGTGTTGGGTAGGATTGAGCCCCAGCTGCTGTGTCTGTGCAGGTTTAGATAGTGTTACAGCAGCTGAAGTCACCATGGCCATGACACACACAAGCACAAGGCTGTCACAGATACCCCTTGGTTTATCAGATGGTGTCTTCAGATGTCTGTGCTGAATGTAAACACACTTGCAAAATTAATACTCCCCAAGCTCTAGAGGGAAAAAAAAAGGGCTTTGTACAGAAACCCTAAAAAATAAGCCAGGCTTTGCAGCACTGAGGGAGATAGAAATGTAAAACAACCTTTCCACTTGAAAACCTTTCTCGTGGAGTCATCAGGATGCATTTCCTGGGAAAACAGCAAAGACTTTGATCAGCCTTGCTCCTGAATGCTGTTCAGATTATCATGCTTGCCATGAAGGGTGGAAAACAGGCTGCCAGCTGGTTAATGGCCCTTCTGAAAAATAGCCTTCTATGTTGCTTTTTGGAAGCCACTTCTCATGGAACTATCAAAATATAATCTCTGTGCTCTTGTCATCCATAGGAGGAAGCATATTTTAAGCAAGTGTTATCAAGGCTAAGAGAGCCTGAATTAACTTGTGCTCAAGACACTTAGTGCACTGCCAATAAATCTACCAGAAAGTTGTTCTATCTAGAAAACACAAAGTAATACCAAAGCAATTCTGTCAATTCTGTCAGGAGAGCTCTGCCAGCTCCTCCCACGGGGGTGGTGGCTCCTCTTCAGGGCCCTCAGTGCTGCCTGGGGCTGGGGAGCTCTGCCACTGCCCCAGTGTCAAACTCTGACATTCCTGTATTGCCCCAGGGCCCTCTGCCTCCACCTGTCTGCTCCCATTAACTTGGTGGATTCCCTGGGCAGTGGTTGCAGGCAGAGGAATTTGCTGCCACCAGTTTCAAGAGGCCAGAATTCCTCATTTAACTTGGGGCACTGAAAGAGAGGAGCCCAGCCAAGGTAGTGACTGAGAAAGGGATGGGGGAAAGAACCTTTTTATTCCCTTACAGGCATCCTGCACCAAGGAAAAGCCCTCCAGCCTCTAAGAGGCACAGACTGGCTTCATTATTTTGAATTATCTCATGGTTTCATGCAGCAATAGCTTAGGGTTTGCTTACTTTTAGTAGCAAAATAATAACAGGATTTGTGGTTCCCATAATGCATCCACATTTAATGAGTGCATATGTACACAGTCAAAATGCAATTTTCTAAATTCTACATCTTGCATGTGTACAGTCTTCACCCTTTTTTTTCTGTAGAAACACTGTGATTAGAAGCCCATTTCATATTTTCAGGTAAGTGTCCTAAAGTAATTTTTGCAAATTGGGCAAAATTTTTCTAGTCACAAAAAATCCCAGTTGTGTCAATTCCCAGCCAGTTCTTTGAACTCAGGCTTCAGGGCATGGCCTGAGAGAAACCTGCACAGGGTCCAGAGCTGCCTGAAGCAATGGCAATATTTTCATGATGGACCACCAAGGGATTTGGACCAGGCTGCAGATGACAATGTAGCTTTTTCTGGTGATGCTCTTTGCTCTGACACTGCAGGATTGTCTGCCTGACTGAAGCATTTCAGGTTATGGAAGCAGACATTCCCTAATTCCTGCTCAGAGCTCACTGCAGCTCTCCCTCAGGATGATGTGCCTGGGTGTGCTCACCAGAGCTGGTGACATCCCTGCCTTTCTGTAAGGCTGACACAAGGCTGCTCTGCTCAGGTTCCAGACTCTGTCCCACGTGTGTTCAGATTCAAAAACTCAGTAATTAAGAGCTCACCACCTCAGAACACTTTTATCTGTAAGTGTATGCACATTAAATGTGGAATGACACTGGAAAATAAAAGAATTAAATCACTCCAGTCAGCCTGGTCATCTGCCTCCCCACGGAACTGCAGCAGTAAGACTGGCTCTGAAATATTGAGATGATTCACAAATGATTTCTGATCAAAAAATCTGAAGTGAGATTATAAACTGGAGCACACTGTCTCTGATTTTCTTTTTGTACAGACCAAGGAGAAAATTCTGTGAAGGAAAAATCAATGCAGACAGACGAAAACCAGGCAGCAGCAGCAGCAGCACTGGCCTCTTTTACCTCTCTGGATTTTGCTGAGGGCTTTAATAGAATCACAGAATCTCAGAATGGTTTGGGTTGGAACAGACCTTGAAGCTGAGCTCGTTCCAGCTGTCCTGCCAGAAGCAGCTCAGCTGATGAAGACACATCCTTGGCTTGGAGCTGGCAGCAGAGCTTTACACGGTCCTGCTCCTGGAAAATGACAGACTGTCACTGCACTCTCTAGTTCCAAGCTGCAGCCTGACCCAAGGAGAACATTTCCCAGCACAGACAAAGAATTTTGAGACCAGTATTTGTCTTGTAATAAACTCCAGAAATGTTGTTATTATTCCTGTGTTAAGCTTTGCTGACTTTCTGGCTGTTGCCTTTAGAAACATGAATTTACAAAATACACTGACAGTGACAAAAGCCCCAAATAAACAGACTTTTTGTGCCACACTGCTGGTGACCAGTGAGATTTGGCATTGCCCTGAGCATGATCCTTACAGGTCTCAGGGCAAGAGGGACTTCCTGATATCTTTTATTTCTTAGCAAGTTTTAACATATTTCATTCACTCCGTTCAGGCAAAATTATCACCCAGTTACCACCTGCAAGGATTCCAGCTTCGGTTCAAAACATGACTTTTGACAAATACCTGTAAATAGAGTGAGAAACTGTGACTAGCTCCAAACTCTTTTGGTAGCATTAGAATACTTGAAGAAAAGGTTGAAGCTCATCTTTTTTCCACTGGCAATTCCAATCCCTTAATGAGAACATCATTAAAAACGTGATTTAGACACAAGCCAGATTTCCTCTGTATCTTTTCCCTTCCTTACTTAAAAGCATTTCTACACAAACACAGAACATTTTTCTGTAGGAATTTTCCCTCAGTTTGTCCAAAAAGATCACTCTTCCCCAGGGAGGATGTGTGTTTATGAGAGCCAGTAAAACACCTTGTTATCAGCAAAGCCTGGGTCATATCTGAGACATCATTCCTATTGTGATGCAGTGTGCCTGAAAAGATAAAAACCCAGGCAATGGGCTCAATTCCTGAGCTGCAGGAACAATTCCAATTCTTTCCTCAGCCAGCTCCTAGCAGACCCAGAATCTTACAATCAATACCTGTATCTGGGCTCACACATTTATCTTTGGCACCTTTCTCCATGACCTGCCTGCCTGAGTGACCGACAGAGCCTGGCATCCTTCACAGCCCCAGCCCAGACTGCTGCCCTGTGCTGTAAACTGCAATTCCAGCTGCACTGCAACCCCCCAGTCAGCCCAGCTTTTCATTCAGCTTGCCTCATGCCCACAGCAACTGGCCCATGACTTGGGCTTCTAATTAGTGCTGTAAAATGAAAAAAAAAATCTTCCTGTGGATGCTGTTGGAAGGCAGCCCTGTATAAAAGGAATGCCATTTGAGCAGCCCTGCTGGAGGGGGGCACAGATACAGAGTGCTAATGAGTTCCAAAGTATCCCCTGTGTGCATTGAGGATGGTTTCTCATGTGGAACTTGGTTTCACAGCCCTCAGCCAGCCCAGCTGGAAGCCCCAGAAGCTGCTGGAGCAGTTACCAGAGGTCCCAGCGAGCAGCCGGAGCCTCCATCTGTCTGGAGCCCCGAACGTGCAGCAGCCTGATCCAAACCCTTGGGAAATCCAGGCAGTTTCCCGAGCTAAATTAACCCACAGCTCCTCCCCAGCTGTGCCAGGGGATGCAGAGCAGCTCAGGGGGGAAGGCAGCTCCCTGCTGCTGTTACCTGAGTTAGCAAGGCACTGCTTTCCTCCTGCCACTGGGGCTTGGGGCTGCCTCATCCATCTCTTTCTAATCCATGTATTCCTGTTGGCCACTGCAGGGACAAGAGCAAGCATTGCCCAATAAAAGGGACAGGAACAACTCAAGAATGAGCTTGTAAACACCATTTGTTATTTCAGGAACAATATTGCCTCCTCCCCAGGCAGGGATTAGCTCTGACAGTGGTGGAACCTCACTGTGCCAGGGAATCTGCTCGGGCAGGAATGCCAGAGACTGGGTGAGGCAGAGAGGGAAGGGGGAAATTTAAGAGGCAACCAAAAGAGAACAGCACATCAGTGAGTCAATCCCAGTTATTTCCCTCTTGTAGAAAAGAAATTCTGGGTCCTGTTGCAGCAGTGGCTCTCTGAAATAACCCCAGTGCAGCTCTGAGGCTGGAGTGGGGACAGGTTAAAGAACAACCCACTCCTGCTATTTCACCCCACACCAGGCACACGAGGCATCACACAGGACAAAAATTCCCCTGGGAGCAATGAACTCCCTCCAGCAATCCCTCACCAAGTCCAGAGTGAGGTTTGCAACACAAAGCAGGAATCTGGGGTTTGTTCCCCCCATCTGTGGTTGTTAATCCCAGGAACCTGGGGCTAACGATGCTCCAAACTCAGCATCTCTCATTAACTGTGCTGAGATCTACCTGTGCTTGAGCTCTGTTCAGGATATCCAGCTTTGCAACACTCCCACAGGATTCCTGTCAAAAGGAAAGTCCTTCTCAGCTCCTTAGGATAGAGTGACATCTTGTGGTTTCTTCTTTTGTCCACCACTGACAAATAAAAATTAGCCAAAAGAGCCTTGACTAAGTTTGGGGTTGTCTCTGGTATAACACCAAGATCTTATTTCTTTGAGGAATCTCATGTCCTTGATTCCCACACACTGATACAAAACTTCACTCTGCCACTATCAAGGCTTGTGGAAGGAGAATAAAAATTCGTGCTTGGAACAGCAACAAACCCATTCTAATTCACACAAATTGAAAAATTTTGGTTGAATACAGACTCTACAAAAACCCTCAGGTGCTCAAGGTCACGTACAAGTGAGATCCTGGCAGCCAAATAAATCCATTTTCAGTAGTGGCACCTCTGCTGAAGGGATTCTTGGGGAAAACCTTTCCAAGAGCAGCTCTGAAAAGCATTCCCACCTGGGCTCCAGGAGGTGTGCAAGGAAGAGAAGAGGATCCCATCAGGCAACTCAATTCCAGCTGCACCCAGCAGGACCTCAGCACTGTCACACCTGGGTCACTTCATCAGCACCATTACAGAAGTGTCAGTGATTTGTTTTCTGATAGAGCCTCCAACACTAAACAGTTTTCAATTGAAGGCTACACACCTAAACTCATAGATGAGCTACAACTGACAAATTCCCCCTGTCAAAAAAAA
>VZRH01007665.1:655278-702425 GCA_013397555.1 Urocynchramus pylzowi
ATTGTAGAAAAAGACAAAATGATTTTGCTAGTTTTGCAGTGAAAAAGCAGTTTCATCTTTGAAAGGAACATTATACAAAATGTGGAGTAAAAACCATCATGGGACAGCATATTCAATTCCTGCTGGTGGCAACAATACTTCAGATATTATTACTACTGAAAACTATGGAAATAAATCAATTCATGATGTTGCAAACCAGGTAATTCTCAATTTTCAAGAAACAGAAAAAGGTTATTTTGCATCAGCAAGGCTGGGGAGAGCAGCAAGTGAAATCACAAGTGTTTGCAATTCAATTCCTGCTGGTTCTCCTACGTGCCCACTCAGGCAGTCCTGGGAATTTGATTTGGAATTTGTGATTCTGCATCATTCCATTGTAGTTTTGCTCAATCCAGCTGCAGGGGCATTCAGTGCATTTGCCTGATATCCTCTATAAATACTTCTGCCTAGCAGCTGTCCTTCCAAAATTCAAAGCTTTAGCTCAAATCTGTTTTCAGCCCTTCCCTTAGTAAGGAATACATATGTTGCAAGGAACTGATACAAAGAAAAGGCAAAATTGATCAGGAAGAACTTTTGATGGACTGAAAATAAACACCACTGAAGGCTTCTCATGTCTTTCTCAGTCAGAGTGAACACCACAAAAATAGCCTGAAAAAAATGTTCAAAATGTTCAAAAAGCTTAAAAACCAGTTTTCCCTAAGATAACCCACAGGAGATCCTCAGCATATGGTGACTTTTACAGACATGAGGGGATGTCCACAGAGTTATTTAAATGTGAAGAACCAGCCCTTGTGTAACCCAACCAAAGCTCATTTTACCTGCAGTGAGGCAGTTCTTGGTAAAATTAGCCCCTGTTCCCTCTGAGCAGCACTCCCCTTTCCCTCCCCAGCATAACACTTTCAGCTACACAAAGCTAAAATTACCATTTTCATCTAAATTTGAATATAAAAGCTGTCTTACCAAGTCCAGACAACAATACAGCAAGGTAACAAGCACCAGCAACACACTTAGGGACCCCATTTGTGAAGCAATCCAAGGGGCAGGGCTGGAAATGTGCTCAAAAGCCCTTTTTTTCCAAGGGAGCCTGCACAGAGAACATCCCTCACGTCCTGGTCTGACCTGCAGGAGCTGCACCAGCAGCAGAAAAAGAGTGAACAGTGTGTCAGATTTTGGAAGTTCTCCTTGCATGAATAACTTTGGGAGCAGCATCTCTGCTGTTCTGCAGTGAGTGATTGCCAGGGAAGCCTGTAACTGCACTTCAGCCAAAATGCATTTGTTCCCATAGACTATTGACTGAGAAAAACCCATTTATTATCCAATGGTTTGTATTTATGATCTGTTTCAAAAGAGCTCCTCCCTCCTTCTCTCTCTCACCTTTTTAATAACCCCTGTTCTTTTTGTATTTTGCACAATGAGGGAGGAAACAATTATATCTCTCTGGTGACAGTGGGTACTGCTCCTCCTCTTCCCAGTGGAAACAGCAACTAATTCCCCTGCTAATATTTCCTTGTGCTAGGTGTCATTCTCCTCCCTGCCAGTCTATTCTCAAGGAAAAGTTAGGAAATGAAAAGGATGGTGTTGTTCCTTTAGATATTTATTTATGAACTGCACATTTTTAGACACTCAAAATTAAGTTGGGGTGGGTTGTTTTTTTTTTTTTTTGAGAAGGAACATTCTAGAGCCCTGAAATGTGATATTGAAGAGTGGAACTGCTGTGGGGGGAGAAAAAATATGTCCACACAAATGGCATGACTAGTGAACTCCTTTACTTCATCACACACAGAGCTTTCTACACTGACAGGTCTCGAATATTCATGCGATCAGGTTTTATTGGCATCAACACTTAGGGGGTCAGTGGCAGTCACATGCAGGAGCATCCAGAAAAGCAGCACTTGAGAATCACGTGGGAGAGTTCACACAAAGTCTACCACAGGCAAGAATCAAATCCACTGGGCTCAGTTAGTTCCATTTTCTCTGCTCGAGCAGTGCATCACAGGCTGTGATGTCCCTGCTCTGCCAGGGACAGGATGAGATCACAGTGTCCACATGTGCTTCTTCAGCTCTAGAAATGCCCACCAAGCTTTGCCATTTGCATTATTCAGAGCTGCACACATTCTGCTCCTGTCTCATTGATCAAGTCAGTCTTTGGACTGTAAAAAAATTACAAATAATGGATTTGCAGTTTTCTGCTTTACAACTCACTAGAACAAGAAACAATTGTTGACATGTACACAACTTTATTTTAAGGACACAGCAATCACAATGACAGAAACAGAACCATTACTTTAATACTGTAAGCTTTCCTCTGGGAACTGACTTGCACACAGTTAGATCCGAAAGCGTTTTGAAACAGTATCTTGGGGGAAAACACGGCAAACCTTAAATATATTAACTTCAAACTTTATGTGCTTATCTCCTCCTTTTGGTAGCTGGTGGCAGTTAAAGCTTTTCAAAGTCATGGCCACTGGAATTCATTGCCTCGGGGTGCATTACCCTTCCCATGAATAACACGGTACCTGTGGAGAAAGTGGGGAAGGAGGGAGGGAGGGAAAGGTGTCAGCAGCAGAAGCAGCTGAAGATTTAAGATGATGAATACCAACAAGAACCTCTAGAGCTGTGCTGTGTGATTGCTACAGGAGCAGATGTCTCAGAACCTGGTACAGGACATGGCTCAGGAGCCCTGTTTGAAGCCAGCAACCAAACCTGAGCACCTGGGCTTGTCTGGAGAGGAAGGGCAGCCAACAGGATTTTTTCAAAAGGTGTCCAGCCTCAGACTTCTGGATTATTAACAAGTTTTGAGGCTTCAGCTACAGTTGTTGGCAGCTCCTCTTTCTGCATGCAATAAGGGTTCTGCAATTTTAAGAACTGTCCCAAAGCGACCAAGTTCCCCTCTGTCCTGATTTGAACTTTTCTTCTTGGGGAGATTTTTGGATATTGAGTAGCAATAAAGGCCAGATACCCTTCTCCAGATATATTTTCTGTCTAATGTGACTACAACAGTAATAATAATTAATTTTATTATGGTTAAAAACCCCTAGGAGTTGGTGTCCTGCCTTGCTGGCCTGCTCTCAGCTGGGATGGAGTTTGTGGCAATGAAGTCCCCCAAGTGACTCTCCCTAACCAGACCCATAAAAACCCTGTGGGGGCACAGCAATGTTCTATCACCCAGTCACATCCACATGATTACAGCAAATTACAAATACCAGACTCAGGAATTACTTAATCCTTGCCCCTTTTGCTGGTGAGTGCTGCTCCCATCCCTCACCTGCCACAGAGCACTTGGAGAGCACAAGAGAATTATTCCCAGCTGTAATGTCCCTCCATTATGCAAATCATTTGGTACTGGGAACATATTTCACTGGGCTGACTGCAGCCAAGCTCTCAGGGAATGCAATGATTATGGATACTCAGGGCAGTAACACTCTGTTCTCACAACAGAAATGGTGAATTTTTCTTTTCTGTGAGTGTTTTCCAGGGTTATGTCAGATGTTGGTGCTTTATCTGGAGAAGGATTCAGGGCCACGGAAAAGGTGAGCCTTTCAATATTGGGTATTTTAAAGCAAACTAAAGAAATGCATAATACAAGCCCAGTCCATTGGTCAAAACATGCTATTTTCCTTTGACTGCTTGAGGATGTGCTGTGAAAAACTCAGAGAAGTCTGCAATATTCTCACCTGTTCTTCTGTTTCTGACCAGAAAGAAGAAGGGATGGTCCACTATGACTTGGGGATAGAGCACTGCCATTCTGCTGATGGCAATCATTCCTAGAGGAAACAGAACACAGGCTATTTGTCAAACAGCTCTGCCCCTTCTCCTGCTCTCCAGCAGGGACCTTTGTGCAGCCCCTGAGGTCCCACACTCAACACCAAAAATAGCAGGAAAATATTCACTGAAAAGGAGAGAGACCTGCAGAGTAATTGCCTGTTCTGGCTTCAAGAATGATTAACAATGCAGAGAGCTGCAATTTCCCAGGCTGAGGGAGCAGCATATAAATTTGGAGATCCAGAACCTTCAGAGGAGCTGTGAGTCCTGCTCACTCACAGAGGAAAGGGCACTGCCTTAACCAGCACTGCTGACCTGTTTTACACACTGGAGAGGGAAAGGGAACCCCTAATAACCAGGGAATATGAAAAAAATTAATTGGGCTGATCCTGCAGCTTTTGGCTGGTGGTTTTAAATATTGCAGAGCTGAAGGTAAAATTAACTGGGAATCAGGCAGAATTTGGCCCTTTGTTATTTTTATTTGGAGGTGCATGGAATTTCTCCAGGATATTATTACGAACTCCTAGTGTTTCATTTACTTCTAAATTTCCACTCCACTGTTCATAAAGACTGGAGCATGTCCACAGAGACAGCTGGGCACAATTCAACCCAGACCTGGCAAGCAATTCTTCCTTTCCTCAAAGACTGGCAAAGTAGAGGCAATTAGAAATCACCTAATGATACACATGGGCAACAAATGTAACTTATTTTCAACTTATTTTCATGTGACAATCTGTAAAGCAAGCACCAGCCCCCAGCATTAAGAGGGGACAGTTCTGCTTGTGCATTCAGCACTTCCCACCTCGTGTCTCTGGACATGAGCTTATTAAAATGCAGCTGCCACAACCACCCTCATCTCCTTCCAACTCTCCTGGATCAAATGCCTCTGACCATCTCAACTAGCAGGTGAAAAATGATGAATGCTCAAGTTCCATGGAGGAAACATAAATTGCAGTCTGTAGTCTCCTGACAGATCAGAAAGGAAATAAAGAGGAGGTTTTTCCCAGGATGCTCAAAACTCTTGGTGAAACATGTTACAAAAATGTCAACACTTCTGATTTGCAGAATTCTCTTTTGCAAGCAGCACACTTGCTATGCTGTGTCTCCATGCTGCTATTTAGCTTTCCTGGCTGTACAGCAAATCAGTTGTAAAAAATTAATTAGCACAGAATACCCAGACATTTGATTTCATTCTGCTTTTCAGTCAGGTACCTGAGGCAGCAGCAGCTTCTGATCCTTCCTCATTAACTTCTAGAAATGCCTTGTGAAATGCCTTTGCAAGGTAAAGTTCCTTGTTATCTGCAGAGGAAAGGGGAACACATTTCAAGTGGCTCAACAACAAGATTGAAGCTTTTAAAGAGCCCACCCCAAACACTGCAAAAACCCATCACCATTATCCACCTTCTACACCAGGCAGGGAAGGAGAAGAGCTTTCTTGCACTAAAACACCTTCTGCCAATGCCTTTTAACAGCACCATACACCTCACTCAGATTTGTAGTGCTCTCCTACACTATGAATATTAAAATAGCTCAGGACTGCCCAGAGCCCAGTACAGCAAACAGGGTAAAAACAGCCCTTGGACACAAGATTTTAAATACAATTAATGGGAAAAAAAGATTATGACATTATAGGCAAATACTAGACATTAAAAAAAAAAAAATTCATTTCTGCACTAGGTACAACACAGGCTTCCTTCAGGAAAACGAGGTCTTTTCTTTCTTCTTCTATTATATTTTTACAAGAAGCTGAAGGGAAATATTTATTGCAAGAACCACCACAGAGCTAGTCTTTTCAGTCTTGTTTCTTTTCCATCCTTCTCTGTCAGTATTTTAATTTCAGTCCCAGCCTGCTCCTGCTGCAGTCAGTGAATGTCTCACTGGTTTTTGTGGGATGCTGAAGGATCAGCTCTATTGGAATACTCAGTAGCTGTAATACCAAAGCAAGCCAAAGGCAGGAGGAGCAGCAGCTGGAAAAGTCTTTCCCCAGCAGAGCTCATTTGCTGCTCTGTACACTCAGCACTGAATTAAACCTCCCAGTTCAGCTGCTGCACTTCAATCACACCAACAAAAGCCCCAAATCATCCCCTCGGGGACTGTGTGCAATAAAACACAGACCAGGCTGCTAGAACTGGCACCAGGTCTAGACTTCAGTCCCAAGCCTTCAGCAATGCTGTCCTGAGAGCTGGGACTGAGTTCCCACCCTGCTCCTTTAAAACATGGCACATGCAGCGCCCACTTGTCTTGAACATTAAGCAAAAATCTTAAATCCAAATGCATTTTTATGTTCAATAAAACAGAGTAAGTGGGGAAACGCCCACTTAGCCTAATCATGTATTTTAATCACTTCTTTATTACTGCAGCATTGAAGCCTGATCTTGTGCCCTGTAATATTCACAGAAATATTCCACATTTTTTGCTCCCAGTGCTTTATTTTGCATAGTTTGGTGGTGCTTGTGCAACTCCAAGGTGTATTCCTGATGAGGAATAGCACCTCAGAAGATTGCTCTCCACCTGATGGGCTCAGAGCCCCTAATTCTGAGAGCACAAACACTGCTAACATTTGCCATCAGGTATAAAAGGTTGTCTACTTGTGAATGCTTTCAGGATCTGAGCACTAAAACCAACATTTTAAGTTGACAGGAACACAAGGAGTGCCACTGCAGATGAGACCAGTACACCCAGTTAGCCCAGCCCACTGCACCAGCTATGGAATTGTTGCTTCACAAGAAGGTACAAAAAGCCCTGTCAATGAAAACTGCAGCACACTTACAAGAGAAAAATATCCTCTCACCAGCATGTGCCTTATACCCTAACCCAAGTTTCTATACACAGAGTGCCTTTATTCAGTGCAGTATAGAGAGTTCTGATTGCTCTGGAGCAATTTCATTTTTTTCAGTCCTGCCAATCTCAAGGAACATCCAGCAAAGATCCCTGTGGTTAAGTTTTTCATGAGAAAAACACTTTCTATTTGTTTTCCATTTGTTGCCTTTCACTTCATTGGATATCTTTGTCCTTGGATGATGAAAAGAGCAATTCCACATCCCAAATTACCTTCTCTAGATTCCTCTCTTTATATTGCCACTATCACATCCTTCTCATTCATCTCTCCCTGCAGTGAATGAATCCATTTTCCTATGAAAGCATAATGTTGTCCCTGAGAGTTCAGGCAGCCTTTCCTTTGCTCCAGGTTGGGACTGTCCCATCCCTGGCTGCAGTGCTCCCATCTCCTCAGGATTATCCACCTTCCAGTGCTCCCATCTCCTCAGGATTATCCCTTATGGCTTTCACAGGGGACAAGGTGAGGCTCTCCTGAGCATCTCCCACCACTTCATTTCCCTCCAGGAGCTTCTCTGAATGTGGATTTCCCTAAGAAAATGTGGATTTCCTGACTTGGTTGTGAACATCTCAGGGAAGTCCCCTGGGGATTTGGGGCCAAAGTTTCAGCTTTGTGCAGGAAGGCTGACCCATGGGGAGTGGGAGGGAGCTGGAGCTGCCCCCTAATGAACACGACTCTGCTGGCACCACACTTCATTTGTCACTATCTCCATATGTCTGCAAACTCCCACTCAGCTGCCAACTGGCTGCTCTGCAAGTCTCATTTTTAAAAAATACCATGTGGGTTTATTGGCTCTTCTTGCTTAGGCTGTCCCAGAAAAATTATATGGATGTCAGTCAAGACTTCCAAGAGTTATTTACTGGACTGATGCTCTTCTAACTACTTCAGATTGTGGAAGGAAGTCACTGAGATCCCTTCATTGCTCACTGTCATCCAGGTCACCTTGCATTAAAAGCAGCTGCTTTTAAGGCTCTATAAAACAGCCAGAAATATTATAACCATTTGAAGGAGAAGGGGAGTTTTAGTACTGAAATTAGTTCAATGCTAAGTCTTCAGTGGTGTGAAAACACTCAAGCAGCAAATTTATGTGATATGATAAAATCACAATGATAACATCTCAAATAGCAGAGGCTGTTTCAAGATTACTTTGGACACCTGATGGAATCAGATGCAAGTAAATACTGTCAAAAGTCTTTTCTGAAAGTGAGAGTCAGAATGCAGGAGAGCTGACAGCCCAACAGGAATGTCCTCCTACTCACCTGTGGCAATTGTCAAAGAAGCTAATTTCTGCAAGGGAGCAACATTTGCAAAGTGCACCTGCACTAACACTTTCCCTTTGGCTGCTCAGAACCCAGACATTCCAGAAGGTAAAGCTGGTCATTTTTTCAGACTGAGGGGAAAAAAATCTTGAATATTGAAAAATAATCCTGCAATTTGGTTTATATCCACTAAAGCCACAGAGAATTTTGCTGAGCTCACCAATCTGCCTGCAGCTGATGACAGGATTTGGGTTGCTGCTGAAATTGCAGGAGACTTTTCCTGGCAGCAATGCCAGAGCAACAGGACAGCAGGAGGAGAGGATTTGTAAATGCAACCAAATTCCTCAAAAATCTCTTTAGATTTAATTTGATTTATAGCTTCCTAAATTAAGTGTCCAGTTAAAGATGTTGTTGAAATATCTGCATTTAAGACCTCATGAAGTGCCAGATTTTCCCAGAGGGCTGACCCTGAGATGCACATAAACTTCCAACCTCCATTTCCTGATGTCCCATTCAGGTGCCTGTAAAAGTCAGTTTTAAACAATTTGTCTTCATGACTTATTTTCCCTTCCTCCATCCATATTTCAAATGATGAAAATTAGAAAAAAGGAAAGTATTCTGTATTTTAATTACTTAAAACTTCATTTAGACAGCATCAACCGGGGTTTTCATTAAAGATATTATTTCAAAACCTTTTTTTTCATTCTTAATTTACAAATAACCTTTTCATGCCCAGGTGGAACAACCTATTTTCAGTGAAAAGCAAGGAAGCTACAGTAAAACTCATGGATTTTCTCTATACACTGCTCTATACTTAAATAACAAGTAAATCTTTAAATGGCAGAGGAGTTCATTCAGTCATGCAGAACGTGGTGTTTTGATTTTGTACAGTACAATTGTCAGAAATACAAAAATTTTAAATAAATCATTAGTCACGTGGATTAAGCCACATGTGATTCTTTTTGCCAAGCTCTTGATAAGTAGATGTCCCTGATATATAAATGAATTTTACATGGAACTAAATAAAAAGCCAGGTGCTGCCTTTGTGGTTCCCTGTGCATTTTCCATTCTCCTTGGAGCTTTTTTCCAAGTAAATAATTTCCTATAAATAGATCAGAATTTAAGCTGACTTTTCTTTGAGCTAGCAGAGAAATTGAAGGTGTTTTTCTTCAGAAAAACATTATTTCTTTGAAAAAGGGTTTTTCATTTATTTCAACTGTTTCCATATTAGCTAAAGCCAGTTTTCCCCCCAGTTTCACTGGAAAAGAGAAGGTGGCAAACCAGTGGAATAAGCTACTAATGACAGACTATAAAGAATATTTCAAACTTAGCAAAAATGAAAGGCTGTGAACATCACCAACATTCCTCTGTGAAGGTGGGAGGAAGGTTTGCATTATTACCAGTGCTTTGACCAAAGCACACAGCTGGGACTGTCCCAGGGTCAGACAGTGGAGAACAGGGATTTCCCACCAGCCAAGGACCTGCCTGGATGGCTGGGGAGTAACACATAGAGCTAAAAAATCCCAAAAATCACACTTTAATACAGAGCAGCTGTGGTTGCCCCATCCCTGAAGTGTCCAAGGCCAGGCTGGACAGGGCTTGGAGCAGCCTGGCCCAGTGGAGGTGTCCCTGCCATGGCAGGGGTGGAATGAGATGTTCTCTAAGGTCTCTTCCAACCCAAACCATGCTGTGACTCCAGGAACAGCTTTAGGAGGTATTAAAAACATAAATATCTCACTTCCACATGGATTTTTAGAGGCATTGGATATTTCATCTTCTGTTGAATGCAGGTGGCATTTGTGACTAAATTGCTTTTATCTCCAAACTCTTCCTTCCCATGCTGCTTCCAGGTATCTGGGGAGAGGAGTTAATTGTGCAACAGCTCAATGCTTCTCTTGCAGGGAACAGAGAGCATTGGAGACACAGAGTGACCCCCCTGGGGTGTGAATCCCACCAGGCACTGCAGCCATGCACTGCTCCAATCTGCCTCTTGCAGGGGATCACACTTTGTCTCCATCTCTAATGAGACCCAGTTCTAAAACACTCAGAGTGAACTTTCCCAGGTGAAAAATGCATTTCCTCATCTACCTTGAGAGACAAGACAAGAAGTTCTTACCAGACATGGCAGTGAGGTCAGCACTGCTGCTGAACAGCTCTGTAATTCCCAGACCTCTCCAGACATCCTTCAGATCAATTTCCTGTTCTACTGTGAACCTGGAGAATGGAAGAGAACATTACAAAAAGCCAGATGTAAGCACTACTTACTGTTATTAGAAGATTAAATTTTCTAGGTGAAAACACCAAGATAAATAATGCAAAGTAGGAGATCCAGTGCTAGTGACACCTTCCAAAAAATGCCTATAAACAAATGAGTTTACTCACAGCTGGATTTTTCCTAATACAGAAGCAATCAAAAATATGCTAATGGTATGTGCAGCCCCCTGCCCATAAAACTGCAGAGCAAAATTATGCAGCAGCTAATGGAAATGCTTACTTTTTACACAAGAGGTTTTCTCTAAAACCTGAATTTAATTGTGCAGATACCAGAACAGAATATCAAATGAGGCAAAGGACAGCAGAACTTCCCAGAGAGCTGCTGGCAAAGGAGGAGTAAGAAAGACACTCCATTTTTTCTTTGATAATATAAGAAAGACCAGCTATGAATATGAATATGAAGCATTGCTGATTCAGCTTCTAATTAGTGTGGTGGCACAATTGTAATTGGGTTTTGATTGTGAGTAAAGAGCAGGGAAAACAAATAGTTGTTAGTGTAAATGCACAGAGCATAACCTGGCAAAAGCCCTGTTCTAGGCTGGCTTAGTGTGTTGCAAGGACAAACTGAGATCTGTCCTGAGGGCAACATTTTGGGCAACCTGGGATAGTGGAAAACAAGCAGAAGCTTGTTCCATTTACAAGCTGATTTTCAAACATTGCAAAAGCCATGCCTGGTGTCAGTAGAACAAAGAGAAGACCTTTATGCATGGCCAGACCGAGCCTGGACAGCTGGAGAAACACAGAAATATGGCAGAAAAATATTAGTAATGGCAGCCCCAAGCAGAAAATAGCAGATGTCTACAGGCTGACACAGGAGAGTGACTATAATCCTTGTCAGGGGTGAGTTCTGGGTGCTCTGGAGAATGAGCAATGAATTATTAGTGATTTACAACGTGCTGGCTGTAGCTGTCCAACACAAAGCACGGTCTGTAGGAGGCTGCTCTGGTTTATTCTGGTTCCTGCAGCCACTGAGTCAGACACAGCCACAGCTCAGCCCTTGGTGACAGGGCACAGAAGTGCTAGAACCAAATCAATGTGCTTCTGGTGATCTCCTTCTTTGGGATTGAACTCCCCAGCTCCATGGAAGAACAACATGTTCTTTTCCAGTGAAAGCCTGGCCCAGAGCTGTGGGCAGACTCAGCTGATGAAGAGCTGAGATGTCCAACACCTTGGCATGCACCAGCCTTGGCAGCTTGAAAAATAATCATCTGGACATCAAACAGAACTGGATAAGAGTCAAGTGGATCTTCCTCACTTACACAAACCTGAAAAAAATCCAGTACATAATCTACTTTCATAATGAACTTAGAAATGCTGCTAGAAGCCAAAAATCTGGGGTGGAATGGATATCATCCAGAATTATCATTATTCAGAGAATAATTTTAGGACTTAAAATAGGATCTGGAGATAGCTCAGCACTGATAAATCACTGGTGGCATCAGCAGTGTTCATGCACTCTGTCCAGGCCAATTCCAGGGCATGCATGGAATGAAAACACAGGAACTGATTCTTGTGGTTTTGTTGCCTTGCAAGTTCTCAAAAGAATCAGAAGAGACCAACAAAACTTCAAGTACTGAAGAAGCTTCTCATGGTGTTCTGGCAGATTCTGCATCAGTTACTGTGGTAACAAGGCTACAAGTTGCTCATTCAATCAAATTTCCCTGACCTTTAGGCTCCAAAACTAAAACCACTTTTACTCTCACAACACACTTGTGAAACATGGCCACAACTACTTTAGAGACTTTGGTAAAAACCCTAAAAAAGATGAATTGAGACCTGATTCCCAATGCTAGAGTTAGTACAGTCCAGCCCAGAGGTCCTGTCTGTGCACATTAAAGAATTCCACAGAAAATAAACTTAGAAATATTTCCTTCTACATTATATTTACATTGAAACATTTTGGAAACCACTTCCAACTATACCTACTTTACAGAGAATGCAAATGAATGGTAAAGTGCATTTTATAAAAGTTTCAGAGCTGTCTGTTTCCCTTGGTGGTTTTTATTTCACCCCAATATTAAAGGCATCAAGCTTTCAATGTGGTTTAGGTAGGAGCCAGCAGCATCAAATTCATAAGGAATATCAGGATAAGAAAGCAGCAAGTAAAGTCTGCATGGAAGGCAAACTTTGAGGTAAAAAATAAGAAAAATGACTGCAAAAAAGCTTCTTTTTCCAAGTGCAGAGTGTCAGAGCAAGACAGAAATGGAAATCAGGTGGGTTTAAGTCTCTGGACCATCAGACAGCAAACACACATCTGCTCAGAGATGCAAGTGACCCAGAAAGCAGCTGTGGCACAGGATGCTCCTGCACACTGAGCAAGAGGGAGCCTGGGAGAGGTTCAGGGAAAAGATAAACCTGGAAAGGCTCACTGAGCATGGATCTGAGGAAAGGGAAAGCAAACAGATGGGTGATAATGGCAGGGAAAGCCTGGGGGAAGGACAGCAGAGCCACTGGAGATGGAGGCTTCATCCCTGCCTGGAAACTCTGGAAAGGCAAATCCTGAGCAGGTGGATGAGTGAGGGGCTGCCCAGCATCTACAGAGCTGAGTTCCTGCTTTTTGTGACCAACAAAACAGACCAAAAATACCACATCAGCTGTACAAATATCAAATGATCCCTTTATGAAAACAAACCTAATTACTTCCCTTCTTGGAGTTTTGTCTTGTGGTAAAACACCACTCCAAAGAGATCTCCCCTCTTTCCTCACATGCTCTGAAAAGCAGGGAGAGTTATAGATCAGTTATTAATGAGATTTCCAATATTTCAGCTGACATCAGGACCAGCCTTTTCTCAAAAGTAACAGGGCAGCTTCCACAGTCTGAAATTTAATTTCAGGCTCTGCAGTTCGACATAAACATTCAGCAGGAGTTGCCCCTCAGTCAGATTTGGATTTCTGTGCACTCCTCACAGACAGTGAGGATGACATTCAAAATCAAAGCTGACAACCTAGAGCACAGAACTGACATCCCAGCTCATTTCCCAGACTCTGGGAATGTTGAGCTCCACCATACTACCCCTGACACTTGGTTATTTGCACTGTTTGCTGCATATCATGAACCAGATGGTCATTTTTGATTTTCCCAACATCTTTTAGGTGCTTCTGATGCTAAAAATACTCTGAAAAACTGATTTAAATACTTCAGCATCAAAAATCATGGAATAGTAGCACTGAGAGCTTTAAAAACCACAAAGGGAAGTCTGAGAAATAGACACTGAAGAGAAGATTAAGTAGAGAAACCAGCAAGCCTCTGGAGATTTTAGCAGAGAACCAGGACATCTTAATGAAATTTAAAACTTGCACAAGCATTAGAATAAAATGATGCATTTATGTCACTGACATTCTGTAGTTAAGCATTAACATTCCACATCAGGCCATCTTTCTTCTATTTTACAGCCTTTCAAGAAATAAAATAAAGATGTGTTCATCTTCTATGGTGTCATGAAACCCTTAAAACACTGAGTTCTCTGTGATTTTTAGGTGCTCAAGAGCCAAGGAGGATGAAGGTACAGGGTCTACTCATCCAGGAGAAGGGAGCTGCAGCCTGCAGTGATTCATCCCAAATGCCATCATTTCAAAAATTCCTGAGGGTTCTGAGTGAGCCAAAGCAGCAAAACTCCAGGTTTTCAGATTGGTTCTAAGGGATGAAATCCTGCAGGACAGGCAAACAGAGGAATGGCTGCAGTGCCTGACATCACCATTGCTGCTTGTGATGCCTTGTGCAGGCTGGCCTAGAGCAGAGGCTGGACAGAGTTCCAGAATAAAGCAGGGATTTATGGAAAGGATCTCCTGCATGGATCCACCTTGGGCAGCACCAGAGCCCAGCCAGGGCTGCACCCAAGATNAGCCCACCTTGTTTGTGCTCTTGGGCCTGAGGTTTGGATCATTTGTCCTTGGTGCCCAGCTGGAGCAGGAATTGTTTTGTCTCCCTGCTCTGTGCAGAGAGCTCAGCATCCCCTGCTATGAACCCAGACCCACACACTAAAGCAGCACAGAGTCTGAAAATATAAAAGCCAAAACCTGAGGCATCACTTGGAGAACAGGCCCTGGGGACTGAGGCAGTGTTGGCACCCAGGCTCCAGTGCCAGCTGCCAGCTGCTATCAGTTCCAGCATCCTGGCTGGAATTTCAGCCAGCTTGTCCCCAGGTGCTAGGAGCAGCCTCCAGGATTTAATACTCTGAAAACAAACAAGCAAGAGAGCAGAAAAACCCCACTAACAGCAAAACCAGGCAAAAAAAAAAAAAACCCATTCAGCAGCTCTGGGCAGGGGGAGCAAAGCAGGTTGTGGGTCCTTCTCTGGGAAGATCCTTCCTTCCAGGGCTGAATGGGCAGGAGTTGGGTGGGAATGTGTTCCAGTGGAGTTCTGTGCCTCTTCTGTGGTTGTGTCTCAAGGACAACCAGCACTGGCCCATTCCTCATCAAAAGGGGATTTCACACAGCAGGTTAAAAAGTAAAACCAGAAAGCTCAAGGATTTTTTTAAATTTTGGTTTGGATTTATGTTGGGTTTTGTGGGGTGGTTTTAGTGCTTGCTGTTTTTTCTTTTAAAGAAAACAACCTTCAGCTAACACCACTTATCATTTTGGCACCATATAAGGATTTTAAAGCTATTTTAAATGCACAAAAAAAGCAAGAAGGTTGGTCCAGTGATTTGGGCACACTGGAACAATCCTGAAGAGGGGATCTGCAAACTGTAGCATCACTATTAGGTACCAGTTCCTCCCATGCTCTTCAAGTAATTTATGTTGCAGAGACAGCTTTGTAAATTAGATTCATGGTCTGTTTCACTCCTATGCAAAAAGTGGATTAAAATGTTGATCATTTTAGTCTGGGTTAAGCTGGAAACAATGATTTGGAAATGAAAATGAGGAAGTATAATTTAACCATTCTGTACAAATCTCTCCTTTGCCATTAAGAGGAATAATACACAATTTCATTTGCACACAGATAATGCAGACAGAAATTGCAAAGTTGTGATTAACTCTGCTTTGGCAAGTCATTCAGTCCCATTACAAATGTATAAGTTTAAAAAATGTTCACTTTATAATTGGATAGCATCTCTCAAGATATAAAAATTTAATTTTATTCCAGTGCTGCTTTCAATTTCTCAGTGGACAGAGCCTGAAGGCCACATTTCATAACATGCCTTTCTGAGTCACAGCATCAAATATTTATGAAGTGTTTATTTAGAGCATTGACAAAGTCCTGTAGATCACCTCTGAATCCCTAATGGAAACCCAACACCTTGGGAGCATGCAATTAGTTTCTGGATTTTTTTGTAAGGAGACTGCATAATTCCTACACAGAATTCCAAGCTCAGGACAGCTATCCTTTATAATCTGAAAACACTGAAGGTGATGAGCATGTGTTTCTACCTGGTTTGCCTCTGTATAGGCTGAATTTGCAGGTGTTTATCCCGTTCTTTGAGGCTCTTGGATAAGAACCAAGCAGTCTGAGGGCAGAATAAATAAGGACATTTTATGATCACACAAACCCCAGGCCCCAAATTCCCATCTGAGAGCCTGGCTCCAGAGAACCCTGGAGTCTCTGCAAGCAAAACCCCAAATCACCAATAAAAACAATCCAAGTCATAAACATAATTAATATGTTTTCAATGCCATTCATGTGTTTAGATACCCAAGATACTTCAATATGGAAACTGGTTTTTACAGATTTTCTACATAATCAATGGAGGGTCTCCATAATCTGTTGTGATCTCCCACTCCAGAAATTCTTGGAGAGAAGATGCCCAACTTCAGCACTTGGTGCACAGGCTGCTGTCCCAGGTACAGAAGGAAAGCTTAAGGATGGAAGAATGCTCAGATTTCTCTTCTCATTCACACCTAGGTCTGCCCAGGCCTGCAGGAAAAGCAGCCTAAGAGAAAAATCCCCTCCCATGTGTCTTGGTGGACTTTCTGAGGCCTCTGGGACCTGAAGCTCCAAGAGAAAACAAACAAGAAACAAATCCCAGGAACAGAGTGCAGCAGGTTCAGTCTGAATAAAACCTGCAATGCAGCTCTTTGCTGCTCCTCCTGCTTCTTCAAAGGAACTGGGGCTTAAAATCAGAGAGAAACTCTTACTATGGGGACTGAAAAACAGCTCCAGAATGCTGCTGGACCCTCAGCACTCTGCTTTTGAGCTCTACAGAGAAGTGGATTCCATCTCAAATTGGGATCAGGGCATGCTGACAGCACCAGTCCATCTCCACCTAATTTATCCTGGCTGGCCTTGTTTATTGTGCACAGCTCCTGGACAGGGGTCTCTGCTTTGGAAAGGAAGCTGATGGACTGCAGGGAGTCTGAACCTGTGAAATGGAACAGGCTCAGATCTCCAAGTCACCTGAAATCAAAGAACTGTTTTAATGATTTAAGGATTCACTTGAGTTTGTTTTTTCTGCAGCCATGTGCCCACTGCACAGTGCCACAAAAATAGAAGAAGTGGAAGTGATTCCTCTCCGAGATGGGCTCTATTGTTACATAAACACTTCCATGAAATCATCATGAATCACTTGAAGGACAGTGTGATCCAGCTGTACATTATTAGTGACATTTAGTAGTAAACAACTCTGCTACCAAGCCAGGCAGAGCACAGGCATGAGAAATATCTGAAGGTGGATGAAGCAGGAACTCCAGGAAAAATCCAAATGGTGTATGTGGGCAAATCTGCCCTGAGCACACAGCCTGTGTCTGCAAATGGACTGACAGAAATTTCAGCCCTTCTGCTGCTGATGTCTTGTTATTCTTTCCTGCTCCAAGGAGAAAAAACAGCACTTCTAACAGCTGGGAAAAAAAAAACCAACCCAAAATTGACTGGAATTACCCCTCAACACTCAACCATTGGTATCTGCACAGACACACACCACTAGAACTTCTGAAAATAGCAGCACACAGAAACTTAATTAGCACCTAAATGAAACATTTGGTAGCTCAGACTTCCAATATTTCTGTGTCTCCTGTCTAAGTGGAACTCATCCATAATGAGTTCTGCACTACTCTGAGCATCATTCTGGGTGGATGAACTTCTGATGAGGGAACTTTCCTCTCTGGAGAGCTCTCCTCTGAAAGGGATGCAACTGCTGAAATAACCCCCACCCTGCACTGCATCCCCCAGGCCTTGCTGCCAAAGCCACCCTCCTGTGGCTGCTGCATCACTCCAGGCTTGAGCAGGACAGCTCAAGTGCTCCCTACTCTGCTCCTCCCTCAAAGGGGATGCAGTTCCCCCTTGCAGTGGCCTGGGAGCACGCTCTCACCTTGGCAAATACACTTCCACTTTCTGCTTCTTCACAGAGTGAGCCCATTCATTAATCAAGGAGGCCTTGACCAGTGGCTCCAGTGTGGCCAGGGGAACCTCCTGCCTGGACAGGACAATCATCATGCTGATCTCATCCCCCTCATAGGGGATTTCCAGGACCTGGTAGATCCCTCCTGCTTCGTTGGAGCCATCACTGAACTCTCCTAGAGGAGGAAAACAACAAAAATCCCTGTTAGAACCATTTCCTTTTGTCTTTAGTGTATTTACTAGATACTGCAACTAAAAATGACCCTCTTTATTCTACATAAAATTTTATATAAAATTGGTTTCTTCATCACAGAATTTCAGGCTTACATTTGATTTCTTAAAGAATACAAGCTCAAGCTATCACACAGCTTGTAGATAATCACAGTTCTGGGACATAACTTTCAGTGGTTAGGCAGAGAAGAGCCTAAAATTTAATGGTGCTGAGACTTTCAGAGAAATAGACAGAGTTTTTTATTCAGGAAAGAGGATTTTTCAGTGATGAGATTGAGCAAAATGCTGCCAGACATTTTAGAACCCACTTGGAGCTCAAGCTCCAACTAAAAATGATCGTTAGTTCTGCAGTTCAAAGAACCTCTACTATACCAGTCCAACAGTAAAGAGCAAGCATTACTCATTTGAATGTTTAGCACAGCAAAAGAAAAATATTTTTGTGATAAGCAGGACTAGCTCAAGAATTGCAAAGAACTTAAATCCAATGGATAAACATTCTGAAATCCATCCTGTGGCACCAAGCAAGTCATTATAAATGTTCCTAGCAGTTGTAATACACGCATTAGGGAAAAAAAACCAAACTTCTTGAGTCCCTTCTTTGGGCAAACAGCACATTAAAAATTCCAGGTAGAAGAAGAGACAACAATACAAATGGATATTACTGCAACAAACCCATTAAATGAAGATTTAGTAGCTCTAAATTGCTAAAGGTCTAACTCACCGTAGTAGAACTCTCCCTGTTGGTACATCATTGGAATTTGCACTTCACTTTCATCATCTTTAGTGAAAGAAAAAGTTCTGGTATTTTCAGGCCTGAACTGTGACTTCCAGTTGCCTTTAAAGTAGATTGCATTGATGAGAGCCAAATGAGTTAGAGCACCAAAGTCTCTTGAAGACACAAAATCTTTGATCATACCTAAAAAGAAACCCAGCTGTCAGTCTGCATGTCAAAGTGAGCATTAAATCCAAACTTGAGGCAGCTTGAAAAATGCAAGAAAATAAAAAGCAGTGTTAACATGTAATTTCCAATTCAGATGTTTCATTAAATCTCCAATTAAAGTGCCAGTGTTTTGTAAACCTAAATCACAGTGTAGGTGTGTAAACCCTACCATCAAGGACGTGTTAGGCAACTGTTTCTTGATCACTACAAAATACACCCTACAAGGAAGCCACGTGGAGAAAGGGTCACATTTGGAATGTTTACCCTGCTGCTATGAAACAGTTCAGCTCTTCCATCTTAAGGTCAGAACTTGTACAAACTTTGGTTCCAATCCAAAGAAGCACTTAAATGGGTGCTTGATTTAAAGGGACTAAATGCACCCATTGCAGCTTCACCTGGGCCAGTTCTGAAGGAGCTTCAGTGATCTTCTGTTGCATTCAAAGCCAGGACTAAGCACCAAAAATCCACATAAATTCCCAGCATTTGTTCCAGTGGCATTAGCTCTTGAAAAGCAAAAGAGGAAAACCATCTAGCATCTGCTCTATTCATGGGAGGTACAGCAGCTGAGCATGGCAGCTGCTTTGCTCCTGCTCCTGAATAACTCATTTACATCAGAATGCAGTCTGGTACCTGCTGTAGCTCATCTCAAACTGCATTTCACCAAAATCATTGCCAGTTTGGTAAACTGGGTGCACTGACCAGATCTGTCACTGTTTTTCAGGAATTACAGCCTCCTTCAGATTGCTTTCTTGCTCACTTCTATTTTTAGCTGACATTGCAATGCAAAGTGTTAAAATAAACACATTCCTCCATCTGATTATTACTCCTTAATCCATGGTTTAAAAAACAAATTAATTCTGCTTTCTGGAGCATATGATCCTGACTAACTGGTGTGAAATTTGTGTATCACAGGGCTGGATTTCTTCCGGGTTGCTGTTTGTGCTTTGTTTTATCTCAAATGTTCTAAGGAGGGAGGTGTGACCAGTACTCACTTGGAGGTGGAAAAAAACAAAAGGGAAACATTTCCAGATTTCTATTTGGTACTCATATTTCTTTGTTTTTTTCAGCCACATCTTGTTAATACATTAATGAAATGTTAAGCTTTTTCCTGCCCAGAGGAACCTTTGATGTTTGTGTTTTCTGCTCCGAGCCTCCCATCATGCTGAACAGGCTGGAACTGAAACCTGCCTGTGCTGTGCCCCTTTCCTAAGGGGGAAATCAGAGAGAAGGGCACCAGCTGAGGGACTGGAACCATCCCAACCTGACACCAAGAGCTCTCCAGCTGCCCTGGTGGGCCCTGCTTTTCCTTTTCCCTCAGCCAGACACCACATCCATGGAAACCCTCTGCAATCTGCTGCATCACTTCCACCCAGCCATTTCTGCAGCCTGAGAGAAAGGGCAGTTTGTTAGGAACAGAATGGCTGCTGTGTTCCCTTGGAACAAACCTGACCATTTTCAAAAGGGAATAAAAGCATTGCAGAAGGTGCTTTTCCATAAAGCATTATGGATTCTTAAGTGCTCAGACTTCATGGGGATGCATCAATTCCTTACAGGTGACTCCAATCCCTTCAAATTCCCAATGGTACAACTGTGTCAGAGCCAGACCTCCCTGAATCACTCCCAAAATCTCAACCTTCGGAGTGGGCCAGGGGAACCAGAATGAGAATGTGCTTTGATCCCCACACCAGGAGACTCCCAGATATGGGGACTCTGCATGGATCCAGGAAATGCCACCTCTCTGGGAGCTGCCAAGCCAAGCAGCATCCTGCAGCTCTCAACGTGCATATTTACAACAGTAATTTTGTGCTTAACTCCCCTGCTGCAAATTTGTGTTGTGAAACTGTTGACAGCGTTCCTAAAATCAACTACCCTCTCAACATGCTATCTTGTTCCCTCACTGCTGCAAAATATTACATTACACACTCTGATTTTGTGGTTCAAAATTATCTTTTCATTCCCTACTAGTCTATTTCTCAGTACCTTGTGAGTATGAGCTCCTCAGAGGAGGATGGTACTTCACACATCCAAAGCATGAGCCAATAACCCCTCTGCAGACAACTTTTCTGCCATTAGCAATAATACTTTTGTAAAAAAAAAATTAAAATACTATTAAAATGTCTACCATTAAAACAGTCTCATTCAAGGAATGCTACAGATGGCAAGACCAGAGAAGAAATATTCAAATAGATGCCACATGATTAACAATGACTAATATTACTTATGACAGATCATTCCTACTCAGGAAAAAAATAGAAATACTAGAATTCTTTTCCTGGGAGGAGACACTTCAGTCTCAGACAGAACAGATAAAAGCCAAAGCACCAACCCCACAGCACTGCACAAGTTGGGAAGCAGAAACACTTCCTGCAGGAAGTGCACAAAAGGATCACATGGACTTACTATTTGTGTGATTCTCCACCCATTTATTGATCTGAGTAGCAACAGCTGCACTTTGGCTGAAATCTACATTCTCTACTTCAGCTTTAAAGTATTTTTTCACCAGCTGCAGGAATTTGTCACTGACATGGAACCCATTCTGCACGTAGAGGGAGTTGGCGATGTCCAGCACGTAGTGACTGTCTTCAGCAGTTGCCATGTCAGAAAGCTCCTTCAGGAAGGCAAACTCTTCACCTGGGGAAGGAAAACACAGCTACAGTGGTTCAGAAAGGAAAGTTATTCCATGGCTTTGCTGCTGAAAATTCACCAAAATGTTTTATGTGATGGAAAGCCATCTTTTTTAAACAAACTTGTTTCTAAACATACACACACCTTCAGATCTGAAGGAATAATCTCCAAGCTCATATTAATTAGAGCCTGTCTTTTCTACTAGCTATAATTAGTCTAATTATTGAGATATTTGAGTCCCACCAGAAGCAAAGCTATCAATGGAAATCTTTTCTACACCAAAAGAGCAATTAAAAAAAATTCTTCTTATAGGTCCCATTTCTAAGTCTTGCTAACAGAAATTCTTAACAGAACTTTTGTTCCATCTTAAATGCCAGTTGTTTAAGGAAAAATGAACTTCAAATCTTAAAACTAAGGACCTGCACAGCCTCTTCTATGCCAAAAGCAGGTCTAGAATTTCCCAGGATCCTTAGTGGGGACAGTACAGAATCCTGAGTGGGTAAAATGAGGAACCCTGAACAGGATTAAAGCAGTCTGCTTTATAACAGGAAGCTGCATCATATGCCTGAAGGTGAAATTTTAATTTAAAACCCAACAAAATAAACATTAACACTGATGGCAATGATGTATTTCAAGCAGAAATAATGGGAACACTTTCACTGAATGCCAGTCATATCCCAGAATAGTGAGCAGCCCAGAAAAAAAATCAACTGCACAACTCCCTCCATTACAGCTATGGGATAATTGATTATTGTTTTAGAGACAAAATGTAGAACTCAATTGGTGCTGCAGCCTCCACAGAGAGGCATCAGCTCTGCAGTGGCTCTGACAAGCACAGTTTGATGTCTGTGTTCAGAAATTCCTCCCCAAGATCCTTTCACTGAAGACTCCAAAGTCCAGCACATGGCTTGAGTAAGAAATTTCATTCAGGTATCAATAGAAGCAATTTTGCTGAAACTACTGCTTGCCTTACCAGCTTTCACTATAATCCCTCACAAGGATGTTCCTAAAAATCTTCTCTTCCTAGAGGCCAAGGCAGGTTTATTTTGGAGCAGAAACCAAGATGAGCTGTTGAAGGTTCAGGTACCCCAGCCAGGGTTTTCTGTCAGCACCTCTCAGCTCATGCAGAACCCACACTTTTGAGCCTGCCCAGGCCATCAAGGCCACCAAGAAACCCAGTGATTAACAACCCATGGACATCAGCAGAACACTCCCAGCCTTGCTGCTGTTTCTCTGAGGCAAAAAGTACGACACGATGAGAAGGCCTCACCGTTTTTCCAGCTGTCAAAGCCCATGGAATGCCGGATTTCCTTCAGGGTGGTTCCATGGGCTCCCAGCTCCACCATGCCCATGGCTATGGCGATGCTCAGAGGGGAGAACAGGATGTTCTCATCCTCCCTGCTGGCTCGCAGCTGGTTGTAAACGTTGACAGAGAGCTCAGCAATGGTTTCATCGGGAAAATTGGTCTTGAAGGCTTCGCTTTGCAAAGCAAGCAAAGACAGCAGTCCAAGGAAATACATGACTTGAGATTTTAAGGCCTGCAAGATAAATTTTAGACAAAATAAGATTGTTGGGTAATAGAAAATTCAACTCGAGAGAAAGAAGAGTAGTCAACGTTTTAATCTTAAATCTGTGGGGGAAGAAAATCCCTAGAGTTTAATGCACAATGCAGTTACTTGGAGGAGACACTATTAAAACAGAAGTAATGATGTATTTCCACACAAAAATAACCTCCTCCTTCATGTCATGGTATGTTTGTGAAATCTTCCAGCCCCAGACCAACAAAACACTCACGGCTTCTACAGAAAAAGACCCCAAAGACAGCAACCCCTTCCCTACTCCCCTTTGGGATTGTGGCTGTTCAGCAGTGCTGATCTGGAACGGGTTTGTGCTTCTGCACTTTTCCACCAAGAAGACCCAGAAATCTGCTATTTCTTTCATTTGACCTTCTAGTAAAATGGAACTTATTTGTCTAAGTCTCTCTAAGGCCCCAACAGGTAAAACTGTTTCAAACACTGTGGAAACACTGCCTGACACCTGTGACAAAGTTACTGTACCATGACGTTGCTCAGTTGCAAAACACGTGGCAAGCAGCCAAAAATTACTTGAAAGAAAAAAAAATTAAAAAGAAAATCAATCATGCCTTAGTTACCTAGTTACCAAATAAAACCCCCTTTTGTTAGTAAATCACAGTGAGAAGTTGGGTAGCTCTGCTAGCTGCGAGTCAAGGGAGTCAACCCCCACTCAGAGGATAAGGGTACTGTACAGTGAGAAAGATCCAACAGTGGGAACCAGGAGGGAAACTAAATTTAAAAAAGGGTTAGCACTGATGCTTCCGACTAATCCACCCCCCAAGCTTTGCTGAAATGCTCTGGGGTAAGCAGCAGTTCTCACTCCACCCCAGTTTAGCTCACCACACAACTACTGATAGTAGAATCCCAGCTCCTGGAGCAGGCAATGTGTAACTTCATCCTTCCATTTTTATTTTCCTTTAAACTCTGTGCTACCTTGGCACACGAACCACTACTGCTGCAAGTCTTGGGTGAGAAACAGCAACCACCAGAGCTCCTGTTTCAACTCCTTCCCTCTGCCACTCTGTCTGCAAGGCACAGCAGAGCAAATCCTCCTGAAGCAGGGGTTGGACAGGACAAGGCTCAGAGCTTTATCCACAAGTGTTTACAAGTTGTTGTGCCAGGCTGCAGGGCTCGTCAGCACAGCCCAGATTTGTGTGAATGCTGCTGCTCCACAGAATCAATTTGCATGCAGGCAGCCCAAGAGCCTCTCCTTATGCTTCCCAGCAATCCTGGGGCTGCATTACCAGGTTTTATAGACATGGCACTAAGTGAGCTTTATACAACATTTATATTCTGCATTTCATCTTCAAAGGCCTATGTAGCATTATCTAATTCACTCACACGGCGCTGAATGATCCATAATTTAAGTGTTATTACTCACATTTTATAGCTGAGAAAATACAAAGAACAACAGGGTACACACACGTGCCTTGGCAGCCACTGGTGCCAGCACTAGTTAAGATTCCTCCTGTCCCCCAGCCTCCATCAGCCTTTTGTTCAGTCCTGGACTGAGAAAATTGAAGAGATGAACCAGTGCAGCAATCCCACATGGTTCAGGGGAAAAGGAGAGAGAGCCTTGCCTCTCATCTTTCCTGTCATTCTTTCCACATAAGTAAGAAATACTCCCCTTCCTAAATTTCCAATAAATTATCTATGGTGGCATCACTTCACTTCTGTGGATTACTTGATCAATCTTCCTCTGATTCTTGGTAAGACAGCCAAAATGTCCACTGAAGGCTCTTATTCTATTTAGGAAGAGCACAGAAAAGTCATAGAAGCCTAAAGCACCAGCTTTAATCCTTCTGCCTGCATGTTCCAGTGCACTGACAGAACTGCCCAGCACCTCACTGCTGCCCAGTGCAAAACACCAGTCTGACCATCATTATTTATTTCAGAAACGCTGAGACACTGTTCATAACCCCAAACACTAACAACACACCACAAACTTCCCCAACAACTGCTTAATAGCAGTTCATTTTTTTAAACCTACCCATTTATAAATTATTGACTTAAGGATATTAAGGTTTCTGCTATAGAAAATAACTGGATTTCTCTGTGATCATGGGCATTGTAGATTTCTTTATTTAAAAGCCCTGGAGCCTGCCTCTGCCAGAGTTACATAAGACTTGAGCCAGCACATCACCGTGATAGACTGAGCCCAGGTATTATTCTCTTATCCTAAAAGCTGCACAAGGCAAGAAAAGCTTAACAAAGCTCCATCACACAGGTCTGTACTGGCACCAAAAATGGTATTCAGGAAACCGATAAGCAGGAGCTCATCTTGCTTTTGTTGAGGATGAGCCCAAATTTGGGAGCTCTCCCACCCTAATCTATACAAACAAGTTGTGCAGCCCAGTGTGGATGCAATTACACAGAGAGCTGAAGCCTTCCACTCCTGGATCAAGAGCAGCTTGAGCTCACTTGGAGACCTGATGTGGTTGAAACAGATGTGAAATAATCTGCAGTTTTCAGAAAGGGAAGTTCCCCAGCCTTGCAGTTGCAGAGGCAGCTGCTCAGCACTCCATCACTGATCTCTGTCCTGTGTACTACTGCCAGACAGGCTTAAATAATTGCACAGGGGAAGGAGGGGAAAAATTTATACATCTTAATTAAGTGTTTAACATGCAGGTCAGGCTGTCTGAAAGTTAATAAAATATTTGTTATTAGACAATGCTTGATCCCCAACATTACATACAAATCAAAATCATATTTCTTTGTGACCACTCACCAAAAGCTCCTCATATGAAATAATTATGCTATATTACTTTTCATTATTTAGTTGGACAGAAAATAGAGTAAGCACATAGATGGAAACAAATAAAATTTATACTGAAATGCTCTTAACAAGACAAAGAACCAAACTTATGTTTTTAACTACAAGCCAAATCCCGCTGATGGCAACACAAGAGGCTGAACTGTGCAGAACAGAAGTTCCCAGTAGGAATGAATTAAAACCAAACAATTTTGATTTCCTTCCCAGCCCTTCCACATCATTTTACTCTAGAGAGGTTTTCTAATGAAGTTCACAGTGAAGTTCCCCGTACAGACACCAAGGGGAAAGGAAGATAGGGATGGAGAAATGAACACATGGATACAGGCAGAGAATTTATCAGCTCCTTTGCTGGCAATGCTCTCTAAAGTAAAAATACAAAAAAAAAAAAAAAAAAAAAAAAAAAAAAAAAAAAAAAAAAAAAAAAAAAAAAAAAAAAAAAAAAAAAAAAAAAAAAAAAAAAAAAAAAAAAAAAAAAAAAAAAAAAAAAAAAAAAAAAAAAAAAAAAAAAAAAAAAAAAAAAAAAAAAAAAAAAAAAAAAAAAAAAAAAAAAAAAAAAAAAAAAAAAAAAAAAAAAAAAAAAAAAAAAAAAAAAAAAAAAAAAAAAAAAAAAAAAAAAAAAAAAAAAAAAAAAAAAAAAAAAAAAAAAAAAAAAAAAAAAAAAAAAAAAAAAAAAAAAAAAAAAAAAAAAAAAAAAAAAAAAAAAAAAAAAAAAAAAAAAAAAAAAAAAAAAAAAAAAAAAAAAAAAAAAAAAAAAAAAAAAAAAAAAAAAAAAAAAAAAAAAAAAAAAAAAAAAAAAAAAAAAAAAAAAAAAAAAAAAAAAAAAAAAAAAAAAAAAAAAAAAAAAAAAAAAAAAAAAAAAAAAAAAAAAAAAAAAAAAAAAAAAAAAAAAAAAAAAAAAAAAAAAAAAAAAAAAAAAAAAAAAAAAAAAAAAAAAAAAAAAAAAAAAAAAAAAAAAAAAAAAAAAAAAAAAAAAAAAAAAAAAAAAAAAAAAAAAAAAAAAAAAAAAAAAAAAAAAAAAAAAAAAAAAAAAAAAAAAAGAATGAGCCCAATGCAAGGGAAGGTGCTTTAAAGCAAACTAAAGATCTGTGGGGGCTGGTCAGTGGGGAGGAGGCTGTAAAACACCACAGATCAATCCTTGCCAGCCAGTGTGAAAATGGTCTCATCTCATCCATCTAATGGGAAATGTCCGTGGTAAATTCCTCAGTTCAATTCCTCTCACACTTCTGGCTCATGCTCACACTGCTCTGCTGACAACTGGGAATCCAGCTCTTAATTATCATTCCAGCCAGAGCAGCTCCTGCTCCTCTGATCCTGCCTCACTGCAGGATGGATTACTCTGGGCTCTGTGCTTCCTCAGGCAGGAGGGCTGGGTCCCACCAAGAGCTGGGACTGATTCTGGTGCAGCATCTTCTCAGCATCTCCCTCCAGCCCGAGCCCAGGGCACCCTGGATTGTCACTGCAGCAGCACTGAGAGCATCTTTAAATTGCCTGGACCCTACTCACAAACACACTTCAAGTGAAGGAAATGAAGCTGAACATTATGTAATGCACATCCAGGAACTTAAACAGTCCCTGGGAGTATCATCAAAATTTTACTCAGTCTTTTCTGTCTTCCTCAGACATCCCCAGTACAGTCTGTCACTGCTGATCTGCATCAATGCAATCTGGTTAAATAATCCTGCAGCAGTGGGAAAGGAGTCAATGTCCCCACCGAACAATGTTTAAAAATCAACAACCATCAGTTTCAAGTGTTACTGTGTACATTTTGCTTTCACTGGCTAAATATAAGAATAAAAAAAAAAGCTGTTAAAAATGCTTTCACTCCTCAGCCATACAGTTATTAAGGCCAAAGGTATGAACTTCTCATTTGAGGGTGTGTCAGACAGGTTCTGGGTTTTGTTTGATTTCATCAATTGATGCATGAACACCCCTCTCTTACCAGGCAATCAAGGAACCAGTGCAAACAAATTCTCCTCGCCACAGCCTCTTCTTGAAAAGCAGTTGTGTATCACAAATCCTCACTTGCTACAGAGGTTTGTCAGAGTGTATCACTCTTGTTCAGGCTTGCAACTGTTCTCAGGGGAAAAAAAAGCTGTGATGGAACACTAAAACCAACAAGATTCCAGATACCCATCCTTCAGCAGGTACTGGCACTGAGGTCACACCTGGTTCAATTCCCAGGAAACTTTTTCATTCAGCATTTCAGAGAACACCTGGAAAGATATCACCAGCCCCAAAATTCAGCCCAGCACATTTCCCCAGGTGGCCACAACCAGCTCAGGGCTGCTGCTCGCCTGCCCTGGGGCCAGCCCAGATGTGCTCCTGGGCATGGGCACAAGGGACACCCATCCTTGTGATGTCTGAAGAAAAAACATTCATCTGATAAATACAGGACTGCTTCTCCAGCTCTTGCCTTTCCCCAGCATAAGGCTGGGATGACTAAGAGGAAGCAGAACAAATTCGCCTCCTCACACCCACAAACTCTGAACTATTCGGTTCCAGTGAAATGCAAAAGGGGCAGGCGCTCTCTGAGCTGAGATATTTTGAGATATCCTATCAACAAACTCCAACCCAGTTCACAGACACGAGGTACCACTGATTTTGAAGCAGCGAGACCTGGACTCGGCGTAGGAAGGTGCAAAAAATTCAATTAAGGGTTGAATTCTAGTACCTTGTACTTGTCAGACAGGTTGAAAAAATGGGTTATAATTTCCTTTTCTTTTACACCTTTACAGAGGGTTTTATAAAGAAACTAATTTATGGCTTTAAAAACCTACAAAATAAAGCTGTGATACATTGCCTTGGTTCCTCAGCACACAGAGACTAAACTAAGATTAGTTGCCTTCAAGATTACTCTTGGCTACCTGCAAGCTAAACACCAAAGGTGTGGGAAGTACAAATGAGAAAAACTGCTGATTCCTGATCAGTGTGTTAAAAAAACCCTGGGAGGAAAACAAGTGTGGTAACAGCACAGATTACATTGTCTCCTGTAAAGAGCAGCTGCAGGAGCAGACAGAAGTCTGGCAGAACAATTTGATAAAGCAACAGACGGATTTGCTCAGGGAACAAGACCTGCTGGGTCAGGGGAAAACCCCCCTGTGGATCCAGGCAGGAACTGGGGGATTCTCCTTCCCCCAGACCCAACCAGAACAATGTCATGCATGTGGTAGGTGAATCATGGAAGGATGTGAGTTTGGTGAAATTCAGCCACTACTGCTTTGCCAGTTGTTAAATGACAATTGCTGCAGGCACCTTTACTCTCTCTGAAGGATTTCTTGTTGGCAATCACATCTACCAGTAAATACCAGGGAGAGACACCACCTAACCAATAATAACAGTTCAGAAAATGAACAGAGCTTAGACAGTGAAGCCAACTTCCCCTCCACAAAGAACCCCTGAGCCCCAGCCCAGCCCAGGGGATGCAGGAGCAGCCAGTGAGATCCCCAGCTGTTCCCCAGACCAGGAATGGTTGTCATGGCTACCCTGAAGGATGTGCAGAGGAGGCTCCCAGAGATGTCCATGATTTGCTCCCAGCTAGTTCAGGCTTGCCTCAGGCCCTACAACAACAGGGGAATGTGGCTGCTGCCACAAACCTCAAGGTGCTTACAAACCCACCTGATCCACTGCAGGACGACACAAGAGTGGCCCCTTCAGTCCCTTTGTCCAGAAATACAACCTGTTGAATTTTTATTTCAAGATTGGGCAAAAATTGCACCTCCAGCCAGTAGTACTGGAGCAAAAGCATTCTCACCTCCAGAACGTTGAGGTTTTACCACAGGAAACTCCCACAGAAGTAATGTGACACTTGCTCCCATCAGCTGCTCGCTGGGCTCATCTCCCTTTTCCTCCCCAGCACTCAGCCCCTCTCTCCCTCCAGCACAGGGGCTGCAAAATAAACCTCAAACCTGAGCTGGCTCCACCTGAGAAATAATTTCTTTTTCCCAACCAGGACAACAGGCAGGTGTCCAGGGGACAGCAGTGCAAGGGATCAAACATCCTGCTGGGGATCCCACAGCCAGCAGTGCTCACCCAACTCACTGGGACGTGCTCCCACGTGGGGCTGCACACAGAGCCTGCCTGCAGGTGAGAGCAGCACATCAAATACCAATCCCCACAGCACCAGATCCACAATTCAGGAGGTCTTACTGCTTAGAACCAGCAGAACACAGCCAAGGAAATGGGGAAATAACTAAACAGCCATTAAATGCTCCAAGCTACAACTGACTAGATAACCAGCTGGCTATGGAGGGCAGTGCAAGCAGCACGTGAAGGGATCTACAAAGTACTTTGGGATCAGTAGTGCAGTCCCTGGAAGTGGTGACAAGCCTGGGAAATTCTACATTTCCTGGACAGCAGGCAGGCACATCACTGCTCGCTGTGACATGTGTTCCATTCAGCCAGCAAGGCAGCTCCTTCAAGTTAAGGGATGTACTTACATTTTCTGTGCTGCAAAAAATGTTTATCCCTAAAAATTGTTTACCCTTAGCCTATGTGAGCATCTGACCTTGCCAAGCAGAGATTCTACAGACAATGTGGAACCATGGAGCTTGTTGGAATCAGTTTGTCTCAGTGCAATGACATCTCTATCTCAAGCTGCACAAACATTTATTAATAAGTTAAGGGATTTTGTCACCATCTGTCAATTATGGTGTCATTGCCTTCTGGAGCAGGAAACCTTGAGGTTGATTTCATTAGAGAGCAGCACAATAATGATATAGGAAATAGTGGGGCGTTTAAACCTCCAGTACAGAGTGACTAAAACAAGGAACAGTCATTCCATAGGAAGTGTTTGGACCACACTAAAACCTTGCCCTCCAACACACAGCCAATCATGCCCTTCAGGATTCTTTATTCCTGTTTTTTAAATGACCCCATGGCACCAGGAGCATCGAGAAAACCTGAAAGGCAAATGTTACACTGAAAAACTTCATATTGACAATTTTTTTCCATTGAATCCCAAATGTTTTTAAACTTTCATGGAGCTTGGCACTGACTCACTAACCTGCTGAGGCAATTATGCAAGCCAAAGTTGTCTTAATTGCGCTTCCTCAAGCATATTCCCTCAGCTCTAATTAAAAAATAAAAAGAGATGCTGAGAAGCCATGTCCAAAATACTTAAATTTGAATAGCCTAAAGCGAACATCTAAATACATGTCTAGACAATTTAAAAAGGTGGTCTTGTTTCCAAATCTACTGCTCTGAGGCCTGCAATTGGGTGGACTCATATGCAATTTCTCTGTTTGTTTCTTCTGTCTAGGAGAAACAAATTTTTAGAAATACTTTGGCAGAATGCCTTACTTTTGACAGCTCCAGTGTGCCCCACAAAGAGCTATAAATAAGAGAACACAAAACCCACAAGCTCTGTGAAGGAGAAAATTTGAAGCATGATGGAACTTGGGGATTCTAAAAGGTTCAGAACTGGGGGTGTGCCTGTGGCTCATCTGACAAAGTCAACACAGTCTGACTGGGGAGAGCTTCAAGCTTGAGACTAAAATACTACACAGCACCTGCTTCCAGCAGAACAAAAAGGGCTTTACCTGGCAAGTTCCACAGAAGCATCTTAGTTAGGCACAGCCTGTTGGGTTTTGGTGGTTCCACCACCCATTTCTGCCCCAGTGAGGGCTGTCAGTCCTGCACAGCTCTCTCAATGAGGTCTCTCTCAGGTACACTGGTCTGGTGGTGAAGATGTTGACCTGCCTGCTGGAAGGAGGGACAATGCCCAGACACAGGAGGAGAAGGTGGCTTTCAGAGCCTCTCCAGAACCAATTCTGACACATTCTACCTCTGCAATGCCTTTTCAGTGAAAATGCAGTACTCCACAGGGTGCAACCATTTAGATACCCCAAATGAGACAGCAGCATTCCTTTTCCTCCCTCAGATTTCCTTAGGGCTATCTGGGAAAGAAAGGGTGAGATCTAATTCTGTAATAGTCTCTCTCCATCAGAAGCAGCAGAGACAGAACACTGCAATCAGTTATTTTAGACACAAGAACAACTTCTTGCCTGCTCTTGCACATACCACAAATTTCCTTGCTTACAATAAGTCCCATTTCTGTTATTTTCCTGTGCAACTCAGCTGATCATCAAGCTCCCACTATAATTTAATTAAAAGGGCAGTAGCTAAGTTTCACCATATGCAACTGCCAGATGCAATCACTGCAGTTGGAGTCTAAAGGCGAGATCCCTGCATGTACTGGAGCGTAGTTTTATAAGTGATGAAAGCTGTCACTTATGTCACAGATATTGCTGTAATGCATGATGATATTACAGCCTCAGCAGCAGCAAAATATATTAATAATACATCCTGTGGAAGCATTTACAGCAAGTGAGTCTGGAATGCAGCGTTTCAAGCATTTTTCTTGCAACTCTCTATTTATACATGAAGTCACTTCAGATACATTACATTAGTCTGTGTACTTTGCTTGGCATTATACAAGCTCTCACAGCCAATTTTAAACCTTCCAAAGTAGGAGGGCTAAAAGACACAACTAATTAAGGAGAAACAAAGACAGAACAGGAACTGTTCACTACTTAGGGTTGCTGGAATAAGGAACACTGCAGGAGAAGTACCTAGAAATTGTGCATCTCTGGAGGAGATTTTGCTGAATGTCTTTTAAAAGCCCATCAACCAACTCAGGAAAGTTTTCAAATATCCTTACCAAAACACAATGAACAATGACAATCTTTAAATCAGCCCAGAATAACTAAATAGAAAAAGTGCATGGTGTGAAACACCATTTCAAAAAATCAAAGTAGAAGTTAATTCCTCCTTACCTTGTCCAGCTCCCTTCACAAGGACTTCAGAAGAAAAGAGAACAGGCGATGGTTTAGCTATGTCAAGATGATGAAGAAAGTTAATTAAAATGCATCAGGATTTCAGAAGAGGAGTCTGTCAGTGCATGAACTGAAAGCAAGCATGACATACAAACCAGCTTGTTTTCCTACAAAATAATATTGGCTGCAGCCTTGCAATCAACACTGGGCTCCATTTACATTTAGGTAACGTCCCTCTTGCCAGGAGAGTTATTATTCACTTCTGTTAACACTTCTGAGATCAGAATTACTTTCTTACAGTACAGTAATAAGGCAGAGATTGCTTTAGAAAAAAAAACCCCAAAACAATTAACCCCAGCATTCAAAGAAGATGTTATACCCTGATTAATTACCAGCAGCAATTCATCATTACTGCTGTTTATAACGCACAGACACCATTCCTCCAATGCTGCTCTGCTGCACCGTCCCTTCCTCCATGGCAAACTCAGGATTGCAGCAGGCACTGCTGAGCTTCCAGCCAGCCCCAAGCACTCCTGGGAGCAGCTGCACACCTCAGAAAGCCTGTCCTGACAGCCCCAGTGCTGAGAGCATCTCCAGCTCAGTGCTCAGCCCCCCAGCAGCCCTGGACCCAGTGCCCAGGACAGGGCCAGCAGCTGATAGAGCTGTCCTGGCATGGCTGGGGGCCAGGCAGGGCCTAGGAAAGCCCAGGTTTAAAACCAGCTGAAAGAACTGTCTTGGCATGGCCAGGCAGGGTCTTGGAACGCCCAGGTTTAAAACCAGCTGAAAGAACTGCCTTGGCATGGCCAGGGGCCAGGCAGGGCCTAGGAAAGCCCAGGTTTAAAACCAGCTGAAAGAACTGCCTTGGCATGGCCAGAAGCCAGGCAGGGCCTAGGAAAGCCCAGTTTTAAAACCAGCAGAAAGAACTGTCTTGGCAATTGAACCCAGCCTGACCAGCAGAGCCATAACTGAGGCACAAAAGGAGAATGGAAAAAGGCTCTAAAGCTGGTCTAGCACAAAGTCTTCAGAGACAAAAGGGTGAGAAAGAAGAGTCATTCGGGGGGGTTCAGTTCTGAACCAGCAAAATGGAGCCACTGAGCAAGGACATTTCAGCAAAAGCAGTAAATGAGGGCAAAATTCAGCATTAAGCCTCTCCAAATATTTCTCTAACATAGCAGAATAACATCTGTTACAAAGTACAGACTTTTTTTTTCTAAAAACTACAGAATAATCTTGATGCCAAATTCAGCCAGTAGCAGAATTTTCTTCACTCTTTATTTTTCACAGTGGAAAATCTCAACAAGGCATTCCATAAGAATTTCTTTTTGATCTGAAGGATGTTGATCACTGATCTTCCCAAAGGAGTGAGAAGCATGGGAATTCCACATGGAGAAGAAAATTAAACTCTTCTTTCCTCCTACCCTAAGGCCAATTCTTGCCTCTCAGGCCTCAGCATCACTGCTATTTACTTTGCTGGTATTTTTCATATATTCTCAAATAGTTTCAATTGTCTCTCATCTCCATGGTTTCTAGGACTCCACAACTCTGGTTTTATATTGCTTGCACTTGAGAGTAGCTCTGCAAATATCTAAAAAAAGCAAGCAACCAGGACATCTGCCCCATTGCAGACAAGACTCCAGACACCAATACAGACAAGTCAGATCTAGGCAGGAGGAATGAACCACCCAGTATGGCACAGTGGCCAGAACTGCCACTAAAATCCTCATGCTTTTATCTCCACATCATCATTTATGTCCTTCCTCCCTCTTGTTTCTTCACAAGCATCCATGAACTTACCAACTCAAGGAGAAAAACCCAAAAGCCAACAAATGGGACAGGAGCAGCCTCATGCTGTTCCAGCTGGGAGAGATGGCATGCCATGGAAACAAGAAGTAAGCTTGGTGCTCTGCATGCGTTTCCAAATTGTTCAGAGAGAATATCTGGAACAACAGCAGCTTTAAGGGATAAACTGGAAAGTTAGAAACAGAAAGGCAGGGAGGAAAAACTACTTCCTGCTGTTCAGGCATCTTATCCACAACAGAAGATACACAAGCATCAAATAGTTTTTTTCAGTCTGAGGGAAAAAACAATTCTCAATTTACTGGGGGGGAACAAAATATTCACATTTTTGTTCTGATAGTTTCATTTATCCTGGCCTTGGAGGCTTGTGGCTATTGAAACATCACTCTTGGCCCACCATGGACAAAACAGCTCAGTTCAGAGTCCAGCACTCAAGCTGTGCCTGGAAGGTGGAATCTGGCCTTGGAGCTCACTTCTGTGCTCACTGTTCAAGCCTCATTGGTTTGTGTTTATGGGAACTGACGCTGTTCCAAGTACCCACTCCATGATGAGCCATTTAAACACCACATGCAGGGAGCTGAATTTGTCTTAATCCTGCTTATTCTCCCACACAGAGGAGTTTGCATCACGTTAGACCTGACTGTAAATGCTGCAGCAATTCCCATGAACAAGAGCAATCACAAAGCACTGGAGGAGCAGACCACTTGTGCTGTGCTCTGCTGGCTCACATCTACACACCCTCCCCGAGGCTCCAGGAACACACTCGTGCTGTGCTGCTCAGAGGATGTCTGGGGTGGTTTTGGTTGGGTGGTTTTGTTTTGGTTTTGTTTTCTGTTCAGATTTTTGTAATTTGAAAACTCCAATACCTTAAAGAAAGGAAATGAATCAATTCCGACACCCAGAACGAAAACTGAAGGTTGAAACCTCGTTGTCTCCCCTCCCCAAACCAAGCTGCCTGTTTTCCAGCAAGTCTCAGATGTTTTCTTATGGCAAGTTCATATTAATTCTACCTTGTGCTAGAAAGACTCTGACACTACTCCCAGCTTTTGTATGATGAGCTATGATTCATGTGCGTCCAGTATTTTCCATTGGTGGGTAGCATACACACTTATTTAAAATGAGGTTAATCTTTTTAATTAGCGTGGCTTTCAAAACTAAGTAGGTTAACCTGAATTCTTAACCTTAATTCTTAATAAAAAGCAACTAATGAGCTTTCACTATCACCATTTGGATCCCAAATTTCAAGCTTTATATGGGTTATCTGATTTTCATGTCTAAATTAAGTTGTCAAATAGGCAAGGTGGACAGCTGCATCTCAAAGCAAGGAATTCAGACCCAGTTTGTGCCAAGCAGTTCCATCAATATGGTCACAGAAGAAAAAATATTTTAATTTTCAGTCAATCTGCCTCAGCACCAAACTCATTAGGCAACAAGCAGGCAGAATGCCTTGCCTCACACAGACCTCCTAGAGCTGGTGCAGCTGGATGAAAGCAGTGCCCAAATTACACACATTTCTTTAGTTAGTCACCACAGGACAGTTATTCCACTGGATCCAAATACACCCCCAGGTGTAAATGGGCAACAGCTCATCTCTCACTGCACCAACTGTGCTAATCCTTGAGGCAGCACACAGAGATCAGCTGGGTACCTTGTGGACTGTGCAGCACAGCCACCTTTGTCTCATCACAATTTATCACTGGGACACATGAGACACTAAAATTACAGTTGGCCCATTTCAGAGCATGAAATCATCCACCTAAAGTTACTTATAGGTTGATTTCTTCTTAGTCCAAATTCATCCATGGCAGAATATACAGAATTGTACAACCTTGAAGTGGAGAACAACCCTGAGTTTTGTTGTTTGAAGCAGTGAAGTGTCTGTGTAGAGGTGACAGCAGCTCCACTGGATCAAGTGTCCAAACCTGTGGGACCTTCCATGCCATGAATTTCTGCACTTAAAGAGCAACCAGCTGAGACATCAGTGCTTGTTTCCATAAAAATACAGGGAAGCCAACAGCAGAAGACATCCAACCTTCACCAGGAGCTGTCTCTCTTCCAGCTCCCAAAGCCCACAGTAACCAAGGCTGCTAATAATGGAGCAGAAGTTCACTACACTTTCCCCCCCAATGCTACACTAAAAAGCTTGACTTTAAACAGTCCAGACTTCACCACACAGAGCTGTAATATTTGTGTGCTTACTGTGGCTCCCAAATACAACATCAGTGATGTCAGACACGGCCATGCACTTGCCCAGGCAAGACCCAAGTTTATGTCTCTATAGAGCCAGAAATTAATAGCCTAACACTTCTTTTCCCATGATTCAGAAGTTTTCAGGAATTGTTACAATGTACTAGGAGGAGCAATGAAACGCCAAGTAAAAGAATGGATTAAGAAAACTCTTAGTACAGCAAGACTTGAAACCACACTTATCACAGCTGTAATTACAAGCCTGAATGGCCACAGCTGATCCCTAACCTCAAACACTTTTGCACTCCCATTCAGCGAGTTTGCATTAAGGAAAAAAAATCTTTACTGGGGCCTTATTAAACAAACATTTCCTTGTTCTCATTTTAAAGGTCCTACTCATTTAACCTGTCTTATACAGAAAGAGTCAAACCATGACATTACAAAATTAGAGCTTAACTACCTCAAAGTCTTCAGGTTGTTCAGATTTTCAGAGGTCTTTTTGCTGAATTGTTTCAGGGAGAGAAATATTTACCTCCTATTTGACACTGGCAACTCCCCACTCACTCCCTCCAGGAACTGTTGAGATTATTTTATCCAGAAATCCAGACTAGAAATTTTCCTCTGTAATGTCCTGATCAAACTGGGGATTTTGCAGTGTATTTATTTGGTTTATGGTACTGTCAAAGAGGTCAAGGTGGTTACTGTGGGGAAAAAAGCTTACATTTGGCAGGCACTCAAGCAGTGCCTTCCAAAAACCAGGAGTATTCCCTATGCCTAAGTAATTTTCCCCTAGGATTGAGTGTGACACAGCCTGGCTGCAAATTCTTTAGGGCGGGCGTTTGTTTTTTAATTGGACTAACAATGATGCCAGCTGAGGTAGCCAAGTATGAAATTAATATGGATTTAAAAGCTCAAACTTGGCCAGTTTGGGGATGTTTTATTTCAGTCCCTCTCTTTGATATCAATCATGGAGGGAGAAGGAAAAAAGGCATTAAAATATTGTTCTGATTGTGTATGCACAGTGGTTATGACAAACTGAGTTTCAAACTGTAGTTAACAATACATCAGGCTCCAACAATGGAATTTTGCTGGCAAACACAAGAAAGCTCTGGAAAAGGTTGCCTGGGGAGGTCTCTACCCATAGCCACTACATGCCATGGTTTTGGGTCAACGATTTTGGAATTTTCGGCCAAAGCAGGCCAGTATGGTTCAAACCTCTGCTCTGTGTCAGGGGTGGGAACACAGAAATCATCCCATGTTTAGGAATTTTATGGCTGGCATAGAAACCTCCTCAGGACCCCAGTTCTGTTACCTGTGCAGCTCTGATTTTATTCAAAAAAACCTGAAAAATTAAAATTATTTTTCCTTGGCTTAAGCTAACATGACAAAAATAGTTTCAGCTGCTCAGAAAATGTTGTGTGTTTAGCTGCTTGATCCGTAAGTGGAAAAAAGCTAATTACACAACCCATTTAGGCATTTAATGTCCCAGGGCCAAGTCACTCTATGGCCAGAGAAAGCATTAATAAACATGGCTTATCTCACTTTATGAAAGTTGTGATTACCATTTTTCAATAACTGCAGCTATCAGCAGCATTTCACCTCTCCTACCTTATGAAACTGAACCCAAACAGCAAAACCTATTTGAATTCAGCTCAAATGCGAATTTATTGGGAACATGTTCTCTTTTTGCTCCTGTGTAAAATGTCAAAATTCAGGGCTGGATTTCTCAAAGTGCAGCACGTCAGGGCTCAGCTGGGAACAAACAGGAGCAGCCAAGCACATGAGATCAAATAAGCCTCTAGTTTGATGCTTAAATGGGAAATAAATATTCAAGGGTAAAAAAAAAATCCCAGAAAACCACAAAATAAGCCTGCCTGCTCATTTTCAGAATTGTTACATTTGAAATCTATCTGTAGAAATAGTCCACTTTGCATTTCAGCTACAGAACACACAAGAAATATTTAGGAAATTTCCTCAATGGAATAAAAATCATCATAGTACTATGTAGTTATAGTCCAAATCCCATTAGCATCAATGGAAAGACTTCGTAACATTTTGCAAATATGACATTATTACATGTTATATATATGCTTTAAGTCATATATGGGTTATTGAGATCCCACTTTTGAAATGTCACCAAGCTGCTGGCTCCCATTCAATACCAACCAACTGCCTCTTCCTTGTTCTGAAGGCAGACAAAATAATTGTGAATTGGTAGCAAACCCTCATATTTCAATTATGAGTGAAAGTAAAGAGATTCCCAGAAAGAAAACAAAATAAGTAACTTTTCATGCCACAGAGACATAATGGTTACATTATAATGTAGCATATAGGTGAGCTTTATGAATTATGTGATAAATTATCTTCAAATGTACATATTCCAACAAAATATATATATATATTTAAAAAAATACGCATTATCAGCTTTTTATATGATTAGATTGATACAAAAACAGGCTGGGTAATACACAGAGGTCTAAATACCAACTTCCCCAGTAGGTAGTGCATGCAATCCCTGTTTGCATTGCCAAATTATGACAGGAATTTTTAAAGCATTTTTTCCACATTAAAGCCACTGCTAAGACCACCATGCCAGCTCCTTTTCCTAGAAACTTCCAAAACTCAAAGTGGTTCATCCAATGCATGCACACAAGATTAGCTCAAGGTTAAGTCTTATGATTTTAAAAGTTTTTCAGATCAAAAATATTCAGATTTTTATCAAACCCAAGAAAGAGATTCCATTTCCACAGGAACCTTAATCTCAGGTGAATCCATTTCAGAATCCACACTACTCAGGCCTAGAAATATTCCAAAGCAAATGAAAAAAAAAAAAAAAAAGCAACTAACAAGAAAAAAATAAGCAATTTCCCTAAGCATTTCCATAGCTTGCATAAAGACATCAATTACCATAGCTTGTCTTCTAAATTAATGATTCACAGTGATGGATTATTCATGCAAGTCGGCCAGCTGAACATTATACTTTGACTCTGGGGAGAAAGTATAGCATGTCTTAATTAACTAGATTTTGTATTTGCCAAAAGATACCCAGGAAAACTTTATTTCTCAAGTCAAGCAGGTAAAATGTGAGCAAACAGAACTGATGGAAATCGAAATATGCAAAAATCTTCCACAGCCTCAGAATCCACATTTAAAGTGAACTAGCAAGAGCACATTGCCTCAAGTGAGCTCTGTAAAATAGATCCAAATTGCCATTTTGTTGAATGAACTGACTTTAGATCTGCTCCATTTAAGCGTGAAAAAGATGGAAATTTCACATTAATATGCTGCTTCCTGCCTCGGCACAACCTCGCAAGGCTTCAGTGATGGCACCATTTCTTGTTTCTAAAGGATATCAAGTATTTTCTTGACTGAAACCTAACTCAACACTGAAATTTTCCATGAGTGAATGATAGGTTATTATTCCAAATATTTTCCAAATGAATGCTGTGTTCTAATGGCCTCCTTGAAAATACATAACATTTATGTGTTGTGCAAGTCCATTGATGCTATTTGTTGCTTCGATCAGGATGGTGCAAAATACCCTTACAATTCCAACAATATCTGGGATTTGCACTTATTGGCTTTCAAAGTGTTCCTCAATCATTGTATTGAAAGATTTACAAAATAAAAATGGGAATGCCATGATAAATGTTGCAATTTATCCTTCAAGTAAGTAATAGGAACGATCCAGTGTCTCTAAAAATCTATAGCAAGCTGCTCTGTGCCAGCAAAGATCACCAAGCCTGATGAATGAGATGCCCAGCTAGTTGCTTACATGGCTTATATAGTCTGAGGTTGTTAAAAGTATTAATCACAGTCAAATACATCTTTACCTTGAACAAATTAACCCCAGATGCTTCACAGCCATTCATAGCTCTTATGAGTATGTTTTCATTTTATACTGGAGAAACATAGGTTAAGTAAAGATTAAGTGACTTGTCCACTACCAAAAGATGTAAAAACATGGAATTTTTTTCCTTTCTTCCCTTAAAACTATCCTATCCATTGGTGTTACCTTCTCTGAGCTCCTGGGATAATCTTAGAGCCTTTGAAAGCAAAAAAAAAATTAATTTTGTCCTTGCTCTCTCAGTGCTTCAGCAATATTCCCAGGGATTCTTCCAAAGCCCTACACTTCCTAAGGAATTAAGTACTAACTCCAGGACAGGATAGTTACATGGATAAGGATTAGGAAAGGAGGGTGCAAATCAATTTAAATAGTCTCTGCCAATGCTGAGATGACAAATAGTGGGAACACATTTCCATACCTCTGTCTCCAAGGGGCTTTCACTAAAGGTAACAAAGACCCTTGTGAGACCCAGCTCCTTGTAACAATTCTTAGATGCAGATTTGAATTTCTGCTGCTTTTCTCCCCTTCCAAATACAAGATGTCCACGTGCTCTTCTTGGGAAATATGCTTCCATCACTTCAAGAACTTGTCTGCATTGTGACTGAGTGAAAGCTTGTCCACTTGCAGCCAAAGGGTATTTTGCTGTCACTTCATATATGGGGACCTGCTATCTGTTATGTCAAATCCACAAGTGCACTGTGTTTTAATATTGCATGCACATTTTCCTCCCTCACATTTCTTCTATATGATAAACTACTAATGGCATTTTTTGCTTCATGCATATCATCCCCTCAAAATAGATCTACTTACAGTCAATTTGATTCTTACTCACTGTCATGGGTATCTTGTATGCCCTGCTGCTCCATATCCCCTGTAATTAAATATTTCTGCTTGCTTTTTTTCTGATATTTGTTTTCCTTGGTATCTTCCCCTATATCTAATTTCCTGCTTTCTTTAGTATTTTAGCAGAGGCATGGTAGGAAAAACAGATGGGAACTGTCAGCTACAGATGATGCCAAGTAGCTTCTGAGCAAGAGGGGACTCCAACAGCTCCAAAACCCCCGTGGGGTTTGGTGACACCAGGACATTCCCTGTGCCTCAGGGATGTGGGGAGGACAAATCCAAGGCACTGTCCTGCAGCCAACTCGGAGCAAGCAGAGCTGGGGCCTGCAGTGACAGGCACACAGGTGACAGCGAACCGGGGAGCTGCAGCCAGGCGTGCACAGCGCAGGACTCCAGCAAGAACAACCACGAGCAGTTACAGCTACAAAGCACCACAAACACAGTTCTGATTCCCTGTGGCGTGGCAGAAGTCAGGAGCCTTGGGGGATCAAAGCAGCAGGGATTTGTGAGCACACCCTGCAGGAGCACAGAGCACTGTGGGCACAGCAGAGCGTGGAAGGGCAGATCCCCGAGGACAGGCCAGCCATGGAGGGAGGAGGATAAAGCAGGCCAGCAGATCAAGAGGGAAGGCCCAGCTCAGATGCAGAGAATGACCCGAGGCAAAGGCAGAGGAGCCCTCCCAGGCTTTCACTATCACCATTTGGGGACAACACATAATCCCAATCTGTCACACTTAAATCAGCATTACTGCGGGATGGAAATGAGATCACAGCAACCACAGAGCAGAGCAGTGCTCAATTAAAGGGTTCAGCTCTGAATCTCTCGGGTTTCATTTCCAGCTGCGGGGTGGCTGCTCTTCCTAACCCTTGGCTCGCTTCTCCTCAGATTCTCAGACCCTGCTGCCCACTTCTTGCCAGCTCCCCAGCCTGCAGATCCCACCAACAGCTCCCTTGGACAGACACAACCAGGAGAGCAGACGTGATGATGAATCCTGTGACTGAACTAACCACAACCAGAGTCCCTTGGTGCAGAAAAAAGAAGCTGCTCCATGGCACATGCAGTCATGAAACAAGATCTTGTTTGTCACTCTAGACCAAGGAGATGTAGCAGGCACATTAAGCACTAATCTAAAACTCTTCTGTCATCTTCAACTCAATCATCAGCTTTGTCAAGTGTTATCTGAACCCTTATTTTAGAAGTGTGGAGTCAGCTTTGGTTTTTAAAATTTTTTTAATCAAAATCCCACCCTCCGCCTGTAATGTTACTGTGAATAAACAATGTTACTTTAGGTTTTTATTTACCATATGCAATTGCACATGTTTTAAAGATAAAATAGAATTACTACAGTGTTTTAAAAGTCCATATCCAGTTTAATAAGAGACGGGTTTATTCCTCTTTAGTACTTGTAAGAGTCATTAGACATCTTTAAACTCCCACTAATTACTTTGTTTTTGGCAGACATTAGTGTTTCCTCCTCCTGCTTTTTTGAATAAATCTGAAATTAACAAGTCAATAAACTGACATATTTACAGTAAAAATAACTCGGCTCCCCTGTCTTTTTCCTCCCACTTCTCAAATCTCTTAGCAGATGAAAAGGTCATCATTCACCTACAGGCTTTACACACACTGGTGGGGACTTGGGCACTTTCCCTTTGCATCAACCTCATCTCAAGTTGAGGACCTGATATTACAGAAGCTGTTCCTGTCATCTTAGGTTTTGATTAATTACTTTAAATAGTTTAGAAACTGGAGCAAATGCTTCTTTTGAGAAAAAGATATCTGAGAGAGAAAACATGAGTTGCTTCAGTGAACTCCAATTGCTGTGTGAAGTACACAGTCATTAAATGCTCCAGGAGCTGCTTTAATTTAAACATGGAAAAAAAAAAAAAGCATTGGAAAAGGGCAGTTTTGGTGTACCAATTAAAAAATGATGCCTTAAATCTTTAGACCTTTCTTTCCAACTTACATAACTGAGATGTATGGGGAAAACTAGGGCAGCAAACATCACCTCAGACATGGAGACAGTCCCCAAACCCTGGCACTCTGCTGCTGTGCCAGGGAAGGAGGCAATCTCCAGTGGCTGAGTGATGCTGAGGAGTTCCGACAGGCTGTCTTTGGCAAAGTACCCACGCTCTTAACACTACCTTGACATGCCAAGGGCAGTTAAAAAAATCACAGTGAAAAGTAGATGTCCAAATCCTCCAGCTCAATCCAAACTTCCACAGAGAATCAAGGCTGGAACAGAATTGCTGCTCAAACGGTACCAGATGCAAAATGCAACTGGTGAGCAGTGTTTGGGCATTTTGTCTTACTGCAAAGGGAATTAAAGCCTTTGCTCTCTGTTGAATCTGAGCAGAACTCTCAGAATTGCAAAAGCAAAACAAAGCCTTTAGTGTGTTGTGCAGAAAGGTTAAAAAGGAAATGAGAGTTCTCTTTTCTGAGATGAGGAAATCCCCCCAAACCTACTGCACACACAGAAACACGCATGACAAAAATGGAGGAAAGGAAAAGCACAGGAACTGCAGCTCTTCCACAGTCTGGGGAGATCACTGCTGGCTAACAAGTGCTTGGTTTGTACAGCTGACACCCCCCTGCACACATGGCACAGCTTCAGGTTTGATTGGGACAGAACAGATCTTTCTAGAAGCAGCAGATTGTCCATCAAGCCATCATGAGGTTGGAACTGTCAGCCTCACACGGCAGAGCAGGAATAGAGGCATTATTAAGCAATTATTTCTTTAGTTGTAATGATGAAAGACTTCAGGGCTGAAGTACACAAAGTTCATAAATTACTGCAAAGACAGTCAGCCTATCAATTGGAAGCTAGTTGGTTAAAACTAAATACAACCACATTGTTTTATCTTTCTTCTTCTGGACAGTAAATTACTTGTCATTATTGATTCTTCCTGAAAGAAGAGTCTCAAGGTCTGCAAAAGTATTTCTCAAAAATTATCATAATATTTAAACACTGAACTAAACCAAAAATCCTTTACAACACGAGGTCAAATCTCATTAACCCAAAAGCCATACACACATTTAACTCATTAGCTTGTATGAATAAGAAATTTCCTCTTTTCCCATCTCACAGCTACAGCTGCTCTGCAGTGACTCCAAAAGCCCAAAAAGGACATGGATAACTCACACAGCTTTTATCCCATTAGCCACGGTCTGCAGTTCTCATAATCATTAGCTTTGAAGTGTATTAAACAAACCAGAACACGACCTTAGAGCTGATATTTTAATCACACCACATAAGAACAATTCTTTATCACAGATACTTCATTAAGGCCACCAAACGAGATGCTATTGAGAACTACCCAAACCACAAGCAGGCAAGAACTATTCTCACATTACTTCATAGCTACAGACTTCTCCAACACCTTTCTAGGGACTGCACTGAGGTATTTACACCTGAAATAAACACATTCTTAAATGGGATTAATACATCTGTACATCCCTGTCATTTTGTACTGCTTCAAATGCCAAGTACAGAGGGAAAATAAGCACCAAAACCTTCACCGTTATCACTGAAATATGGGATGAATTTTTTTGTCTTGAAGTGGCTACAGCTTTATGTCCAGGACTGCTTCACAAAGAAGTTGACAGAAAATGTGTCCTCCTGTCAATTCAATAATTCAAGACTCAAAGTATTTCCCTCCCTCCTGCAGGAATACATGGTAATGTATTCCTCTAAGTTCTGCTAATGTTTAGTCATCCAGTTCACAAGACCATGCTGGGAAGACATGAATTAAACCCAAAATTTTTTTAAGGGATTCCCAAATTTAACTACTCTGTTTTTTCATACATACAAAGTATGTATATATTCATAAAGACACAATTACCACTAATTACAGCTGACTATACAGACATCTTTCCCTACCATCTGCCCATTATATTGTATCAGAGACATGCAAGCAATATAAAATAGAGAAAACCAAACATTAACTTTGAAAACCATGCTTACACACCAATTTTTAACGTTATTTTGAACACACAGCTTAATTCAGATAAGGACAGCCTGAAGACTCAGTATAGGACAGATGTACCCTATATTAATTCAGCCTGTGCTTTACACAGACAGAATAATGTATTGCCCACACAGAACACAAATTGCTAGAAATTATTTTAAAAGGTATTCAGGCATGCCAACAATGTGTCTTCGCTGATGATGAGCAGCCCAAAAAACAAATTTGAAATTTTGAGAAGTAAAACATTAGTTGCAAAAGCCTTTAAAGAGCAGGGAGTAGTCAGATCCTGCTGTGAAGAATTCTACCAGCACTAACCCATTTTCATCGCTACGTGCTGTGATACACAAGGTTATAAACTGAACTAAGCTACACATAAATACAACATTTACATCAACAGAATAAATTTCAAGAGCGTTATTACAACAATAGTGTTCCTAGAACTGTTCACCCCTGAATATGAAGGGAGATGACTGACACACTCACAAATAACTTTCATCTACATGTGAGCAAATCGCTGATGATGGCAGATGAAGAGACAAATTCAGAGCAAATTTTAAAATCCCAACTCAAATTGAACTAGAGGATGCGAAAATACAGGATAGACAGTCTCATGAGGTCAAATTTTGGAACTCATGACTGCCTTTAACAGGAAACTTTACACTGCCACAAGCCTTCACATTGTATTACATCTTAGGCTGCCCTGTGTAATTCTGGAGACAACCCACACCTTAAAAAAACAAACCATCAACCATTTCTGCTCCCTCCCTTCCCTTGGCAATTATTCCTCATCACACTCAACCAAGCCAGAGTAATTCTAAAAAATACAATGGATGTAAAATAACAAAGTGTGAATCTGGTCCAAGCCACATGGTCCAACCCCAAGAACTCCAACCAAGACCTGACAGAATCTGGTTAAGTACCACAAAATTGATAGAAGAGGTAACTATCTTAAGTTCTAGCAGCTCTACAGCTTTATTTAAAACATACTAATTTCACTGAAAGAATAAAATACCATGCAACAGACATTTGGCTCAATCTATCCTACAACATTTTACTAAACACTTCTCCCTTACACAGAAGAGCGTAATTTTACATTAGACTAAATCACCAGATCATATCAAAAATGAGGAGAAAATTGAAGAATCTGAGCTCAAAGGTGATTAACAGGACAAAACTCACGCACATGATGCAGGTTTTAAGCAGCCCTTTAATACCAGGATGCGTAGAGTATTTGATATGTGAGAGATCATCCATCGATCTGATTGAAACAAAACAGGGTGGCATGGGAAGGAGTAAAATCACACGTGTAATAACGTGTGTAATAACGTGTAACAATCCAGGTGCCTTTTTTCCTATTTTTCCCCTACTCAGTGCCCTTGCCCACCCCGAAGGAGGAGATGTGGATGGGTGGCACACGGACACCAGCACATCGTCCCTCTGTTCCCACCCTGGCAGCAGCACTGCAAGAAGTTAAAGCCAATTTCTGACAAGTTTAATGCTTCAGCTGTTCGTTCCCATGTTCACACCGGGGAATTCGTGTGCCTTAACATTAGGTAGAAGCGCTCAGCATTTTTTAAAAGTGAGCGTTAACAGCGACACATCAGAAATGCAAATCCGAACCTACAACTCAGTTGATGCTTTAATATTAATATTAAATTTTAATCGCTGAGCTCTCCCTACAATGTAACTCGAAACTTCAAACCTCAAAGCTTACTAGGAGCAGAATCACCCCGACAAATAACGCCCAAGTTTAGTTCTTTTAATGGCCAACACTCGGGGCGCACAGACGCTCTGCGGCGCGCCGAGCGAGCGGCCAGGACGGGGCTGCCACAGGCGGGAGCAGCCCCTCACAGGCGGGCTCTGGAAGCCCAGCTGCGGGCTGGGAAGGGTCGGGACGGCCGCAGGGACCCGCGGGACACCGCGGGCGGGTTCTGGGGCACGGCAGGGCGACACTTCCTTCAGCCGAGCACAACTCCGCCGAAGCGCTCCCGCCGGGGCGCGGGCTGAGCTCCGCGGGGCCGGACACAGAGCGCGTCCCTCCCCGGCCGCCCGCAGGAGCCGAGCGAGCACCGGAGGGGCTCCGGGGCTTGCCTGCCGCTTATCCCACGCCGGAGGAGCGGCTCTGATCCCGAACGCCTCCTCTCCCGCCGCAGCGGGCGCAGCCCGCCCGTCCCTCCCTTCCTCCAGC
>VZRH01007665.1:702953-727577 GCA_013397555.1 Urocynchramus pylzowi
CCGGGCTGAGGAAGCGGCTGAGGGCGGCCTCGCCGAGCGGGGAAGGTGCGCGGGGTGTCCCTTCCCTCCCGGCCGGGCGGTGACCTCTTTCCTCCGGCCCTGAGGCAGCGCCGAGGGCTTGTCCTTCTCCCCGCCCTTCCCGCGGCCGCGGGGTTGGGGCCTGGCCCCGCTGCCGGGTTCCCGGCCTGGTGCTGGTTCGCTGGGCCCGGGCCCGGCAGGCGCAGGCCCGGATGTGTTTTATTTTTGTGTGTATTATTTTTAGCTCGTCCTCTCGGAGCGGAGCGCTGTCAGGTGGCTGCGGCGGGCAGGGAGAAAGGGCGCCTCGGCTCCTTTCCCCTTCCTGCGCCAGGGGAGGTGTAGGTTAGAACATTAGGGAGAAATTATTCACAGAAGGGGTGATTAGAGATCGGAATGGGCTGCCCTGGGAGGTGGTGGAGTCACCGTTCCTGGAGGTGTTTAGGAAGAGGCTGGACGTGGCATTCGGTGCCGTGGTCTGGTTGACAAGGTGGTGTTTGTTCAAAGGTCGGACTCGATGATCTTGGATGTCTTTCCCTACCTAATTGATTCTGTGATTCCTTCTCCGCAGCGTCCCCCGGCTGTGCCCCCCTTGGGGACTGAGCAGTCAGGGCTGGGGTGGCCCATTAAGTTGCTCACTGAACTGGTGAGTTGGCTTGGTGTTTTTCCTGGGTGGTTGAAACCTTGTGCTGTTCCTGTTATCAGAGGAACTAATTCTCCTCTGGTATTTGTTCACACGTTGGAATGTATTTTCGTCCCTTTGGAGCTCTGTCATACCTATTTGTGTTTGGTAAAGCAATGGCTTCACTTTCACATTCCCAAAGAGGTGAAAAAGAAAGAGAAACGGGGCTATGTTGTTGTGGTTATATATTCCAGCATTCTTGACCTGTTTCAGTTAAGCTGTATAACAGTTCTGGTGTTGCTGACTGGTGGAACTGGAGCACAGGCTGTAGGGTCTCTTGAGAGACACAGGCTGGGTGTATTAAGACAGATTAAATCACTTCCATTTTGAAGTCCAGCAAAAGAACATGGACTAATTATAAGCCTGACTTCAGGCTAGGCTTGGTTTTTGTTTTTTGAGTTGATATGGTTCTAAAAATAGACATCTTGGATTTATCACAGGTCTGTGTCATTTCTGAATTAGTCATAGAATTGCTCTTACAGTAATCAAATGCATAAGCAGTTCTGCTTTGCCAGAGTGAATTTCACTGCAGGTGACTGTTACACGTGTGTGGAGATGTTTGGAAACTGCATTTCTGTTCCAGTGAGAGGCATTTGAAGACACTTTCAAAACTTCAATGCTGTTTGCTGGTGACATTCCTTTTATTAACTCTGCAGTGAAACTGTTTGGTGTAAGAATGAGCAGGATCTGGAATCAGTTCAGCAGGGTGCCTTTTAAGTCTCTTGTTATCGTTGCTGATTTTAAAATACAGATTGTTATCCTAATATTTGATCTGTATGCTAATCCCAGTGAATCCACCCAAACTCAGTTTTAAAAAGAAGGAAAGTAATTCTGTATCTGAAACACAAAGCTTTGAAGCTTTGTATCAAATAATCTAAGTTATACAACGGGAAATAATTGCAATTGATAATTAAAATGCAGTGGCAGGTAAGGTAACATCTGACAATAAAAAAAAAAAAGATGTGTGGGTTGGGGTTTTTTATAATTCAAGNGGTTTAGGGTTTTTTTATAATTCAAGTGACCATTAATGACAGAAACAGAGTTACCAAGTTACAGGTGTGGGGTGTGTATATAGTTAAAAGAGCAAATTCTGCAATTTTTTTTTTACTTCCATAAACTTTACAACAGCAGTAGTAAATTACCTATGCTCCCTCCTCCTGTGCACATTGGTCTTACATTTTGATTCAAACTCTGCCTCTGAATTCAGATGGAATTTATGCTGTTATTTCCCTTCCCCCACTCTTTCTTCCTGGACTTGAATGAATTTTTCTGGTAACTCAGGGATCTGAGATCAGGTTAAAGGTGAAACCTCCTCTTGTATCCTCACTGCAAAAAGTGGAGCAAACCTCTTGGCAGTAAGGTAGTCTTTTCTAGCAGGAATGGAGCTGTGATTTTTGCTAGAAGCCAACCACTGAAATAATAATATTTGTAATCACTGCCTTGGGCCTTGTTTCTCTGTAGTACTTTTCTAAAAAAGAATATTAATGTCTAAGCACTTACCAGATCTGGGGTAGATGGAGCCTGGAGAAGAGAATAGAGACAACATCAGTGCAGAGGTAGATCTGCTGATGACAGAGCTGAAACCCTGCCAGTTGACACCAAATATTTCTGTTGGTTTAGAACTTGAAAAGTTGAAATCATGAGAGTCTGCTCTCTTTGCTTTAAGCACTGCTTCAGAAGGTTGTGTTACACAAACACCTTTCTTGGATGGAAACCTCGCTCCTCTTCAGCCTGGCCTAGGAGCAGGTGTGGATTTGGGAGGATCCTGCCTGCTGCAGTTACATGGGGATGGTTGTGTTCTTACTAAGCAGCTCTGCTTGATTTAAGTGCATGCCCTAAAGTCTGTCAGTAAATGACACATATTAGAGAAAGCAGATTGTCCTTTTACACACTGACAATGGTGGTTGTACATCTGGGAAGTGTGGTGGTTTGTGCTCTTCACCCTTCTTGGGTTTTTTGGGGTTTTTTTTCTGCTGAAGTTCAGTTGAATGATTTAAAATGTCATTGGGTGGCTATGGGGGAATAGGTCTGTCAAAGAACCTTTCCAAATCTATTCCTCATCTAAAATATACCAGCTCTCTCCATGTTTGCTGACTGGCTGGGATCATATTTTACTGCTGAGACTTAAAGGTTAGAATGTAAGATTTATCCTGACAGTGAAAGCACGTATTCCATGTTAGTGCATCTCTCAGAATCCAGCCTGCTGTGTCTGAAGGGTCAGGACTGAGCAGTCAGGGTTGTATGAACTGGTATTTTAGCACAGTTGACAGATCCAGATTCTGTTTCAATTCCCTGTATCAATCTGTAGGTTCCCTCCCAGGACTCTGATTGCACAGCCAGAGATTTGGGTCTCTGGGGTCCCTGTAACAAAAAGGGGGATCAGGCTGACACTCAGGTCAGTATCTGGCAGTGTCCTGCTGCCTCCTCCTCGTCTGCCCCCTCACACCAATTAACAAGTTTGCCAGCAGAGTAACACCTTTCATACATCTTACAGTTTTCCAGGATTTTCTCAACTCCACCATTCCACTGTGCTGTCCTAATCAATCACCTTCTCATGGAATCTTATTCCACCCTTTTTGAGAACGTGAAAAAACCCAGGTGACAGATGAAACTAGGGTAAACTCCTCTCGAAGAAAAGGCTCTTTAGAGATTGGAGGAACTGAAGTTAAGCTGTTACAAGACACTGTCAGGAAGTCTGGCAGCTGTGCAGAGCTGCTTTTGATCCCATCCTAAAAGAAATGCTGAAAGCTCCTCCTTGCTGCTGATAATGTGCATTAAACTTTGGCTTGAGTCAGGCCATTTTGAAGGTTAGTGGACTTGCTGGTAATTGATCTAAATAGAACAGAAATGTCAGTTTTCATGAGGGTTTAGTCCCTAATCAGGATTGAGACCACCTTCAAGGATATTTGGATGTGGTTTAATGCAGCTATGACAAACTGACTTTCAGTAACACAATGAACACAGAGATTTTGTGAAGATAATTATTCTTTCTCTTTAACACTAGCAAAGACTGAAGTGAACAAGTTACATCCAAAAGATGTGAAGTTGATTCCTAACTGTAAAGATAAATAGTTTGAGAATTTTAGCAGTCAGGTCCTTCATGACACTGTGATGCTTCCTAGTGTATCTTCTGGAAAACAGGAAGATTTCTGAAATAATGAACAAGCAGTGTGATAAATTGAATATATTTCTTTTCATACCTTGGCAACAAAGGCATTTGGTGTTCTTAAATATTTCTTGTGTGCACATATTTATAAACCCACCTCTTCAGTTGCAAAATTGGTATCCTTTGTGTTAATATAAATCCAAGTGTTGTATTTTTTTTTTTTTTTAGGAGTGTCAGTGTCTGGAAAAGGGGTATAATAGATAATGTATAATTGTTTTTATATGAGGGTTCTAACTGTACCATGGATTAGTAACAATAGCTTATGGTTCTTCAGGAGAAAATGAGTTCTTCATGGTAGCTCACAGTGTAATAGGTTTTCATCATCATAAAAATCCATCATTTCACTTAGTATTTCCTTTTGTGTGTGTGTGGATACTGCTAACCCATAAAAACAAAGTAATTATATCTAATGGCAATTTTGTCCTTTTTTGCCCTTCTTCCTGTGATAAAAATCTTTTGGGTAGAACAATGTTCAGTGACCTGATTTAACTATTAAAAAATTTACTCTGAGAATACAGATAAAAACGTGCTATAAACTCATCTGTGAGTGCAGGTGGTGCTTGTCAGATGTGTGAGTGGACATTCACTGAACTTCCAGAAAGGAGGAATTCAACAGCAAAACAAACAGAGCTCCATCCAGCAGGGAATACACATGGATAATAAATGGGACAGCTTGTACCTGCAGTAGGGAGTGAAAACTTGTTCAGACAAGTTCCCTCCCCCCCTGTGAGCAGACCTTGCATGAATTTATGTAACTGAAACAAGTTCTTGGGAAAACACTCAACTTTTTGAGGAATGATGAATATTCACTTGTATTCTTCCATGTTCTTGACAGCTGTAAAATACCAGGGGTGGCTGATAAAGTTGTGAGACCCCTGATTTTTGCAGTTCCATCCCTGTGGATGCATTTCATCCAGCCAGACTCCTTTCTAAAGTCTCAGGAGTTCTTTTTTGGGGCTGAAGGAATCAGCTCATCTGTGGCACTTTGAGGTTGGAACAGCAAGAGAAACAAAGTGAGGTTTTGCAACAAGCAGTCCATGTTAGAAGACTTGTATAAAGTTTTTTCTGTAGTCATGTTTAATTTGTCTTCAAATTTTGCTGTTCACAAGCTCAGAAGAGATCTGCACAATATTTGTAGTCTTCCAGTTTCTTCTCTGTGCTGACTGTAATCAGTAACAAATTTCACTTGTGTAATGATGGCTAAGCAATTATAGATCTGCTCTGGACAAAAAATACCTGTTCTTCTGTTTAAACAGCCTGAAGATCTTTAGCCAGTGCAGAGCATAATGAGGAATATGGCTTGAAGAAATGTCTTGGCATGTTCTTAACCTGTTCATACTCTCAGGAAGTGATATTGATTGCTGGAGTAGTTTCTGCTGTTTCTTATCATTTCACTCTTTTCATTTCTTACTAAAATGTCAGTAAATTACACAGACATGCAAATGCCAGGTGTCTGGAGCTTGCTAGGAGGAAAAATCCTTCTTCTAGTGCATTAAATCCTCCAAGCAAATCTAAAAATTAAAAAGCTTAATATCTTTCTTTTTATCTTTATTTCTGACTTCAGGTCTTAAAACTCAGTTATGTCATATAAGATATTTTAAAAGAATCTGATGAATAGAAAATACAGCAGGCTGAAACAAGGGGTTTTTATCAACTGTAAGGTGACCTTTTTTCTTTTCCACATAATTTCTGGGTCTGAGCAGTGATCCTTCCATGTTGGATATGGTGAGCTGGGCTGGGTGGAGAACTTCCAAAACAGAGGTTCAGTTACTGGAACAATAATTTTCCATTGAGTTAACATAGCTGGTGGCACACCCTGAGTGGAAACATGACTTCAGCTTATATAAAACCAAAGATGTAGTGTTCACGTTCACATGGGTGGAAAGTAGGCACTGATCTCCAGCAAAATCACAGCTTGATGCATGTGCAAAAATATGGAGTATTTATAGGTAGTTTTAATAATCACAATGCTTCTGGATGAGGTTGGGGCTGCAGCATGTAGTGCTTCCCAAGTTTTTCCTGGATGGGAGTTGTCAGGAACCTTATGCTGCTGCCTATGAGTGGTGGTAAGATTTTTGTAAATAGCACATAAAATCCCTGCTTTCAGGAGAATTGATTCCATAAGAACTTGAAGGGACAAACACTTGTGATAGCACCTTTTCTTTAAAATAGTCACTTTAATAGATTTCATTTAGGATTTTGATGTTACACCAAGTGGTCATTCCATGTTTACTGGACTCCTGTAGTAGGAAATCCCTGTTTTCTATGCAGTAGAATTTAAATTGATCCATGCCTTGTGATATTTAGAACCTGTCCCTCACGAGCATTTGTAACTGTGTGTTTGTTTTCTCTTTTCTCACACACCCTAAGGACAAAACATTTCCCAAGTTCTTCAAGTATTCTTGCACAACGAGGAAAAAGAAGAGACATTTCAGTGAATGAGGAGTTTTTTGCTTCTATAGTGTTTTCCTTGAGAAGTGGCTCTTTGAATGAGGATGACAATGGAAGAGATGAAGAATGAAGCAGAGACCACTTCTATGGTTTCCATGCCTCTCTATGCTGTTATGTACCCTGTCTTTAATGAGGTGAGCTCCAGTTTACCTTGGAATGCAGTAATCCCCTTTATTTTGGGAAATGAGGCCACAGTAACATGTTGTTCATCTTGGGAAAGCTTTGTCTAACACATCTTCTCTCTCTGCACTGTTTCACCCTTCTTGCCATGAATAGTTTGATGCTCATCAAAGGTTGCTGGTTGTCTTGGTCCTGAGCTTTTCTCTTACCTTTAACAGAGGATTTTCACAAAAATGCCAGCTCTGGTATTCTCTGGCAGGAAACAGCACACAGTTGAACCTGTGAACAGCTTGATGTATTTTAATTTTACTGCTAATGGTTATAATTTAATAGGATACTTGCTTTTCTCTGAGTATCAGAGATTGCCAGGATGTTCTCAAAATCTTCTGTTGGACTTTTGCTGCAAAATACATCCAGTGATTTTTGTTTTCATTTGTGGGGGGGAATTCTTTCCTTTGGGATTAACTTTATAGTATCTCTGAAGTGAGACCAACAATTTGAAAGCTTCTGTCAATCCCCCTTTCCATTCTGCTTAATGGGGCAAGGTGTGATTACTTGGCTTGTATTGTTCTGATAACAACAGAATGCTAATAATTAATTCTAAACTTTTATTGCAGCTAGAAAGAGTAAATCTGTCTGCAGCTCAGACACTGAGAGCAGCTTTTATTAAGGTGAGAAGTAACTTGCATTGAAAAATGGTTGTTTCAAAAGTAAGCTGTGTATGATGGAGCTAAAAGGTCAGCTCTCTTGTTTCCTTGTCTTTTTATCTAAGACTTCATCTTTGATCCAGTAGTCTAAAAATAAAGTGGACAATTGCTGGAAGTTTGAGATGTCTGCAGATGTCATGTATAGAAATCTGAATGAGCAATTTTAAACAGGCTCTTCTCTTGTCCATATAGAACAAAAGCTTCAATGAGGGAGCAGTCAGTGAATAAATAATAAACTTAGTCTAAAACCCACAAGATTTGTAGAATAGGCTCTCATGAGTAATAGGCACGTAGCAGACTTAGAAATTGGTTTACAAAGTGAGTGGTAATGGGATTTTTTTGTGGATGCAGTTCAGTGTTTATGTAGAAATCCAGCAGTAAATGGAAAAAAAAAGATTCTTCTGACTTTTCTATTGTATTCCTAAGGAGTGAAAATACAGATATTCCTTTACATTGCTTTATTGAAGTGGTGATCTTTTCAAATATTGAAACAAAATAATGGCAGGCATGACATATCTGAGCTGTGCAACTCTGGGATACTTCCCTGTTCCTACACTTAAATCTAAATCTACCTTGGTGGGCTGAAGTCTCAAGCTGAGCTCCTACAAGTGTGAGGTGGTTTTGTGTGTTTTCAGAATTGGTGGGAAGGAGCTAAGCTGGATGCAAATAATGTTAAACTGTGATGTTGGTAAAAATGGTAGTGCCAGCTCAAAAACCCACGGAGGCTCATTTTTCTTCCACACAGAGCAGTTTTTTGGTAGCAGCACAGGTGATGTGAACAGCTCCAGTGTTAATCCAGCTCTGTACTTAGATATGTCATCAATCAAAAGCTGGGTTTCTTCTGAAAGAGCAATTCCCAGATGATGTCTGAGCATATGATGTGATTCATGGGAGGCACATTTATAAATGTCGTGGGGAAGGTGGGGGAGTAGCACCTGTGTTGGAGTGAATTAAATTCCAGGGGATACAATATCTTTGGCTCAAAGCTTGGTGTTTATGAAAATACAACAGGATAGAGACATTTATTAAAACCTTTCTTACTCAAATTATAATGAGTGCAAGGGCTTATTGGAAGAGTTGTTTATACAAAATCAGAAAAATGAATTTTGTAGTGGAAAAATGTTTTTAATGTAATCTACTGGTCTAAAGCCATTAGACATTCCAAGTTCCTAACAAACTCCTGCAGTATCTGAAGCAATGTACGTGAAAATCTTGGTGCTTGCAATGTCCAGGTCTTGCATATTTAAGAATATAAAATTTCTCTGCAATACAGGCTGAGAAAGAAAATCCAGGTCTTACACAGGACATCATCATGAAAATTCTGGAGAAGAAAAGTGTGGATGTGAATTTCACAGAGTCTCTTCTGCGTATGGCAGCTGATGATGTAGAAGGTAATAAAGCCTGTGTTGAATAACTGTATTTTTAATTACACTGTTAACTAGGAACATGCAATTCTCTATTTCTTCTTTTTTGCAGAAGAGATTATTTGTTTCTTAGTAGAATTTTTTCAGCATGGTAGAAGAAAATTTGTATTTTTGAATACTGCTATTGGAGAAATTAAATTTCCTTGAAAACCACGCTTGACTAATAAGAGAAGGAAAGAAAGAAAATGAATGTTTAGAGCTATGTTTTTATGGGTGCATAGTTCACCTTTTGCAATGCTGACAACCAGGAAAAGGCAAATATGGAGTATAACATCCTCTTTTTTTTTTTTTTTTCCTACTTCAAATTAAAAGCAGCAGTTACACTGTCACAGAAGGAGAATATACTGCAGGCTTTAAGTTATTTTAATACTGAATTTGATGACTTTAATGTCTCAAATAAAGTAAGATGGGCTCTTTTTCCACCATGCTGTAATGAAGGTGATTGTTGCACTGTCCTGATTCACATAGGGATTATTCACTGCAGTTCTCTGCTCGTGGCTGTTTCTGTGCTGTTCACCTTCAAATTCACCCTGGCAATCCTGCTGCATTTTGTGTCATGTTTTTAGCTGTCACTACAGACTTGAGGACAAACTGATGGTGGTTTTGAATATGTTCTTTTTGCCAGAGTATATGATTGAAAGACCTGAACCCGAATTCCAAGATCTTAATGAAAAGGCACGAGCACTTAAACAGATTCTTAGTAAGATTCCAGATGAGATCAATGACAGAGTGAGGTTTCTTCAGACAATCAAGTAAGTACAATATGATGGATTTTGCTGCAGGTGGAGAGGTCAAACTTCTTGTATTTAGGCCTGAATGTTGAAATTCTGTAGATGTAGCAGCATTGTTCCCATTGCCAGAGAGCCTGATCCCACTTAGAAATGATGAGGATGTTACTTGCCCTAATTTGCTGGTTCCAAGGCTGAATTCCCAGGATGCTGCTGTGGCTCTCTGCATTTGCTCTCCTCCATCATGTCTGACACTTCCTCTGTAGAGACTACCCTGACTGCTAGAAAGGGATTCAATTCCAGCATTTCATGGGATCTCCTGAGGATATTGACATTCTCTTTTTCTTGCCCAACAGGGACATTGCAAGTGCAATAAAGGAGCTCCTTGACACAGTAAATAATGTCTTCAAGAAATACCAGTACCAGAACCGGCGGGTACGTGCACCAGCTCTTCATCCAAGATTTCTAATAGCAAAAGAGGAGACATCCTTTGCACCCAAGGGTGAACAGCAGAGCTTAGCTGGTCAATGAGACCATGCTTTAACAACAGAATGGTTGTATGATAGGTTTCAGGAGTTTTAGAGAAAAAAATTATTCCTCTTTGTTTCTTCTAAAGAAAAAAAACCAAAAATTTTTATTCTCAGAGTAACATTAATTAATTGTCTGATCAGTTTAACCTCAAGGTTCTCACTGTACCCAGAAATATGTGAACTAAAACTCTGCCCCTGGTGTTTTTGTTTTTGTAGGCACTTGAGCACCAAAAGAAAGAGTTTGTAAAATACTCCAAAAGTTTCAGTGATACTCTGAAAACCTATTTTAAAGATGGAAAGTAAGTATGCTTTGTCCTGTTGGTTTTGTCCTGTTGTTTTAATGATTTACATAACAACTAACAGGAAAATAGGACAAGCTTTGGGGTGTAAGCTGCCTTTTTTAGGAGTTGCCTAATTATTTCTTTACTTATGTCCTCTCATTACCATGGCTGCTTTAAAATGATGTTTCTTTTGTAATGCCTTTGAGGAAAGGGAAAATTGTTAAATTCACCACCATGTAACACCCATGTGCTGTGTTAGTTTTGAATTTTAATATGAGAAGTTAAATTTCCTGGCCCTGTGTGGGTTTTCTCAGTGCATATAAAAGGGCAAAGAAATTATGGATTTTTTTGTTGAGAGAAGTAATTTACCTATTTGAAGTATCATTTGCAAATAGGAAGCATCTGTGCAGGGTTCTCTTTGATTTACATTTTTATTGGTCTTTCTTTATAGACCCTCACAGTATCTGGAATGATTCAGCTGAATCATTTTCTAGCTGAGCATTTTAGCCTCCAAACTGAGGCTTTTTCCAGGTCTTCACCTTGGGTTTTGCAGTCACTATTCCTGTATAATTCACTGCAGTGATTCTTTTGGAGGATGAGTGGATCCCCCTCAGATTCTGACAGTGTGTTCTGTTTTAAAGATGGAACCAACTTTGATGTCAGCTCTTGTTGAGCTTGGCAAAGGCTGAGAGCACCCAGGAGATGGTGCATTATAAAGGAGAGAAATGTCTCGAGACCAGCTGGGAGTACAGTCCTGCTCCCATCAAAGCATTCTTGTTTTTCTCTCCTTCTCCTGAAATTGCAGCTGAATTTGATGCCAAAACTAGAAGTTTAGGCTTTGGTACCTTTGATTCCTGGACAGAAGTACTGTGTGTTCTGGGCTTAAGCTTAAAGTGTGTTAATTATTTGCAGTAGTGTAAGAAATTCCATCATGTATTTCCTATCCTTGGGAAGTCAGGAGGAATTTCAGTGTGTCTGAGCTGCACTCTGGGTGAGATCCCTGCTCCCCCCAGCACTAAACACAAGCCATGCTCAGACATCATTGCTGAGCTGAAAAATTCTGTGACCCCACACCTTTCTGTGCAAAAAGGTAACTAAAATAGTGTGTTGCTGTCACATGTGTGCACATNCTGTGACCTTAAAGATCATCTGGTTCCAAACCCCAGTCATCTGCTCCGTGGTTTTCCCTTGGTTATCTGAATCCCAGAAGGAAAGGATTGAGATGTCAGTGATGCTAGAGAGCCAAATTCTTTTTCAATTCCTGCCAAATCAACACAGCCTTTCTGGGATTAGCTATGCAAATGAGGCTGGCTAGCTGCCAGCAGGGAGCTTCAGGTAGGTCAGCAGGGGTGGAACATCCCTGTGCTTCCAATTCTCAAAGCCAGAGATGCTGGGTTTCTCCACTGCCATGTTTCTAGAAGTGTCTGAAGCAATATTCTTCTCTTTCCACAGGGCAATAAATGTGTTCATAAGTGCCAACCGACTAATTCATCAAACCAACTTGATACTCCAGACCTTCAAAACTGTGGCCTGAAAACTGTATATGTTGAGAGTTGTACTTTTCAATGGTGGATAGGGTACCTTTATATGTAAATTTTAAAGTTTTGACTGTATAAATTATCAGCCCCTCTCGAGGGGCCTAATGCAGGATTTTGAATGGGATTATTGCCATCTTACACCATATTTTTGTAAAACATTGTAGCTTAATCATAATCTCACAAGAAAGATTTTGCATCACTTTTTGCTATTATCATTCTTTTCAGAATTATAAGCCAAAAGAATTTACGCCTTAATGTGTCATTATGTAACATTCCTTACAAGAATTGTAAATATTTGGTGTTCTGTTTCTGACATTTTAACTTGAAAGCGGAAAACTGCAAGATTATGTATTTAACAATATTGGTGGCAAATATTCAATAAATAGTTTACATCTGTTAGACTGTCTTTTTGTATGTGAACAAAAGTGCATAACTCATCTTTCTAGAACTGCAGAACATTCATTCAATAGAAAAAGAAATTAAAATTATTTGGGTGCTTAAAGCTACCAGGAGTTCAAATCAGTGTAAAATGAGGGGTTTTCCTTAAAACTGAGATTTTGGCTGTTATCTAGACCAGAATATCAGAATAATTATATTATAATATCTTTGAGAAAGTATTAATAAACCACAGAAGTGAGATGTGCTTTTGTTTTTGATAGAAACTAGATCTCACTTCTTTCTTAGTCTTCTGTTAGTGGTGAGTTAACAGGTTTTTTTACTCCTAGGCTATTCCAAGGTTTGGAGCACAGGTTTATTTGAAATATATGCAGCAAAGACTGAATTTCAAACTATTCAGATGAGTGGGTTTGAATTTGTCCCCTTTGGGAGGGAGGAGGATTGGAGCTAGAACTCTTCCAGGTAGCACTAGTGATATCTATACTATGCATGCCATAAGGCAACTTTGTTTTTTCAGGGAATTGAAATCATGTGAGACCTCGACTGACAAACCTTGGCTGTGGCTGTGTAGATGGTTAAGAGCTGCTGCTGGACAGGTGGAAATATTCTCTTTGTGATTTCCTGGTGATGTTTCACAAGTTCTGACGAATCCCTTGGAAGTGCACCTCGAGCTGATTTGGAAATAGAATAAACCTCTGGAAGTTTGCAAAATCTGTGGCCATTACTAGGAAGTTTAGGGAAGAATGTGAAGCAGCTTCTGAAAGCTGCACAAGCTGTTGCAGGAGGAGCACTCCAGGCTGAAAGAGCACAATTGCTCCAGAACTATTCCTTGTTTGGCTCTAAATGGTGAAGAAAAGGTCCCTGCAGACTGTCTGGCACACTGGCCTGGTGCTGTACTGCTCATCTGGGGCAAGTGCCTTATCCCAGGTACAACAGCTGGGTCCTTGCATTTGCTGATCTGAAAGGATCAAAAAGGGGGGAAATGCAAACTGCAGCCTCCCAAATAGCACTGGATGTTCTGCTGTCTATTTGTGCATGGAATTGTTTCCTCGATGAGAGCACTGACTGTAGTCAAATAGAACAATGTGAAGGAGAGTATTGTGTAAAAATGAGTTCTTTGGGAATGTATGTTGTGCAATTTTTGGTTACACATAGAGCTCTAAGCAGGATGTGGTCCTTAAAGCTTGCTGGTCAGCCTGTTCTCTGTTCTGACAGTGGTGTCTTGTGTCCTTAGCAAAGGGAGCTTAGTAAAGGGATGCAGAACCAATTTATAGTTCAAACTTTCTGGTATTTCTTAAAGCTTGGCCTGCTGAACTGTCATTTTTTGGCAAGTGGTAGAAGAGCAGCAATGTTTGAGCTGACGAAATTAGAGTGATATTTAATTAGCATCTTTGCATTCTGTAAGTAAAAGGGTTGAGTAGTCTCCTTGTGGATGATGCTCACTTAAGTCATAGCTCCAAAGGGCTTCATGAAGATCCATGAGTCAGGGAGAAGGAAGGGAAAGGCCCCTGGAGTTTGATACTTCATCTGTCTTGGAAAGAGTGTTTGGTACTGGAGAGGCTGCAGCAGTGGCTGTAGAGAGAGAGAAGCACAAAAGATTGGGTTGTGTTTTATGAACTGGACCTGATTCCCATCATATTCTGAGATTTCTCTGTTTTCTTGGATTGAGCAGGACGTTAATTAGTGCTGGCAATCATAAATTGAATGAGACCGTGTCTGTCTATGGGTGGTAAAAAATACATCTAAAAAATCCACTTATGACTTGTGTCCCAAACAAGCTGCTGTGTTATGTCCTGCCAGTTGGTTCCTTGTCAAATCAGAGGCTATTTCATCAAAAAAATGAACTGTTCCTGTTCATCAGTTCTTCCCAAAACCTTTATTGGGTAAAAGGTACCAAATACAGGGCTAAGCTTCAGGTTGTCTGGCCAATGTGTTCTGTTATATTTTTAACCTCATTGTGATTTCTCTATGTTACCCTTAAAAGTAATGGAAAATTATTCATTGTAATCAATGTCTGGTAATGGGAAAACTTGAAAACTGGTGTCTTCAGGTCACACTCTTCTGTTGTGTGCAGTGAATCCATATCTAGTGGTCTTACAAACCTTTCTTTTCCACTGAATATGAGCTGGGACATATGTCTGTCAAATTTTATTGTGGTTTTGCACTTTATTATTCAAGTTACCTGAGTAGCTAAAAGATAAGTTTCTCTTAAGGATTTCTGATACAGCAGTTAGTGTTGCAAAATGCTCTTAGAAAATTTCTGCTGTGAATGTGGGTTATAACTGCTATGATAATGTTAACATACAGAAAACCAATCTAATAAACAAAATAAAACTTTGTATATTTGTTAATGAAGCAAAGAACCGTCTTAATCACTTGTTTTGATTTTCCTCAGCCTGTAAAGAAGTGAAGAAAAGCTTAGGCTGGCTTGGTTTTGGCTGGAAGCTTTAATCCTGATCCACAGGTTTGTGTCCAAGTCTGTGAGGTGTGCCAGGTGCCCAGCTCAGAGCAAGGCTTATCCTGAGCTGAGGGGAAGTGGTGAGTATGAAATCTCACAGAGTCCTGGTGTCAGACCTTGCTTGGCTGCAGCCAGCACGAGCAGATAGTGTCAGCCTGGACTAAAGGTTGTTATCTTTTCCTATGATCTTATCTAGATCACCACCAAAGTGCTCCTTTTCCTGTGCTGTTCAGATCTCACACTGCATGTCCAGGGCAGCCTTGTTTGTTCCTCCTTTTACAGAGGCTCTGCCTCTCTCACTTGGGTGGGGAAGGAAAGGAAGGTTGTCAACACAAACTTGCCACAAATCTAAGCTTTACATTGCTACATTGATTTGATTTCCCCTTCAGACTGGGAATCTTGCTTTGCCCTGCTCAGCCTGGCTCACCTTCCTTCCCCAGGACTGCCCTTCTGGGGAGGCAGAGTGTGCTGGGAGCTGTGGGAGCTCCCTGAGCTGTGCCTCATCATCCTGGCCACTGGCATTGTTCACCCCTTTGCTTTTCCTCATACACATCTGGGCTGGTGTTGCTTTTGAAAGAGAACAGTAGAGAATGTGGCTCCCTAGCAGCAGCCTCAGTGCTGAAAAACAGGACTGCAAAGATGCTCCTGGGTCATTTGGCTTCTCTTACAGAAGTTAAAAGGTACTGGAGAATGTTGGTCCTAAATCTGCTCACTTCTATTTTAAAGCCAGCTTCTTTGTCCTCATGCCTTTTGTTAGATGTCATTTTAGAACAGTCTGAAAGAATAAAAAACCCCTTCAAATATCGAAGTTTAATATGCTGCATAAATTTAATTTATGATGAAGATTTCACTAACCTTGGCCACGACCAACTGTTCTTTTTCCCTCTTGTTCACTTAGTCCTGGAGTGAATTTTGTACCACCATGGGCTTCACTTCTTACAGATGCACAGTCCCAAGGGTTTGGACCTCTGAACAGATCAAGGTGTTGGGCAATGCTAAATTTGCTTTTTGAGGCTGAGACAAAACAATTTTTTCCTCATGCTGTAACACAAGCTTGAATTTTGCTACAGAACTCTTTGGTGCTGTTGTCTCCAAGGCAGAGGAGGAGGTTTGGCTCACCTGGAGATGTCTGTGGAGGTTTGGCTCACAAGGATGTCCCTTGGCTTCTCTGTGCCTCTCCTCCTGCCCCACAGCCTGCCTGTGACACAGACCTTGTTTGAGACCATGCAGGATGCTTCCTCCTGGGTTTGCTTGCTGGATTTCCTGAGCATTTTCTCCTGACTTCTGATTTTGTCCCCCTTGCCCATCCAGGCCTGGCTGCTGTGACAGCTCGGGGAGCAGCAGGGGCTGAGTGAGGCAGCACCCTGTCACACCAGGGGCTCCTGCAGTGCAGGGGACAGCACCAGCACTGAGCCCTTGCTGGTCACCTGGCATCTCTTCCCCAGTCTAGCATGGCATCCTGACAATTATTTTTGCCTGATTTGGGCAAGTTCATGGCTTCAGTGTTCATTTAAGGGTCAGGAGGGGAGCTCAGCAGCACCTGAGGTGCCAGGCTACGAATTTGGGCAGCGCTGCCACACCCGGGCACTATCTGAGTGTGGTTCTATGATAAAGGATTTTATCTTCTCTCTCTCTGCCACCTTGCAGTGCTGCTTATCACCACGTGAAGATCACAAAGGCTTTCCCTGGCAGCACAGAGCCACAATTTGCACTTCAGGAGCTGAGCATCCCAGAGAACCTTGTGTTGTTGGGTAAAGATCACTGTGCTCAGACAACTCCAGGGAGAAGTTTGGTTACACTCTGCTCTTGCTGTTCCTTTGGAATTTGTTTCCTGCTGTTAAAGGTTTATAAATCATGAGGATTCCTTTGCTGAGCAGTAACCAGAGGTGGCCGTGGGGGGAGGTGGAGTTGTTTTTGTGGGGACTGCCAGTGACACTTGAAGCACTGAGAGGAAGAGACATTCAATTCCTCCAAGAACCAAGAGGAAGGGAAATGGAGTTCTACTCACTCTGGAGACAGAAGTGTTCTACTTAGTGTATCCAGAAGGAAAAGTGATTTTTAGTGCTGTAATTCCATCATTGGTGACAAGGTAAGCAAAATAGATTTTCAATTGCTGATTTCTAATGCACGCTCAGATCTGCTGTATAAACACTTGTGAATTTGCATTTGGTATCACAGTCAAAGGAGTGATTCCACCTGATGGATAGAGAAATTTCAGAGAACATTTTGTACTATTTCACTAAGCTGAGTATAAAACTCTATATCTAAATTAGACGTGTCTTTGACATTTTATTATTTCATAATTGTAACTCCTAGACTTTCCATAGTAGGTAATTGCTTTTTTCCCTGAAGCTCCCTTAGTCTCCAAGGATAAATGATGGGTGAAATAGATGCCTGAGTTCCTGAAGTTTTAAAGTAAAGAGAATAAAGTATGAGCTAAAAGTATAATTCACTTAGTTTCCCTTCTTGCTGCTGGGTATCTAATCTCCAGTAGAGCCACGGTGAAAAATGCTGTGAAAAAAACCAAAAGACTGAGCTACAACCTTTAAGAAAAGGCATGGTGAATGAATTTTTTAACTAAAATGTTAATTGGAAGGATTTTACCTTGCTTGTTGAGGAAAATGTGGTAACCAGTTTTTCCCTGCTGTTTACACAGCCGTGTGGTATTAATAATTTTGTGTGGTTCTCTACAGCTGCTTAATGAGTGACAAACAGAATTTTCTTAAGTGGTTTGGAATGGGAGAGCAGAAATTCCTTTCAAGGCTGTAATGCAGCAAGGATAATAAATATTGCCTGTGAAGGTTAAGAAGAAAACCTCTGAGAATCACAGAGGTGATGAGGTTGGAAAAGAGCTTCAAGGCTGGACTCAATCTTTGACTGATCCCCACCAGCCCAGGGCACTGAGTGCCACCTCCAGGCCTTCCTTGGACACCTCCAAGGATGGGGACTCCCCTCAATCCTCTGCTTCTGGAAAACCTCTGCAACAGCCATGTCTAAATCTGTGATCCTTCAGCCCAGCCCCAGTGTTTAGGGAGCCTGGGTAGAGTCTTGTCAGGCACAAATTTAATGCACTCTGAAGCCTCACAAAGAGCCATGGTTGCTGCAAGTAATGGGAGAAAAAAATCCCACCTTATTTCCATTCAGTAAGAATTACAAAGTGTAAGGGGCAAAGAAAATGTAAATGCAGCTGAGTTTTACCTGCCTTTTTTACATGACTTTGAATATAAACCCAAAGCAAAGGTTTAACAGTAAGGCCTTGTGCAAGTCAGTATTTTTTATTTGAATGAGAACTGAGCTGTTCTTTTCAAAACCAAATGTCTGCATTACCAAGACATAAAAGCAAAGTATGGGTTTTTTTCTTTTTCCTCCCAGCACAAGGAGAGACATTTTTGTCATGAAACACGAGCAATGCCAACTGCTGACAGTGCCAAAGTAAGTGAAGCTCAACCTGTTGACCTCTTGCTATCTGGAGCTTTTTCTCATGAACATGCAATAATGGTTCTGTAATTCCCTGCCAATAGAAGGCAGCAAGTTGCATTAGCAGAGTAATGCACCAGGGAAAAGAGAGCTGAGGTGTGAAAGCTCCTGTTATGCTCTGTCTGGCAGGCAGGAGTTAAACAGCAAGGCTGGCACCTGCAGAAATTAGGGATCAAAGCTGCTCCTTGGCCAATTCTCATTTCCTGAGGTGGCAGGTGTGATGGGTAACCTTGTCCCAGGGCTTGCTCCACACGGATGTGGAGCCCAGGGGGACATTCCTGGTGTCCCAGTGACACCATATCAAAGTATTCCTGCTGTCCCAGTTTACCCTGTTCTTGGGCCAAAACAAGCAGCATCCACATCCTCCTCCACGTTATGTGGGCTGCAGTTCTAAGAGGTAGAGAAAGATCAGGTGCCAAGACCCCTCCTGACAGTTTATTTAATGAATTTGGTACAAAATCATCCTTTATTTCCACAGGCTGCAAATTTGTCCCTTGGTAAAGCTGTGGGGTCACTGGGTTTGGGGCTGGAGGGTGCCCTGTGTCCTGCTCTGCCCTCAGCCTCAGCTCAGGGGACAACTTCCAGCCCAGACTTTGTGTTCATTTCCAAACCCTCTGAGGCTGCTGAGGATGGATGGATGGGGCTGCTTTGCACAGGGACACCTCCACACACATTTATTTCACTGCAGCAGCCACTGGGCTGTGTTCTGTGCTCAGCTCCCATTTCAGCTCTTCCCCAAGCCATCAGTCACTGTCCTTCCAGCCCAGCTTCAGGAGCAAGTGGAAAAGTTCATCATCAAAAATGCCTAAAGTAAATGGATTTTGCTAGGAACGGTTCAGCTGCAAACTGCTGTTGCTTCTGTTCATCTCTGGATTGTCTGTCTCTCTGAATTGAGGACCCAGAACTAAATTTTACCAGCTGGCAGCTTTGTGGGTTTTCTGACTACTTAAAAGCCAATTCAAAACCTGCACCTCCTGCTGCTTGTCTGCCTTGCAGGCAAGACTTGTTACTTCTCTCTTTCCAAAATCCATTTGAAGGAGAATTATGTGGTAGAAATTAATTAAAAACATGGACTTAACATTTATTTTCTTGACCTCTGAAAACTATCCTAAGTGGTGAGCATTAGTCTTGTGGGGTTTTTTGGGTTTTTTTTTTTTTGTGGGGGGCCAGAGGATTATGATTACAAATTAGTTAAACTTTTAAAAACTCAAGATGTTTCCATATTAATTCATAAACGTGGGGTCACTCACCACAGTGGGGGCTGGGTAAGAATTTTGGTTTTATATATATTATATATGGTTCTGTTGCTGGGATGGTACTGCTGCCCTTCTCACTGCCACTGCTTTGCTGAAATCTCCCCTTCCATGGAGCAAAGGAGTTGCAAAGGCTGTTGCATCCCTCAGAATTTTGTAGCTGAATTAGCAGCAGAAAGCAGAGAGAGCATTCTGTATGAATTTTATCCCTGAGCTAATAGAGCTGGAAAAGCCAACCCTCGATCTCCATCTCTCACACATAATACACCTACAATTCTCTTCCAGTCTCCATGGTAAAAAGCTGCTTTTAGGCTGATTTATCTCAGTGAAATAACTTCAAACTGGACACAAGACCTCACACGATGGGCAGTGGAGTATGAAAACTAGGAGGACAGTGTTGGAAATTATGTAATTAAGTACTAAAATGAGGTTTGACATTTTCCTTACACCAAGTGTGGCAGTGGAACATCATTCCTGAGAGCTGCTGCTGTTGGTATGGAAAGATTTAGGGGTTTTCAGGGTTAGAGGCTGTTCTGGAGGAGGGTGGGGAGATCTGCTCTGGTTTGGTGGGGCTGGCACTGCTGCTCCTGCTTGCCCACAACAATTCCTTCCTAGCAAGGAGTTCAAAAAGCTGTATCTTTGCTTTGCCAACACTGCCTCCACCCCTTCCCAATGCATAGAACATCCCTCAAAAGGCAACTCTACCCATTAAAAAAAAAAAAAAATCAAATAATTCTTTAATTTGCTGTTTCAGAGAGGATTAATTTTCCTTTTCTCATGGATCACCCTGTTGTGAAAAATCCATCCTCTGTGCTCCAGTGTTCATCAGTGCGGCACTTGAGAAATAAATACCCAGCCCCTTTCATATCCCTGGCAGAGGACAAAGGTGGCCTTGTCCCAAACAGGAACATGGTTCCAGCCAGCCCAAACTTCACCTGACCCATCTGGTCAGTGAAAAATACCCAGTCAAATACTTTGACTGGATTTTCTGTGCCTGAACCTCCCTGTTCCTCATGTAAGGATTGCACTCAACAGGGCCCTGATTTCATCTACATTGCTGAAATAATAAAATAATAATAAAAATAAAAATTATAGTACGAATTAAAAATATTATTACTAATAAAATAATAATAATAATGATAATAATAATAATAATAATAATAATAATAATAATAATAATAATAATAATAATAATAATAATAATAANAATAATAATAATAATAATGACATTTCCCAAGCACAAAGGAAAGCTTTGCAGGTAGGGAATGTCACATTTTAGAGTGCTGCAGTGTTTGGAATGAGAACCATTTAATGTGAGCAAAGGCAAATCACTTACAGTGTGGGAACACTCCAAAATTAGATGGTATCCTCTAAATATTTCAGAATTGAGATGAAATAAATAAGTCAGTATCTTCTTAGCTAAAGAGCTCGGATAATTTTCTGCATGGATTATATTGCTAGGAGAAAATGGGAGAAGCAAATACTGGGGGAAAAATAGTCATAATTTGTAGAAAATGGTTGTGTGGAAGGTGAAAATATTAACTGTTTCACTCATCTGCTGAGTGTTTTCTTCCTGGAGCAGGAAAATGCTCAGGTCCCTTAAAGGAGGGACCTCTCCTCTAAGGGACCTGAGCATTTTCCTTAGAGAAAAGGAAATTTTCTCCTTCCTCTCCTGGGCCAGAGCAGTGGAATTGTCCCTGGACACAAATCCTCCTCCTAGGCAATGCTGGCTCAGGTGCTGCTTTATTCCAGGTGAAACTCTGTGGTGTTTTAGCTCCCTTTTGCCAGAGAGAGGAATGGAAACCCAAAAAGGGGTCTCACCCACCCTCTCTATATGGTTAAATAAGTTTTATTGACCTCATAGATAGAACTTCTGAGCTATTGAACATAAAAAATGAAACTGTGCTGCCTATCTTGGCAAATCATTGCCCTAATATGTAATAATTAACAATTACTGTATTTTTCTTTTTACTGCAGTAACACTTCTAAGCAGCCTGACCACGGAGCACCTCAAGGTGAGACTTTGAGGGTCCCATGCTGGAAAAGTGGCCAGTTTTTTTCCACACCTGTTTGGGTACACACAGAACATCCCAGGGATGTTTTGGTCAAAGAACCACTGTGGTCACTGCAGTGAGAGCTGTGAGAAAGCCTCCCATGGGCTTCTTCTGAAACAGAGCAGATGAAACACCCTCAGCAGGTCAGGGAAGTGTTTTATGGCTCTAGGGAAAAGAGGCAGGGTGAGCTGGGACAGTGGATGTGTGGAAAAAAGGATGTGTGGAAAAAAGGATGTGTGGAAAAAAGGATGTGTGGAAAAAAGGATGTGTGGAAAAAAGGATGTGTGGAAAAAAGGATGTGTGGAAAAAAGGATGTGTGGAAAAAAGGATGTGTGGAAAAAAGGATGTGTGGAAAAAAGGATGTGTGGAAAAAAGGATGTGTGGAAAAAAGGATGTGTGGAAAAAAGGATGTGTGGAAAAAAGGATGTGTGGAAAAAAGGATGTGTGGAAAAAAGGATGTGTGGAAAAAAGGATGTGTGGAAAAAAGGATGTGTGGAAAAAAGGATGTGTGGAAAAAAGGATGTGTGGAAAAAAGGATGTGTGGAAAAAAGGATGTGTGGAAAAAAGGATGTGTGGAAAAAAGGATGTGTGGAAAAAAGGATGTGTGGAAAAAAGGATGTGTGGAAAAAAGGATGTGTGGAAAAAAGGATGTGTGGAAAAAAGGATGTGTGGAAAAAAGGATGTGTGGAAAAAAGGATGTGTGGAAAAAAGGATGTGTGGAAAAAAGGATGTGTGGAAAAAAGGATGTGTGGAAAAAAGGATGTGTGGAAAAAAGGATGTGTGGAAAAAAGGATGTGTGGAAAAAAGGATGTGTGGAAAAAAGGATGTGTGGAAAAAAGGATGTGTGGAAAAAAGGATGTGTGGAAAAGTGGATGTGTGGAATAGTGGATGTGTGGAAAAGTGGAGTAGTGGATGTGTGGATGTGTGGTTCTCCCCCTGCTCCATGGGATTGTTGTGTCTGGAGTGGGAGCCAGAGAAGTGCTGCTAAGGAGATCAAGGACATTGATTAATCTTTTTGTGATGAGAGATTAAGTCCTTGGCTCGTTCAAAATCTATTCAAGGTCAGAAGAGAGATCATGCACCTCTCTCTCCTTCAGTGTTTGGGGTAGAGAACAGGGGAATTGCTGGGCCAGGAGCTGATGGGACGGTGGGGTCGAGCTGCGGTGGCCAGGCCATGCCCACAGCTCCTGGCACGGGGGATCCTCCTTTTCCTGGAGGAATCCTGAGCTCTGCTGGCCACCTGACAGGGAAAAGGAGCCCAAATGGCTCAAAGGTGGAATGGCAGTCCTTGGGAATCCTTGTGTAACTCAGGACAGGAAATGAGATCAGGTCTATAAATACCTGGGGCTTACCCACACCTAAGGCAGGAGCTTTAAAGGCTGCTGAGCCACTGGAAATATTTCCAGTGTGCCCATCACAGGCCTCAGCTGGGCACTGCCTGGGGCCAGCAACCTGCTTCTTCCCTCCCTGACTGCTGTCATTTATTTTTTATTTATTTTAGGGCTCTGTCTGTGTGGCAGAGGGGATGCCTGGGCTTTTCCCACTTTTTCTGAGTGACGGATTTGGCTGCAGGAGTCAGGGCTGGGGGGCAAAGTGGAGCAGATGCTGAAGCACCTGGGTAAAATAAACTCATTTTGTGTGTGTACATTACAGCAGCAACCCCCTTCCTCCCCCTACAGAGGTCCTGGAAATGGGAAATTGCTTGGAAGGGGGCTGGGACCTGGGGGAGTGCTGATATAATGTAGGGATCAATTGAAGCTCCGCTCTAAGTGAGCTTCTGCAGCACAAAATTCTTTTGGAATAAAAAATGTCACTTTGGACAGATTGCATCTAGCTCTAAAAATGGATCAAAGCTTGTAGTTAACTAGAAAAACAGGAGTGTGTGTACGGGGAGAAAATTATTAAAAAATCAAGATTACTTAGCTCAACGTTTGCAAAAGAAGGTTTTATCCTTTTTTAAAAACAATTAAATTTTAGGCATTGTTTTTTATTTCTTTAAATCTGAATTAAAACATCTCTAGCAGAGGAAAACTCCTGATTCAGCTTGAAGGTTTTTTTATACATTATATATGAAATTATATATATAACAATAATAAAAAATAACATAATAAAATAATATAATAAAATAATATAATAAAATAATATAATATAATATAATATAACATAATATAATATAATATAATAATACAATATAAAAATATAAATATAAATTGTTTTCTTGCCCTTTTTTCTTGTATTATTTGTAAAGATAGAGGTTTTTTTGGTAAGTCTTTCCTAGGCTGAGGGAAGTTGTGATGGCATTCATTTATATTTTTGGGTAATAAAGGGTGTGGGGAAAATGTAGTCAGGTAAAAGTCCAGCACTAGTGCAGTTATATATATAAATATAAATTGGCCCTGAATAATTTAGGTATGCAACTCTTATTAGAGCAGCTTGTCAGTGGTACAGCTGTCCAGTGGGAACTGTAAGAAGAAAAAAGAAATTACCAAACAGCAAGGAAATATCCAATTGATGTTAGAGCAAAGTGAGAGATGATTAACTTTTGGGAAGACTCTGTATTTTGTTGCTCACAGCATCAGAGGCTTTGGAGGTTTGCTCTGGAGCTGGATCTGTGCATGACCTGAATGAAATGCAGAGGTGGGAAGGGAATTTATCACTGAATCATGAGGTGATGGGAATTACAGGAGGAAAAGGAACTCTCTCATGTCATTTAGTGCTTTCCCTTGGCACATGAACATGAATTCAGCCTCCCTGTTTGAGCTGTTTCTAATATTCAGGATAAATTGCTCTCATCCTTGCTGCATGCATTCCTCACATTCAGAACCACTGTGCCACACTAAGGAGGGATTTCTCTGTTTGTGCTGGCTGCCTCCAGTGACTGCCAGGCCTTGTCACCCCCTTGTGTGTCACCCCCAGGCTGGGCACGCTGAGGTCTTGCAGCCTCCCCTGTCTCATTAGGGAGAACAAGCACAGCAGTGACATTAAAATATTCAAATGCAGCATTCTGCTGGGTGAGGGCTGCTGTGAGATGGGATCCCTGTGCTGCAGCTGGTAACTGCAGTTTGATAAATGCCCTGACTGGAAATTCTGAGGTTGACAAGCTCTGGTTTTCCTCTTCAAGTCCAAGGCAGCGTGGGCAGTGAGGGAGGGGACTCTGCCCCTCTGCTCTGCTCAGGTGAGACCCCCCTGTGGTGCTGCCTCCAGCCTGGGTCCCCAGACACCAGAGAGTCCTGGGGATGCTGGAATGATCCAGAGGGGGGCACGGAGCTGCTGCAGGGCTGGAGCCCCTCTGGAGCCAGGCTGGGAGAGCTGGGGGGGCTCACCTGGACAGGAGAAGGCTCCAG
>VZRH01007665.1:751423-815692 GCA_013397555.1 Urocynchramus pylzowi
AATTAAAGGAATAGAAACTTGGAGGAGGAGGAAAAAAAAAAAAAAAAAAAGCCAGTCCAGACTCCCTGAGTTAAGTAGGGGGTTAATTTGCCCCTGTGAAAAAGTCAAAAACAAAGTTGTGGTTGATACAGGGAAGGTTTTGGAAGGGGTAGCACGTGAAGGGTGGAAGGCTTCTCCCTTTGGATCTGCAGCTGATTTTCAGTCCAAAGGTTTAAGTGGGGAAGAAATAAAATGGAATGAGCAATTACAAAAGCACTGCTGAAGGCACATTGCCAGGGATTTCTCCCTTGAGATGGACTGGCTTGATTTTGGTGCCCAAAAAGGAGCTGGCTCTGGGTGAAGATTGCCCAGGGGAATGGGGGCATCCCCAAGGAAGGGCTGCTCCTCATCCATCCAATCTCTGCATTCCTGTTCTCTAGGAATTCTGCTCCCTGAGATCCCCACCCTTCCATGTCTAATGGTGAACAGGGGGGTGGTTCTGTGTTGACCACCACGACCTTAAAGGTATTTTCTAACCTTAACAATTCCATGGTTCCATCCCATCAGAGTTGCCAGACCTGCCCAACGAATTCAGAGGGTGTGAGGCAGAGATGGAGACTCTGTGGCCCTTAGGGCTGAACAAGTCTCAGCTCCCTAACTGAGAGAAAAATCCCCAAAAATCTTAACCTGTCAGCAGAAGTGGAAGCAGAAAATCCAGTGTTTTCCTTGGAGCAGGGCAGTGCTTGAGCTCTGCCTCTCTCATTTTTTAGAATTCTTCCTGCAGTCTGATTTTCATAGTGCACCTCACCAAATGTTCCCCTGGTTTTGATGTGGAATTCACTCCTGTTTTGTAGCCTTGAAAGCAATATTTGATGAGAAGAGCCTGTTCCCAAAAGAAATTCATGATCCTGAACAAAACAAGCGAAGCAACTCTGTCAGCGAGTGGGGAAGAAAAAAATAAAAAGAAATAAGCAACAAGCAAAGCTGGCAGAAAAATAAACCTCCCCTTCCAAGGGAAGGTGTGTACACAGAATGCAGATCCAGGGAAATTGTCTTTGCTCTGTGCCATTAGGGTTTTTTTCCAATGTGCTCCCTTTTTTTTTTTTAGGAGCAACATTCCCAGCCATTACTTGGGATCTCATCTTTACACAGCCCTTAGGTCCTAACTAGGATCCTCTCCCTCCAGCTTGTCCTGGGTTTTTCATCAAAGGAACCAAAATCAGGGAGGTCACTTTTATACTTTATTTCTTGTGGTTTGAGTAATTTCCCTGATTGACATCCAGCTGAAGTTTCCAGGCATTCAGATGCTCTTGGAATGTTTTAAAACCATGAGGGGTCAAATCCTCATCTGATTTAAACCAAATAATTTGAGTGCAGTGAAGCTACTTGTCAGTGATTCACTCCCAAATGTAAGGTTCCCTCTGATTTTCCTGTTCTAACCCTAAAAACCAAGTGTGAGCTCAGAGAAGAACCAGGTGTTTGCAAGGATATTCTTCCCTGGATTGTGCTGTCCCCAAGGTTTGAGAACATTAATTCAGAGTAAGGAAGTGCTGATCCCCAGCCTGATCTCCCACTTCTGACCCATCTCTGTGTACCAGGGAAGCCACATGAAAATGGAATTAGCAGCTGAGCTGGATGCTTGGTTGGATTAGGTGGTGGCAAAACATTAATCATGGCAATCATGGATCTTTTCAACAAAAAAAAAAAAAAGGAAAATATTTTGTGTGCCTTTGAATATGAAAAAACCCCACTATTCTGGCACTGTTTTACTCTAATTTCCTCTTTGAATCTGAAGGGCAAGAAATCACTGTAGACAACCTCATTTCCTCCATTTTCCAGCTTAATACCTGTTCTGGATAAATTTGGGGAAAGTAATTGGGGATTCAGTGCTTGCCTAAACTGACAGAAATGTTTTAAGAGGTACTTTCTCTAAAAACTCCAGCTTTAATTCTTTCTCTGCCAGGAACTTTGCTGTTCATTAAGGAGCAAGGTCAGATTGTAGGAAGAAAACAATGAGCTGCTTTGCTACCTCAGAGGCAGCTTTTGCTCAGGAGATGCTGCTCTCTGCAGTATCTTGTTGAGTGTTTGTCATCTCATTTCTCCTGGAAAATATTTTGTTACTAGAAAATGGGCTTTATTCAAAGCAATTTACATATCTTACTGCAATAGTTACTATATTGGCTCATCCTCAAGTTTAAGTCAATCTGCAAAATATCCTCTTGTAGAATAATTTGCATGTGTAATTTGCCAGACCAAATCCTGCAGAGATTTGAGTCACGCTGAATTCAGGAGGACTATTCAGGTTTACATATGCTTTTGAAAAAATAAATCCTAAGTGCAGAGTTGTTTACAAGGTCAAAGCCTGTTTTTTTTTTCCCAGTATCACGTAAACTTCAAAGCAAATAAAATCTCCTCCTGCAAGGACACATTTGCAGAGTTAACGTGATAATGGGCAATGTCAAATATTGCCCATTAATGTGTTCATTAATTCAGAGCCATTTTAGCATCAGTGCCGTGGGTATGAGAGCCATGGAATGGTTTGGATTGGAAGGGATCCTCAAGTCCATCTCATTCCAAACCCCTGCCATGGGCAGGGACATCTTCCACTATCCCAGGCTGCTCCAAGCCTAGTGTCCAACCCAGCCTTGGGCACTTCCAGGCATGGGGAGTTCCTATGAAGCAGAGCAAGCTGAGGAGAGCTAATTAATTAAGCCAAAGACTCAAAGAATAGAACTTTAAAGTACTTTTGTTCCTTTTCCCAGAGCTGCATCTTATCTCTCCCGTCTGTATTTTCCTCTGAAAATTTTTTACAGCTCTCCTGTGTTATTGCCTTAACGACTTTAGGACCTCAATTACACGCAGAGTAGATGCTTGATGCTTTCTAAGTGGTGAAAAATTATCCTTGCTCTGAGAAACTCTAACTCTGAGCCAGATAATTAAAATAATCTGAGGGCACAGGGAAATGAAACAAGCAGTTCCTCCCCCCAGGGGTGTGGCTGGGGTGGCAGGGTGGGAGCACAGGGGGTCTGGCTGAGCTCTGTGGGGTCACAGGGTGTGAGGATGGCTGTTCTGGAGGTGACAGAAAGATGTGTCTGCCACTGCTGCAGGAGCACAGACACCTTCCCTTCTGATTGCCTGCTGCTTGCACTGAACCTTTTCTTCTTCATATCAGTTAAAGTTAATTTCAAACCTGAGGAGTTTCAGGCAGAGGCCAGTTTTTAAAAATGGATCTGCTGTAGCCATGGCCTTTCGTGCCTGGTGGGAATGAAGAGCCATGGTTGCACACCTGCCCCAGATCAGCTGTGCAGGGCTGAGGTGAAAATGGAACACAGCTTTGCCTGGCCCTGGGACTTAGGCCTGATTATTTCTGTCCTCAGGGCTCAAAATGAAAGCTTTATACTCTTGAAGAAAGAAAATTCCCACCCTCCCGCAACTTCTAGTCCGAGGAGTTGGCAATATATTGGACTTTAAACCAGTGCCACCTTTATGCACAGAAAAGCCTTTTTGCTCAATTTCAGAAGTTTCTAAGCCATTATTTATGGCATTCTCTTCCTTTAAAGCTTGAGCAGGCTCAGATTTAAAACAGGCAGAGTGACAATGAATGTTTGTAAGAAGGCCACAAATAATGTTTTTGTACAGACCCAGCACTCGCAGGCTGGGTCATCCATCACTGAGTCACACCCAGCTTGTCGTGCCTCCTGCAAGTGACAACAGCCTTATCTCCAACCCATCCAGATTAAAAGCTTTTGAGATGTTCTATCATCTATTTCCAGTGCTTTTAATGTCACAGTATTTCTCTGGTTTAGATTAGATTGCTTTTAGCCTGAAGCTGTTTTGTTCACGTTCAGCTGGTGATGGAGTGAGGAATGGGTTTGCATTTGCAGGGTAAAGGCTGGGCTGAGCCACAGCCCTGTGCTGACTAAGGGGGATTTCTCAGGCTGTTTCTGCCTTCTTTTTCTATGGGAAGGAAGGAAGGAAAAGGGCACAAGACAGAGCAATTCCTTGTGGGAGCCACGCAGGACAAGATTATCACGAGCCCTCCGTAATGTATTAGTTACAAATGCAGAGCTCTGAACTCTGCTACAGAAGAGGTTGCAAAGTAAACGAAAATGTCAGGTAAATTGAGACAGAAATGAGCATTTCTTAAGGTCTCGTAGTCCCATTAAACTGAAACCTTGTTCCCTCCATTAATTTCTTCCAAAGGCAGCCCTGACAGCCCAGAGTTCGCTGCTCGCCTGTTGTGGCCCTTGGTGCATTAATCAAATTGTTTTTCATGTTAGGCTTATCTGTGTCCTTGTTTCAGACTTTATTTTTCAAGGCAAACCTGCTTTAACACCGACCAGTGGAGAGGTGTGACACTGTTTTCCAGGTAGTTGTGCATGTTAATCCTTCCCAAGGCTTTTGGGAACAGTTAATGTGTCAGTGATGGGATTCACAGGGGACACAGAGTTGCAACAGCAGCCAGGGACAGCCATTAACAGAGGAAAGTTAAATATTTTAAGTGGTGTTTGGTATTCCCAGTGCCTAAATCTGGGTTACTTTTGCTTAAGCTTTAGGAGAAGGCAGAGTTGTGTGTGGGCCTCTGCTCTCTCCCACAAGACCACTGAGTTCCCTGATTGATCTCGACAGAAACTTTAGAAAACTTGACTGAATTAAAAATATATTTATCTCTGAAACTTAATGTGCTTGGGCACTGATCCAAAGTCCATTAAAGCAAATGGGAAGAGTCCCATCGGTTTTATTCCTTTTCAGCTGATGCCTTCAGGACAGTGCAGGTGATAAACAGCAGGATGGATTTGGGGCAGGATTTTCCCAAGAGCTGCTGAGATGCTTTTAAAATCCCCCTTTCAGCTCCCTGATGTGATTGACATTTATACTCTGGGTTAAGGCACTACAGAGATCCTATTTCTTTGTATCCTGCTTGTCCAGCAATAAATAAGATCCCCATGAAAGGAAACAAATATGTTGTGGCAGTTCTTTGAATGGAAGAAAAGGGGGTGTGGGGTGTTGGTGATCCTTTTGAAGTGGAATTCTAAGTCAATATCTGAATGCCTTTCTAAAGGAAAGTTTGTCTTGGCTTCCCAAGGATCAGCAAAAAAACCCCATTTCTTACTCTTTAATTTTTGCCCAGGATTTTAGTCATCTTGACTTAAAAATTCTGAAGGAGAGCACTACAAAATTGAAAGTCCAGGTTTGTATTTGCCATGAGAGCCACTTCTACCTGCTACAGAGTGTTTCTCAATAGTATTTCTCAAGAATTGAAATAATGTACGGGTTTGGTTTTGTGTGTAAGAGTGATAAAACATTTGTGGATATAACATTTGCTGCTCAGATCAGGGAAATTAGACAATCACTGAGCTTGTTTCTCAGGAGGAAAGAAACTCTCTTATTGTGTCCTTGAGTGGGGCATTTAAAGGAATGTGTTCTTTATCCAAATAATACTGATAAGAAAGCCCTAAATATGAATTTTAACTCTCCTTGACAGGGATTTTTGTGGGATTAGAGCTGGCACCCATTGAGATACAGGAGTTTTCATTAGAAGGCTGATTTACACCCAGTCCTGCTCCAGCTCAGAGATAACTCTCCCAAAAGATGTAGGCAACTTCCTTCCATGAGTAAAGACAGGGAGCAATAAAACTTCAGAAAAGTCAGTAGTTTTATCTAATTTTCTCAGGCAAGAGCAGTACTTTGAAGATAAATCACTTCCCTGGTTCCAATAATTTAATTGGTTTCAATCATCTGGCAGGGAAAAAGTGCAATAAACAGTGTGATAATGCCAAGAGTGTGATAGCAGAGCTCTGCTTTTGCTGGGATGTCCCTGCTGGGACACTGCCTCTGTCCCTGTGCTGCCAGAGCTGGGGCTGGGTCTCCATGGGGCTCTTCACCCTCTTGGTGCTGCTCCAGTGCCTGAAATGGGGCAGTGGGGACAAAAGAAAAGAACTTACAAGCAGCTTTGAGATGATGGTGAGTGTCTCCTGTCCTGCTGCTGCCATAAATTGCAGCAGATTATTATTTAAAAGTGTTTTTCACATGGTAACATCTACAAATCTATGTAGAAAATAACTCTAAAAAAGGGGGTTGGCTCTTGTCACAGGCCACCAGTGATGGGATGAGAGGAAACAACCTCAAGCAGCAGGGGAGGGTCAGGATGGATGCCAGGAATTTCTTCATGGGAAGGGTGGTCAAGCATTGGAAGGCAAGAATTCAATTCCAGCTTGCACAGGGAACGTGGAGCTCCCCTGAGCATCCCAAACCACCTTGGTCCCCAAGGACCTGTTCTGTGGCCAGGCTTGAGCAGGCAGGGGAGGATCTGAGCCCAGGGTTGCTATGGGCACAAACTGCACCCATGAGCTCCTCACTCAAATTTCTGGGAGGATTTGTTCCTACCAAAGGAGATTTCAGGTGTCAGATTCTGGTCCCATGTCAGGAATTTGCTGTAGCTCCATTTTCTTCTCAGCCTCCCCTAAAAAGTGTTCTCTACTGACTTGTTTCAGCCAAGTAAGGCAGGCAGTGAAAGATTAAAAAATTACTTCAAAAGGCAATCCCACAGTTTTTGATAATGCTTTTTCAATGTGTGCAACCTGTACGGAACAGATGAGTTCATGTTTTAAAAGCAGGACTATTTCCATCCCAAAAGGGAATCTTAGAAAGGCAATAAATCTGTTTTAATTGGTTTTATCATGCTAATACAATCTCAACAGGTAGTCACAGATTTGCACTTGGAATAAAAAGTATTCAGCACACTGATAGCTGCTTTGAACTGTTTCCTTCCACAGACCTTTCTAAACTCTCAAAAAAAATTTAACTTTCCAAGGGACCACTTGGCTTTCCTCAAGTATTGATTGTGCAAAGGTTTGTGATGCAAGTCTGGTCACTCTGGCAGGTGATTTGTGGCTGCTAGAATTTGTTTCTAGAAATATTTGAACAGACAGGCTGCAGGAAGCAGCAGGGCTGTGAGTGCTGCCAGGTGTCCCTGGCACCGAGGGCTCTCCTCAGGCACACTGGTGGTACAAGATGGTCTGAGCAGAGCTCTCCCTGCAGGGGACCAAAACCACTGAATGAATCCATGCTGAAAAGGTTGTAAAAAGGAGTCTCAGAAGAATGGAGTAAGATGAGCAGGCAGCTGAAGAGAGGGGAAAACAAGCTGTAATAAACTGAACTGATGGAGTGGCATAAAGCAGCTTAGCTGTAATGCTGGTGACATCAGTGGGAGTGCTCTGGAACTGCAGCTGGCTCAGGCTTCACAAATAAAAAAACTGCAATCAAATTAAAACTACAGTCAAATAGTTGAAGATGTCAAAACAGGGGTGTTCTCAATAAAAACAGCCAAACATGCAAGTGATTTAAAAACCCCACCTGTGTCCCAGCATGCTGCCCACACTGATCCTGCCCCTCTGCTCAGGTGAGATCCCACCTGCAGAGCTGCCTCCAGCTCTGGGTCCCAACAGAGGAAGAAGCAGCAGGATGATCAGAGGGATGAGCAGCTCTGCTCTAAGGCTGGGAGAATTGGGATTGTTCAGCCTGGAGAGGAGAAATCTTTGAGGTGAGTTTGTCACAGCCATTCAGAACCTGAAAGGAGCTGAGAGAAGAGATGGAAAAGGACAATTTACAAGGGCCTGGAGTGATAGGAGCAGGGGGAATGGCTTCCCACTGACAGAGAGCAGGTTTAGATTGGATATTAGGGAAAAATCTTCCCTGTGAGGGTGGGGAGGCCCTGGCACAGGGTGCCCAGAGCAGCTGTGGCTGCCCCTGGATCCCTGGAAATGCCCAAGGCCATTTTGGAAGGGGCTTGGAGCAGCCTGGGACAGCAGTGGAAGGTGCCCCTGCCCATGGCAGGGGGTGGAGCTGTATTATCCTAAATGTCCCAGCCCAAACCATTCTGGAATTCTGTGGACATTTCAGCTCCTGACATCAATTTATTAGAGAACCACGAGATCTCACTGGCACACCATCTTTAAATTGCTTTTTTCCCGTGTGTTGCTTTCAAAATGACTTTCATTGGGTATTACCCTCTGAAGAAACCCATGAGGTTAACAGACAGATTTGCCATGCTTATGCTGAGCTGAGTTTTAATTTTTTTGAGTGGTCCCTGAGCCTGTTTGTGATGGTGAGTGCATCATAGGGGAGGGAGGAATTCGGTCATAAATCACTGCACAAGTCTGAGCTGCAGGAGGATGGATTAGGTCTTAATTCTGGAGGGGTGGCTTCGTTTTATTTCCCACTCTACTCCTGCAGGGTCGATAGCAACCTCAGCAGCCATCAGGTTGTGTTTATGGGAGGGCTCTGAGTGGGGGAAGCATTTGAACATCAGCAGCTCTGTCATTCTGGCTGGCTGCTCATCTTGAGGGTCACACGTGGGGGAATTTCACTTGGGGGTTGCTGGGATGCAGGCAGAGAGAAAAAAACAAGTGGGAGTAAGGGGAAAGGGGGGGAAAAGCGAGGTTTTCTCTCATGTTCTTTTCACACACTCTTGTCTTTGATTCTGTTCTCTATCCCCCTGCTGAGGTTTGCCACAGAATGACAAGGCAGCCTCCGTGGTGTGAACCTGACAGGAATGTTGCCAGTTCTCACAGACATCTCATTTCCTTCCCCATCACCTTCCCAAAGCTTGCTCTAAGGGGCTGTTAGGGAGGGGAGAGCGTTATTGATCCCTTTCAACTTTGTGTTTCATTAAAACAGAGCTCTGGGCACGGAGCCAGCCCTCAGTTCTCCACAGCAGCCGTGCCAGGAGCTCCAGGGCACTCGGGATGTGGTTTGGGGATGGACAACGTGGGGATGGAGAGTGTTTTGGGCACTCTGGATGTGGTTTGGGGTGGATAATGTGGGGATGGACAGTGTCTTGGGCACTCAGGATGTGTTTTGGGGTGGATAATGTGGGGATGGAGAGAGTTTTGGGCACTCTGGATGTGTTTTGGGGATGGGGAGTGTTTTGGGCACTCTGGATGTGTTTTGGGGATGGATAAGGTGGGGATGGAGAGTGTTTTGGGCACTCTGGATGTGTTTTGGGGATGGATAAGGTGGGGATGGAGAGTGTTTTGGGCACTCTGGATGTGTTTTGGGGATGGATAAAGACCTCACCATGCAGCTACTTCATGTTCCTCCCATGCAGGTGGTGACACCACGACTGTTTTTTTGGGGGTGAGGAATTCTCCCTGCTCCAGCCACTTTTGTCTGACACATCATTTAAAAAAAAGCCCAAAAAGTTTACATTTACTCTTGCCAATGTCCTCCACCTTCAAGAAGGATTCATCAGGAAGGGATGGTATTTCCATGGCAACCAGGGATTTTTTTCAGAAAACTGGTGAATTTCCAAGGCACAAAAGCTTGTTCAGAGCCCAGAAGTACCTGGATGGAAAACAAAACAGATGGTAAATCCTCTACAGTTTTTTTCTTTTTTTCAGAATAATTTTTTTTGCCAGTTATTCTCCACTGTCCCCCATGTCCTAAATGTTTGCTTTGCAATGAATTTCTGATCTGTGATGGATCCAAAGCACTGCCCAGTGGAACTGGAAGTCAGCAGCACCAACAGCTGATCTGGGAGGGACAGGGACTCCAAACTGCTCAGAAAACATCAAGGATTTTCTTTAGATTCCTAACCCTCAGAAACATTTCTTAATATTGTCATACAGAATGATGTTTTATAAAGCCTGGGGAATTGGGACATTGGGAATTCACCAAGAAAAAGTCTCTGTTCTTGGAAAAGTGCTCTAAGGATGGACTTGGAATGTTTTTTCCTGAGATGCTGCATTTTTCCCAGAGAACAAGAACTGGTATTTTAATTTAAATGTGGGTTCTCCACATTTATCAAATATTAGTTATTCCCTTCATCATCATCAATTACTGGGAAAATCTTTTTGCCTCTACTCGAGCAGTTTTTCTCACAATCATGGGAATTATCAGATTTTGCAACAGTCCCAAAAAGCAGCTCAGCTTAGGCCAAACAGCTCAGCTGTGGCAGTGGGAGGACAAAGGAATTACAGCCCAGCTGAGCCTGGCTTAATGAAGTTCAGGAGGAAGAAGAGAAAAAAGTCTTGAGTAATATATATTTTTCAATTTTACTTCTTTCCATTATCTTTTGTTGTTTGTCAGTGTAAAAATACAAGGCTTGACAAAGAAATTGTGAGGATGTCCATGGTTGTTTCTCATAATTTAATCAAAAACAAAGAATTGGAAGAACCTCCAACTCCAGGACAGCCAGGACTGCTGCCTCCATTTTTATGTTACAACTTGGAAATGTAAATTTTGCCTTTAAGTTAATTTCTGTTGTCATTTTCTGGTCCTTAATCTGCTTTTCAACTTGTTTTAAAGCTGAACAATGATTTGTTACATCCAGCAAGGATGCTGGGAGGGAATTGGAGGTAATTTAACTTTATTTTTATGGTGGATTTTGCCAGTATCAAATTTTCATTTGTAACCACCACATTTTCAGTTGGGAACCCCTTTTCTTGAGCATCTCCACTGTCACTTAGATGTCCATTATTTTATGCCATTTTATGTTTTCCATTTGTCAAAGGGGTGCTAAGAGGAGACAGAAAATTCCCCACACCCTTCCACACTACCATTATTGACAAAATGACTAATGAAAAAAAAATTTGATGTTTTCTGATGTAAAAATGGAGCTATTTCTTAAATAAAGGGTTTGAATAAATGGCAGATCATTTGCAGGAAAGGAAAGGAAAAAGAAATTTCTGCTTTTACTGATTACACAATTGCTGTTTTTATTAGGGTCTTCAGAGATTAATTATGGAAAGCCTTGGGTAAGGAAAATCATTTTGAGAATTCTGTGGTAGTTGGACTGTAATATCCATGATGTGTTTAGATTTTTCTTGTTCAAATAAATAATAAGTGTAGATAAGGTCAGCTTAATTGATAAGAAAAATGGAATTGTTAATGTTCTGTGACATTACCTATCACTGTGATATTTTCTAATGCCAAGGCCATTTAGCAACTGATGAAAACCCAAAGTTCATAGTAATGATTAGCATTAAATAAATTCCCCTTTCCTTTGAATATCTAGGCCCCATGGTTTTTTGGGAGTGCTGAAAAGGATCACTGGCTTTAAGAAATATAAAGCTTATAAAGTCTAATTTCTGAAATTAAAATCTCATTATTAATAGTTAAGTATACAGTTTTTATTAATTAAGTGGTAAAAAAGAAGAGGAACTTAAATGTCAGAATAAGAATTCTGTTTCTGTAGCAGCTTGGTTTTGGCCATGCAATAATTGTCTGCTCCTCTTATTGCAGCTCTCAGGGAGATGCATTTGAAATCCATATTGATTAATTCATGCATGCTGTGACTTGGTATCTAATTCTTTCCTTTGTCAGCTTGCTGGAACTGGAAAAAAATAACTGATCTTATTCCTCTGCTGGAATGATTTTTACATGAATTTTTAACAGCAAGACCTTCACTTGTATTTACTTGCAGGACCAATGTTTTAGTCTCTAACTCTGGCCTGCCAGCAGAGATGATTAATTTCTATTGCTTTTTGGGACAAAAAAGGATTCCTGTGAAGCTCTTCTAAATTGGAAGCATTTTTTCCCCTTTTCATTTTTTGTTCTTAATCCAGCAGCTGGTTTGTATTTCTTTGTGGTTTTTGTTGATTTTTTTTTTTGTAGTCACAAGGTGTGAATCCTTTCCTTCTTTATTTGCATGATTGCCAGCAACTTCCTGATGGATATTTCTGCCTGTGCCTGGTAATGACCCAACAACCAGACTACAACATTTGCACTATGAAGGCTTTTTTGTTCAATCTTTGAGCATGTGCTAATTTCTCCCCTAATATTCTGGTGGAGCCATGAGCAAGAGTGTAATTTAAACAGTCCTTATGTAGTTGTGAGACAGGGAGTACATTTTTTGTGGGATTTTACATGGAAAGAGGGCTCACCTGTAGGGTACCAGTGTTTACAATGATTACATTCAATTATGGCATCCTGTCAGGAGTGTTCTGTGAAAAGCACAGCAGGAATTTCATCTGGGAAAGAGCTCTGGCATGTCCAGCAGAATTCAGGCAGAACTGAGATACCTTAAAGCCAAAATCACAATGTAAAATCACAGAATCCCACCTCTGCTAGGAGGTCAAAAATGCTGGAGATCTCTTCCACTGAGATGATCCAGGGATAAAGTTGCCCCCCTTTTTGGAGGGATATGGAGTAGACTATGTGAGAGGTGGATATCTTGACAGCTGTAGTTCTTAAAATTAAATCAAGAAAGGAATTCTTGCATGGAATGAAAGAATTTGCAGTCAATGCTTCAGATGAGCTTCCTGAGATGTTCTCCTCTCCCATCCACTGCCCTCAAATGGCTTATCCAGAGCTCCAGGTTCCACTCAAGGAGCTCTATGCCTACATGAAATGAGCATTTCTGGGACTAAACTCATGGAGGAGAAAAAGCTTCTCAAAGTTTACATCTTGCAAACTTGTACAGAACTGATAAAAGACATTTGGAATTCTGATGGCCTGCAGCAAGAACCTCAAGAATTTCATAAAATCCCAGAGTCTGGAAGGGACATTAAAAAACATCTCATTCCACCCCCTGCCATGGCAGGGACACCTTCCACTGCCCCAGGCTGCTCCAAGCCCTGTCCAGCCTGGCCTTGGGCACTTCCAGGGATCCAGGGGCAGCCACAGCTGCTCTGGGCACCCTGTGCCAGGGCCTGCCCACCCTCACAGGGAAGATTTTTTCCCAAAATCCTCTCTCACCCTCCTCTCTTTATCACAGAACTTGCAAAGATGTTTTATAATGGAAAGTTTTAAACCAGGAATGAGACGAGTCCTTTTTTTAACACCATTAAGATTTTGGAGGAGGCACAAATCAATTTTGCTCCCATCCCTTTTCTGTCCCACCTGCATCCCAATGCCCCCAGTAGGATTTGCCTGTTGATCACAGTTATTCAGCAGATCACAAATGACAGCAATGTGACCTCTAGGGGCTGATATCACTGCCAGCCCAGAAAAGCAGGATCTGAGCTTTTGATTTTTTATGTTTCAATAAGCCACTGCAGTGATTTAGCTACAAAAAGGAATTTAATACAAGCAGACCAAACCATCCATGTTTCCCACACAGTCTACTAAAACTGCAAACTTTTGCAAGACAGAATTATTTTAATGATTATATTAAAAAGCTCTTCTCTAGGGAAGCATCTCTCTCCTACAGATGTGCTAAATAAGCAACATTTCCTCATATTCGTAAGCAATTCCAGTGAAAGTTCTTTAAAGGATGATCTGTTGGCATTCTGGCTGTAAAACTGGGCTGTGATCTGCATTCTTTTTTGTGTCTTCCCTTCTTTTATAGATGTGGAGTTGTGGAACTATTTCTACCAGGGCTATGGGAAATCATTTGGTATTGCTGCTCGAACTAATCATTATTCACATATAAACTGCCCATTTACTGTTTCTCATATCCAATTTTTGAAGAAAATATTGATGATGACTCCCGAAATAACTTGGCAAGGCTTTGAAGAAGCTCTGCAAATCTGTTACAGAGATGAATTGCAAAAGTGAGGTGCACTCACTAACCATGCCAAGTGAATGCCAATAGATAAAGTTCAGTTGAGGATTTCTCAGTTTCAATCTTTCTAGGAAGTTTGTGCATGTTATTGTAAGCAAATTCCTGATTCCTGGTTTTTCTCATTGTGGAATGGAAAGAAACTGAGGTGAAAATGGAAGGAAAAGGTTACTAACCACTTCAAACAACAGAATTCTCTTCTGACTTTAGGTAAAAGCTGCCCTAAACCAGCCAGGAGCTTCTTTGAGACCTGTATTAACAGCAAATCATGGAAAGACAGCAAAAGTCTTGCAGTGGCTTTGAAAAGCAGCACTGAGGAATTTGGGATATCAGGAAAGAACAGCAGGTCTGTGAGCCTGAGCAGCAGCAGGAAGGATGCAAGGTGAGTTCAGGCTCACATCCGTATAACCCTGGGCACTCCAAATGTGTCATCATGGATCAGGTGAGGAGAAGCAGAGCAATTGCAGCCCAGCCTTTCACAAAAACCCAGCTGCTCATTCCCTGCATGCCCCGGAAAAATCCTTCTGTTTGGGATCCATGCTGCCATGGTGATGTCAGGCTGATGGAGACATCTCCTGACTGGCACACCTGGAAAAACGCAGTGCTGGGAAAAGGCCCTGACACTGCTGGCAAAGCCCTCTCAGCTCTGGAGATCCCTGCACTCATCTGGCTTCCTGCTTGTCTCGGGTTTAGCTGGGTGTGTATTCAATTTCCCATCTGTCAGGGGTGGGGCAGGGATCTGCTGTTCACTGGGCAGTTTTTCCTTTATCTCTCCCCCAGCCCACCCTCCCTCCAGGAGATCTCTGCTGTCCATGGCCACTGAGTGTCCCTGCAGGGCTGATCAAATTCCAGCATCCCATGGGAGAGGCTCTGCCCAGGGGAGGAGCCAAGCATTCCTACCTGGATCCAATCTGGCACCTGGAGCACCCCAGCAGCCTTTGCCCCCTGCATTCCCAGAGGAGCAGCTTTCTGCTCCCCTGCATTCCCAGAGGGAGCCCAGGCCCATCTCCAGCAGCCCTGGAGCTCCAGAGGAAAACTCCCCCCTTGTCCAGGATCCCTGCTCCAGCAGAGCCACAGCTGGCACTGCAGGAGGGCTGAGCCACCCTGGGATGGCCCTGCTGCCACCAGCCTGACCCACAGCTGGCACTGCAGGAGGGCTGAGCCACCCTGGGATGGCCCTGTGCCACCAGCCTGACCCACAGCTGGCACTGCAGGAGGGCTGAGCCACCCTGGCATGGCCCTGCTGCCACCAGCCTGACCCACAGCATGTCAGGGCCTCTTCTCACTCTGGCAGTGGGTTTTTTTTGTTTGTACTACTGCATTTGTATTTTTAGTTTTCCTGGTAAAGAACTGTTATTCCCATATCTTTGCCTGAGAGCCCCTTAATTTCAAAATCATAATAATTCAGAGGGAGGGGGTTTACATTTTCCATTTCAGGGAGGCTCCTGCCTTCCTTAGCAGACACATATTTTCAAACCAAGACACTGCTCTTCACACCCATCCTCCACTGAAAACCTTCAGGAAAAGGCTTTTCATTGCCAGGCTCCTCCAAGGGTTGGGCATAAAACACCATTTCCCTCACGACGGGGAAGCTTTTGAGTCAAAGGGAAGGATGATCCTGGGCAGAGGTGGAAATTTCAGTGTGGAATGTCTGCAAGGCTGTGCTTGTAACCTGCCTCACCCTGTGATCAGCCAGGAGCCCCCCTGCTGCTTCACTACAATATCTGCACACAAACAAGAGTTGTGTTCTCCCTTTCCTACAGTTTGGGGGAAAAAGACCAAAACCATTTCTATTTTTAAAACCTGAAAATGCCTCAATGCATTAACAGTCTTCTGTACGAAAAGCAAAGTCTAAAGATTCAGAAAAAAAAAAAGGATTAGACAATGGTAAACAGTTGTGATGTCTTTGGCTATGAAACAGCAGCTAAATGGTTACATTTTTATAATTTCTTAAGCCATTTTATTACATCTATAACTTAGTTTGCCTTGTACAGACACAGCAAAAGCTTCCCTTTTCCTTTTCCTGATATTTTCTTTTATTTTCTTAGGGCTTTGCCATTAAAGCTTCTTTAATCTTTGTAGATAAATCTTCAGGTTTTCAATTTTTTTTCTCTCTCTGAAGACTTCAGCTGTCTTAAGTCTTTACATTTCATCGTGTTTAAATATTTTAGACAATTTGAAGCCCTATTTATAAATGGATATCATTAAGATTAGGCTCTAATAAGTGCTAATCTTTCCCTCCAACCAGGCAGATAAAGACTGTCTTAAATCTGAATGGCTTAAAACAAGTTCCTTTTTTTTTATCCTCAGAAAGTGAACAAATAAAACACTTCCCAGCAGCTGTATTCACTGGAAGCACTGGAAATAATCCTCCCATTTATTACAGCAAAGTGCCTTTCCTTGGAGGTATCAGCCTGCTTTACCTTCAGATGTGCAGGCTGCAGGTTACAGAGCCTGAAACGTGGTCATGAAACCTGAAAATCACCTGGCCTCACAGAAAACTTCCAACTTGGCTCCAATTTTGGATACTTTTGGTTGAGTTTTGAGTCAAGCAGGGCAAATAAAGGCACAGTGTTTTTTTAGTTCAAGGCACAAATTAATGGCCTGGTCTGCACTGCACACCTCGAGGTGAACACATCTCTTTTCATCAGGGAAATTCTGATGCTTGGAGGTGTTGAGTTCATTTCTGCCTGTGCTTGGCTGAGCCCAAGGTTTGTGATCAAACCAGGAGCTCTGGCTGAGCAAGGAAATCTTTTTTTTTATGAAGAATGCTAAAAAATGACTGAACATGGCAATTTCACGTGTTGCTCAGGGAAGTGTGAAGGGAAATTTTGGCAGTAAATCAAACCCTGCTTGGGTTTTGCTCTCCAATGGACTTAATTAGCCCTCTCCTATCAAGCAAAAGGGATGAAGCTGTCCAGGGTTTCCCCTGAATTTAAATAGTTTTAACACTCCAGACCATCTTAAATGGGATGTGATGTGGCTAAAGGTAAAAGATCTTCATGTGATTGGTAGCTGTCATTCCAAGCGTGCCTCTGCAGCCAAAAACAGGGGAGGAAGAGGGAAAACAAGGTTCTTGCTATATGGACAAAATGGAGCAAATAATTCACAACTAATAAGTAACACAATCTCCTCCTGAGGACTAAAAATACCCTGCTTTTATTGAATGTGTATTTATTGAAAGCCATCAGGTAAGTAAAATGATGTTGCTTCTATTTCTTGCCTGGTCATAAGAGCAGGCAGCTCCAGAGCAAATTGAAAGTTCATTTCCTGCAGATCCTGGTTTATGAGATTCTAAAACTGGCCTTTGGTAAATGGTGATGAAAGTGGAATTTGAGCTGCATGAAAGTTTGTGAAAAGTGATCAAAGGCAGCTTGGAAAAAATTAAATTATATTTCCTGATCATTCTTCATTTCCAGTATTAATGTAACTCATAGCCCTGCAAGCTTGGAAATTTTGATCTGGAACATCACCTAAAGCCTGAAACAAACGCAAAGGATTGCAAATCAAAGTAGGAATGTGGGTTGGTACAAGCCCCTAAAAGCCATTCTTGGTAAGTCCCTCAGTCACCTCTGTGCTCAGGAGTTCTTTCTAATAGTGGCTGTAAATACAGAGCTTCAAAAACAGTTAAAAATATTTTAATATGGATGAAAGGCCCCACAAAGTTAATAAATCTGGTTCATTTTTTGTCAGGAGTAGTATGAGAACAAAGGAAGAGAATGGCAACAGAAGGTTTATAACTTATAGTACAACTCCACCAGATGGATCTGAGTTGAATTTCAGTTTTTATTTTCTTTATAAACTTTATGTTTACTTCCAGTAGAAGTGACTCTGGGAGAAATCAGGCAAGCACTGACTTCTTTGTCATCTTCTTTGTTATCTACATTTGTGAAAGCTGATTGCAAAAATAGGGAATTATGTTTATGAGAATCAGATCTTGGTAAATGCAAGAAAAAATATAACTGAGCATTGGAGGAGACACATAAAATGGCTGAAAGTTAAATAATGTAATTATAAATATGATTATGTAGAGAATGGCAGCATCAAACCCTGCATTACTTCATCTCCCATGCATGTAAATCTAAACCTCAACAAAACAGGCTCTTGATGCTCCTCCAGCTGAGGTCCTTGATCCAAAGCTCACAAAGTCAGTATGAATCATTTAAGTTTAGGATGCTGAGTGTCAATTTTTCTGCAGGAAATTATCTTACATCTAAAATCACATTTTTCCTAGTGGAAACTTCATAATTAAAAGTAGTCTTGAGTATTGTGACATAATTTATGTAGAATAGTGTATTGCTTCTACTTTCTTTGAAAAGAACAGGTAAGTATCCCATGTACAATGGGATGCCTTTCAGTAAGGCATTATTATAGAATATTAAAAACTGTATTCATCTGGCTACTAAGAACATTTTCCTACAGGGAGGAACGTGTTACAATGCCACAAAAGAATACTCCAGGCAAGGTCCAGAATACAGAATATTTTCAGGTTGATTACACATTATGCCAACTACTTGAGTTCCTTCTCAAGATCAAAAAATCCATAAATCCATACGTGTTTCCACAGGTTCTCCACTCAAATTGCCTGTCAGAGTAAAAAAATCTTGAAAACTCTGCTGTAACCAGGATGATGAAGGAAAATTACTGCCAGACAGATTATATAGTGAAGAAAAACGGGGTAAGTTATTGTGTGCCTCCTAGCATGAATACATATGGGACAAATGCAAATCTGCCAAATGAAATACAGCTTAGAGTGCATAAATTTCAAACAGATAATACTTTGTCCTTATTAAATCCTGGCTTAGATCATGGAGTGCTTTTTCCTGAAACTCCAGCTTTTCTGTGGAGGCTGTTTATCCCCTAAAGGAGCCTCAATTATAAATAATGGTCAAGCCACCAAAATTGGAAGGACGAGACTCGAAGCAAATAAACTCCAACAACATAACCAATAAAACCTCAATATTGCCATGCACTCCAGGTATCCTTTGAGAGGGAGGCATGGGAATTATCATTTATTGGCAGAGACATAAATACCTGGTCTGGAAGAGATGAGGTGTGATGCATGGACCTACAACTGCACAAATCTACTGGGTGGGCATAAATAGAGCTTTTGTGAAAAAATTAAACATCACAAGGATGCTTAGCTCTGTGGGTCCTGAGCACTAACTAAAGGTTAGTGTGGATAATGGGGTAACTTGTAAAAAAAGCCATTTGAAGCCTCCTTGTGCTCAGCGAGGTTGATTTAGATTTTAGCTACTTAAAGCACGGCACTAAATGAGCAGGAAGAGCAGAATTGCTTCCTCCAGAGTGGCGAATAAAAAATACATTAAAGTGAAACCATAGAAAAGCCTGCATTCAAAGACAAACGGGAATGTTTTGAGAAGTTCGGGAATAAAAGCTGGAATGAGATGGGAGGGGGCTCATTGAAATGAAGGGAAAGGGAAGGAGGGACTTTTTAGAAGGGTCTGGAGTGACAGGACAAGGAGCAATGGTTTTATACTGATGGAAGGCAGGTTTAGATTAGGAGGGAATCGTTCCCTGTGAGGGTGGCAGTGCCAGGAGAAGGGGCAATGGTTTTATACTGATGGAAGGCAGGTTTAGATTAGGAGGGAATCGTTCCCTGTGAGGGTGGCAGTGCCAGGAGAAGGGGCAATGGTTTTATACTGATGGAAGGCAGGTTTAGATTAGGAGGGAATCGTTCCCTGTGAGGGTGGCAGTGCCAGGAGAAGGGGCAATGGTTTTATACTGATGGAAGGCAGGTTTAGATTAGGAGGGAATCGTTCCCTGTGAGGGTGGCAGTGCCAGGAGAAGGGGCAATGGTTTTATACTGATGGAAGGCAGGTTTAGATTAGGAGGGAATCGTTCCCTGTGAGGGTGGCAGTGCCAGGAGAAGGGGCAATGGTTTTATACTGATGGAAGGCAGGTTTAGATTAGGAGGGAATCGTTCCCTGTGAGGGTGGCAGTGCCAGGAGAAGGGGCAATGGTTTTATACTGATGGAAGGCAGGTTTAGATTAGGAGGGAATCGTTCCCTGTCAGGGTGGCGAGGCCCTGGCCCAGCGCGCCCACAGCAGCCGTGGCTGCCCCATCCCTGGAAGCGTCCAAGGCCAGGCTGGGCGGGGCAGCAACAAGTGGAAGGTGTCCCCGCCATGTCAGGAGTAGCACTGGATAGTCTTTAATGTTCATTCCAACCACACAATTCCGCGGTTCTGTGATAAACGAAGCACTGCCCTCAGCCGAGCTCCGCGCCCCCGGCACGGAATCGCCTCTCCGCTTGTCCCCCCCCGACATGACGGCACCCAATGGCCTCTCCCGCGCTGCCATGGCAACGGCGCCACGCTCAGGGACCGAGGGGCGGCGGGGCCGGGACCGCCACAGGGAGCGGGTCTGGGACAGCGACAGCCCCCGGGACGGCGACAACGCCCGGGACAGCGACAACGCCCGGGACAGCGACAACCCCCGCCGGGGTGAGCCCTCGGCTCGCCCTCAGCACCGGTCGGGGTGACCCTCCAGCTCCCCCTCAGCCCCCGCCGGGGTGAGCCCTGCGAGTTCCCCTCAGGAGCCGAGGCTCCCGCCCGGCAGGCGCGTCCCTGCGCGCAGCCCGTGCCCAGGGAGGGCTGAGAGTGTGCCCGGGGCAGGTGTGAGTGGGGTAAATGCCCCCAGACTGTGCCCGGGGCAGGTGTGAGTGGGGTAAATGCCCCCAGAGTGTGCCCGGCAGCGCCCTGGGCACGCACCCGCACAGCTGCTGTGCTGCTGGCCCTGGCACTGCTCTCTTCATCGCCCCTCTCACGCCTTTCTGGTTTTAGGTTCCAGTTCCATGCAGCTCGTTCTTCCCTACCCCGCCGAGTTTTTAAGGCACCGGTAATGAAAGAAAAAACAAACAAACAAACAAACAGCCCCACACTTTACTACAGGGCTTTTTACACCTTTATTTTTTTCTGTCTGCCCTCGTGCTCTGCTGTTTCCCCAGAGCGACCGTCAGGACCGAGTACAAGCCGCCAACCCATCCCACACCGGGCCTTGAGAGGAGCTTTAAAGGCAAATTCTGACTCTGCTGCAATCATCCCACCTGTTGTTTATCTCCTTATCTGTTATTTATCACCTTATTTGTTATTTATCACCTCATCTGCTATTTATCACCCCACCTGCTCTGCTCGGGGCAGAGTTGCTGCAGCTCGCAGGGCAGTGACTGTAGCTCCATAATTTTGGTAAGAAGGTTTTTCTCTTGAGAAACGTGCTTTGTAGAGTGGGAACTTTTGGTTTTGGTTTGCATTTTGGAGTTTTGTTAGGTTTTTTTGGTTTTGTTTGTTTGTTGTTTTTAGTGGACTGTGTGGAGAGGCCCAGACCCTCCTGCTCATGGCCTTTGTGTTTGAAGTTATTTATACTACAGCTGAAATTAAACAGTTAAACAGTTGTCGTGGTTGACTATGTTTTTTTCCCTTAACTGCTATAATTTTTTCCCTTAACTGCTATAATTTTTTCCCTTAACTAAAAAACTAAGCTGTTCCAAACCACCACAACAGTGAAGATATGCAACCCATAGAAAGAGGTGTTGAGTTTGCAGAGTTACCAAGATAATGCATCTTTCCAAAGTATGGTGAAATTGCAAAATATGGTAAAAGGACTTGGGGAAAGTGGCATTTAGTAAGTTTCATGTTGTTTTTCTGATCTTTGTGTGTTGTTGAGTGTTACACATAGAAATGGATAATTGGTTTAAAAATAGAAAGTGGAATTTGAAATGGTTGGTGTCACAGGGCGTGGAGAATATGAATTTATTCAGAAAGGCTGGAATTATTTCAGCACACCTGAATTAAAGTTTATGTGTAATTTTTTTTTCTTTCTTATATTTTTAATACCATTCTTTTTCCTCTTTCTTTAAAGTAATTAGCATAATATTAAAAGTTTGCAAGGACCAGAAGTCTCAGTTGTTGTAATTAACAGCAAATAGGTGAGGAATGATAATAGACAAACTCTTTACTGCACTTGGAATAATTCTTCAAAGGAAATAATTTGGTTTGAGTATTGGTAAGTGGAAGGAACTTAGTGTAGCATGAAATCCACATTCATGGTGCTGATAATGGGATGTGAGCTGTTGCATAGACAATAGCATCCCTTTGGATTTGATGGGTTTATTGATGTGAGCAAGCTGTTGGAATTTGCCCTGGTTAAACTCTTGTAGTGTGAAATAAACTACACCCATCTTCAGCTATCTGTAAGTTATAAACCTGTCTTTAAATTGATTAGGAAGAGACTTGAGCTAAGCTGGGGTACAGGCTATGTGGAATTTGGGATTCTTTAACTATGTAGCCTTTCAAGTTGACTCAAATTTCATTTAGCCCAAACAGCAGTTTTTGGTTTGTTACTGTTAACTGTACATCCATTATCAGCACAGAGGAACCTGCTGGGATGATGAAATTTGAGTACCAGTGTGGCAGAGGAGCAGGCAGAAAGGATGTGGCTAATTAGTGCTTGATTTATTTATGTTGATGAGTTGCTTTAGTGTTTGCCTCACTGGCAAATTGTGTTGCCTAGTAGAGAGAGAAGAGGGATTCATTAAACAAAAAGCAGACAGAAAGGGGGATCTCCTCTGTGTATTTAAATTCCAAGTCTGTTTCTGAGGAGTCTGGGGTTGCCTTTGCTGCACTTCCCTGGCAGCCCTGAGGGCCCAGCTCAGGGATGTTTCAGGGTGTGCATTTCCCCAGGGGGTTTGTTTAATTTTGACTCTTCCAGTCTCAGTGTTTAGCAGTTGTTTTTTATCCCACATGGGATTGTGCTGTTCAATGAATCCCTGTATTTTCTCAGAATAATTCAGGGGGTTGATCACTGTCTATCTCTGTCCCCTGTTTCTACATTTTGATACTGTTTTTTCCCACCTAGTGTTCCTGAAACTTTGTAGGGCTTTTTATCTCTAATATTCTCACACAGCATCTCTGATATTTATCTCTGATATTACCACATTTTTAAGTTATCCCTTTAAATATTTACTTTCAGTGGAATATGTTAAAGTGAACTTGTATAAATGGTATTTTTTTTTATTAACTACTTTCCCTCCTTGAGCTTGCTCAGCTGACCTGTGTCATTTTCCTCTTTTTTTTTTTTACTATTAAATAGCCTTTGGGCCCCTCAAATCCAGTGTGTGACCTCCTCCTGTCCAGCTGTGCTGGTCCTGCCAGCTCACATTAGCCAAGAGAAAAATTTTCTTCTATTCAAAATTAATAAAATCTTCTTTTATCTTGGAAAGTGATAGAGAAATAACTGTTTTGAAATGATGTTAGAATTGAGTGCTTGTGTTTTCTGACACAATAAGAAGTATGTTTTGTGCACAAATCTGATGCTTTGTCAGCACTGAAATATTGCATTTTAGGTTCTGTGGCACCAGGTGATTTAACTTCCTCGTGCCATTGAGGTACTTGGCCCTGTGGGTGGAGATATTTGTGCATATTTTATCTGTGTTAATGCTCAGTTTCAGGTTTACCACTGAACAGGCAGTTTTCCATTTGGGATATTTCCAATCCTTATCATTTCCCAGGTCCTGCTCTCCCCAGGAAGCTGAGATCCACGAGCTGCAGAAGTTTCCAAGCTCCCTGGCAGTTGTAAGTCTCTGCACTGTCAGCTTTTGTTTCTTTTTCCATTATCCATTATTCCATTCTTTGTCCATTATTTCCAGCAGCAGCAGGAAATGCCCAGTTTTGCACTGAGCTGCAGTTACCCCACAAACATTCCAGCCTAGCAAGGCTCTGGATGTTCACCTTCAATTTAAACCCCCTGCTGTATGAATTTGCTTTTTGGAAGAGTATTTTATTTTACAACCTAGAAATAAAAAAATAAAAAATCGAGCATTTGAAATAGCAGTGAAGTCTTGAGAAGAGGGATTAACTCTGCTCTGTGAGTTATTGTGTTCCTTTGTATCAATTTGTCTGTGACAGAAGGAATTTGTCTTCCCAAATCAGGTGGGATGGTTTGACTTCATAGCCATTGGTACAATTTTCTCCTTCTTGGTGCTTTCTATGGGTTTGGTTCAAGAAAGCTGTGTTTTAGTTAATATTAATCTGCTTGCACATGAACTTTAGGGAATTGCCCAAATGAAACAGCCAAGGAAATCTTTTCCCTAGTATCATAAATGTAATAAAAAAGGGTTTTTTTTTTCCCAGTTAAATTTGAGTTGCTCTAGGATTTTATTGGCACTTCATATAAACAAGTTTTGTGCTCCATTTCCCTCTATATATGAATATTTTTGAATGTGTAATGAGTTTTTTACTGTTGTAATTTCAATCAAATTCCCATTTCAACAGGTTCCTAACTCTAAATCATTGAAATTCTCATGTTTTTTAGGAGAAGTTATACTGGGCATCATGAATGTCAATGATTTTGTAATTCTCCCAGGCTCAAAAGCTGGAACCTCAGCAAGATTAAAAACAAAGTAAGTGCATTCAATCTGATTGGGATTGAGATGTGTTTTCATATTTTTTAATAAGTTTTAATGCAACATTGACTAGCAGAGTGGAAGAACAAGAAGAATCATGATGTGTTTCTTTTCAAGCATTTTCCCTATGCTTTTATCCACAAGCCTTTCTTTTCTCAGGCTTTAATCTACTTCCTGATTAAGTTATAGGTTTTATAACCCTGTGTTTCCACTGGATAATACAAGCATACTAAAGAAATCAGTGAATTGTTAATTTTAATATAATTATACCCCAAACCTTTCTGAGTACAGATGCAGTTGTTATCAGTTTCTTGTTGGAATTTGCACTTGACCTGTCCTAAATTTTCCAGAGCTGTTTTCAGTCCTGCTGGGAGATAAAGGAGGGACATGGCTGTAATGACAATTTTTCCAGCTTCTGTTTTTCTGCTTTAAACTTCTCTAGGTACCATGCTGACTTCCAGGTGACTTCTAACAAATATTTCACTATTTCCTCCAGAACTGTCAAGGAATTGCAGTTGGAGAAAGCTCAGTTAGAAACAGAAAACAAAGAGATGGAGAGAAGGTTATTGCAGCTGCAGTCAAACATGAGCAGAGAAAAAGAAGAGAGGAGGTAGGTTCAATTTCTGTTTGGAAAATAGGAATCCAATGAGTTGCTCCCTCCAACTCCCCACATGGAATCTCTTGTAAAGTTTGGAATTCACAATTATATTCAGTCTCCTCTGTCTAATCTTTCTAACGTTAAACTTGCTTCCCTATGACTTTGTTAATTTTGAACTCCCATATGATGTTTGATCTGCTTCCCTCATTTATTCCCTCTTCTCCCTTTTTCCCCTGTCTGACTGGATTTGTCACCTTAGGTTTCAAGCAGGAGACAGAGTAGTTTCCCCTGCACCCCTGTTTATTCCTGATGTTTCTGCAGAGGATGCTGTTGTTATTTTTGATCCCCTTTTACATTTGTGTGCCTTCCCAGGGAGGCCTCTCCTGCAGGATGGCAAGCAGGGCTTGGAACCAGGCACGGTGTAATGAGGCAAATGCTGGGGTGCAGTTTAAATCTGAGTCACTCTGAATGTTGGCAAATCCCTGCAACAGCTGCTTCCTTTTCCTTGAGTTTCTGCCTGCTGTGTTAGTCCCTGGCAATGCAAATGCCTTGGATTTGGATCCCTTGGTGCTGCTGAGCTGCTGGCAGCTCTGTGGGCATTGCCCTGAGCTGCTGGGGCAGTGTTTTCCAGGTGATGTGTGGCACTTTTGTCTCCATGGTATTCTCTTGTTTTGTTCTCAAGGCCTTGTACCTGCAGCCCCTGATAGGGTTGCTGTGCTGAGCTCCAAGGACAGGAGGCTTTGGCATTTGCACCACTGGAATCATGGAGTGGTTTGGGCTGGAAAGGATCTGAGAGTTCCTGCATTTTTAGCAGTGCTGGATGAAGTCCTGCAGTAAAGTGGGACAATGAAAGCTCACACAAAATGTACTTTTGTTTTTATTCTTTTGAAACCAACCTTTGAGAATTGATAAGATTTTTTTTTTAAAGTTTAAAAACTTGGACCAATTTAATGGTTTAAAAATAAGTACTTTCTCACACATTTGTTGTATTTACTGCTTTTAAAGTGGACTCGAAGCAGGTTTCAATGGAAGGGAGTATTTGTGCTTTGGGGAATTGATTGTCCTATAGACAAGAATTTTATTTTTATGATGTTTTGTTCATATTTAACAAGCTGAAGGAAAAATTTTATGCCTCTTTTGCTTGCAGAAGGCCTAATTTTGAAGCTTTTTCTTGTCTTGATTTGTAGGAAGTTAGGTGCTTATCATTGGAAATCTGGGCAGGCAGGACCAAGGACCCCCCAAGCCCGAGTCACAGCACAAAATAATGAAAACAGGAAGAAGGTAGGAAACCATGTTTGCAAGTTAAGCTATTTAAAGTAAAACAAGCTTTAGAACTGGATTTATGCTGCAGAACAGGAAAACTTCAAATACTGTAAAACCAAAAGATTAAGCCCCATCTGAGAAAATTCCTGACTGCTTATTTTTTCCATGCCAAGCTTCTGATTCCCTTTGAGCTGGAGGAACATCAAGTTTTGTTGGGTGATCTGTTGGGGGTTTAGTTGCAATGAATATCCCTGCTCCTACAGATTTAATCCTGTAAGAGTGGTACTGGTGGAAGTCATCAGGAGCCTGTCCTTTGGCTGGCTGGTGCTCATGATGGATCTGAAATACTGAAAGGCTTTGAAAGGGTGAAACTTTGAGTACAAATTCTCTGCCTTCACAGATAAAATACCACAGTTGAAGTCTTTAACTCACTTATATTGACTCTTGTTCTATGACATCCTTGCTCAGACCAAAAAGAAGGGATGTAGAACTTTCCTGTTAAGTCTTTGAAAAATATGTTTTCTTTTCAGTATGTACAAATGGTGTACTTATCTTCTTTTGGAATAGTCTGTGGCAATTTCTTTTAAACTGGCAGAAAATGAGAACTCAATAAAATTGCTCCCTTGTCTGTGAGGGGAGAGGATCAGAATGAAAAAGGTTTTCTTTACCCACCTCTTTCCCTTCCCCCTTCTCTGAGACAAGGACCTCAGAGCTGTTGCTGCTTCAAGTTTCAGCTGGGGTGGCTAAGGAGATGAATGGGGCAGAGTCTTAAAAATGGTGAAATTAAAATAAAGGGTGAGTGAGGGGCAGTGAGGCTGCAGGGTGAACTCAGTTTGCAGGGGAAAATAGAGCAGCAAAAACGCTGAAAATCATGAAATTACTGGGATGTTTGATTATGGAAGGGCCACGTGGACAATGTTTCATGTCTGGGGAGGGAAAGTGGTCCTGGGCTTCATGGCTGTCATGAGCAATACTTGGAATTTTCTCTTTAAGTGCATGCCCTATTTCCCTAAAATCATTTTCATTCTGTAAAACTTACTCTTTATTCATTAGCATTAGAACCTTACACAGATCTATGTAAATATTCTTTCCTCTAGGTTTCTCCACAAAAAGTGAAGTTACAAGTACTCAAACAGAAGCAAGGTAAAGACATCTTTCTTAACCAAATAAAACTTAAACTTCTGATAGATTATTGCTTTGTAGAGGTTGCTGCAGTTAAACACTGAAGAAATCATAGAGTGGAACACTGGATTAGTTGAGATTTTTGTTGTTTGTTTTGTTTCAGAGCCAGTGAAAAAACCAGTTAAGCCTGAAAGAGGAAATGTTGTAGCTCATGAAAAATTGGGAGTGAAGGGGATGGCCTGTAGACCACCTGAGATTAAAGGTGGGCTGCTGGTAAGTAAATGGTTAAAAATTACTCTCAAGCAACACAATTTGTGTGTAGGATTTTTTTTTTTGTCAGTATGTAGACACACATTTTTTTATTTCTCTGATAATTACTTAGTGCCCATAAAGTAAAGAGAAGTTTTACTGATCTCCCTGAATGCAAGGAAACAGATTAAATGGTTCTGTTATCAGAACTGGGACCACTTCTTTAACTGGTAACAGTTAAAGAATTTTTTTAAACTGTGTTTTTATTAACTTGGCCAGCATGTGGCCATGGCTGAAGGAGGCTGATCTCATCATTAACTAAAGAGCACTTCTCTGTGATTAAAGTAACATGTCTGGTTGCAGGCAAAGGGGCCAAAATTAAGTGGTCCATGAATGTTTTGTAATTTCAAATCCTTACATAAAGCCCAGGGCAGGTGTTGAATTCTGATTTCCAAGCTGGCACCTTGTTGGCTGTGTTAGAGTGGAGATTTCTATTAGCAAGTATGAGGTGATTTCTATTTAATAAGGGTATTTTTGCCTTTTACCAAGTAGGAAATAGGAAACAAATAATAAATAGGAGCCCCAGCCTCCAAAGTGTGATGTAGCCTCGTACGACTCAATCTTAAAGTAATTTATGTGAAGTTCCTCTGTTGAATAAGAAAATAACATTTTTATTCTAAAAAAGTATCATCTCTGTTAGAGAGATCCCCCTCCACACCCTGTAATACATGATGGGATTTTTTTCCCCATTGTTTTATTAAACCAGTTGGAGCTGCTAACCCTCAAAAGGAGCTGATATTTTGTGTGCCCCTTTGTAATGCTTTTCCTTTGGGGGGAAAAAATACGTGCGGATTTGGAATTTAAGATAACTTGCCAACAAAACCGCGGGGATTTTGCTTCCGTGCTCCCAATTTCATTAACGCTGAAGGAACAAAGCCCACCGCCCGCTCCCAACGGTGCAGATCGTGCGAGTTTTGCTTTTTCCAGCGTTTTTTAGGGAGCGACCGCGGCCCTGGAGCGATCCCGGCAGCCCGGAGCGCGGGGCGGCTGCAGTGCCGGGGATCGCCGCCCGAGGGCGCTGCGCCCCCGCGGGACGCTCCGGCCGCAGCGCATCCCGCATCCCGCAGCGCATCCCGCATCCCGCAGCGCTCCCGCATCCCGCAGCGCTCCCGCATCCCGCAGCGCTCCCGCATCCCGGGGGGACTGAGCCCCGGGGGGACTGAGCCCGGGCTAGAACGGCTCTGCAAATCCCTGCTGCTGGGGGGAATCGAACTGCCAGTCGCTCGAGTTGTTCCCTGCCGAGCCCGTGTTCGCACGGTGAACTTTGCGCCGTGCTCACCCGCGTTGCAGTGGGAGGATCGGGGAGTGCCCTCGACGTGCAGATATTGGCGCCTTTAACAGCCACCGTTTATTGCTGCTGCGAGTCACAAGTGCCATTGGATGTGTAACAGTCCCTGGATCGGTTAAAGCAGCATAGGGCAGGTGGAAAGAAGGGGGTGGGAAAACATCCTGAGTGTGTAGGGGCTGCTGATGTTTGACTCTCATCTTTCTGCCTGTACCTTTGCTGCTTTGTAGTAGTAAAAGCAGGTCCCTCACTTGGAGAATGTGTAGACAAAGGATCTTTCCCATAAATACATAAATTATTTCCTGGTTTTGCTTGATAATCACCCAAGAGTTGGTAATGAAAACCTTCCACAGTAATTTTCTTTCTTCTAATAAAGGTTGAAAAATCACTTAAATCCCAGCATAGGACTGTTTTTCTCCTTTTGTATTTGTTTTCAATCAATCTCATCAATTACGATTTGGACTTCCCTGGACTGCTGTATTAATGGCTATCCCAGTTAGCCCCTTAAATGACCATTTTCTTCTTGCTGACCTCTCCAGATGTTCCCCTGTCCACTGAGAAGCTTCAATAAGCAGCTCTTCATTAGTAAAGCACATAGCTCATAAATTGCTTTAAATGAGACATGCTGCATTAAATGCCTCATTTAATCCCCTTGTACATGGGATGTGGTGTCCATGGCTTCATATCCAAAACATGGGGTGTGGATGTCCATGGCCTCTGCTCTCTGATACCAGAAACCTTTAAAAGTAGGGGTTTTGTGTCTCTAGTAATAAAACCTTTTTTTTTTTTTCTCATTTAGTTCTTGATAGATTTTTGCAGTTAATTGTGATCAAGATCACATAAAATGGGTGTGATCTTGATTACCAGGGAGCTCAGCTGAGCCTAGAAAACTGAGTGCTGCAGTTCCAAAGCTGACACAAAAAATGTTGCTGCTCCTCAGAAATGCTTTATCAGTAATGTTGTGGAACTGATTTAGGAACCAGCCTCAGCATCAGCCTGTGCAAGCCCTGGAAAGCAGGACAAAGGATTGCTGCTGAGTGGTGCCTTTGATGAGAAGGCATCTGAACAGGCTTTTCAGGAAGATTTGCTTCATTGGAGAAAAGGTGAAAGTGATCCTGGAGGTGGTCTGTGTGCCAGTGAGGCCCCATCAGGTATGGTTTGTTCTGTTTTAATGACATTTTAAATACAGCAGGAGCCATTTGGGGGAGTTAGATTTTAGACTAATGAAGGCAGATACTATGTGAAGCTAAAAAACCACATTTTATTCTTTCTCAGTGTGCCTTTTTTCATAACAATCATCTCTGAAGGGTATTTTTTATGGTATGCAGAATGTGTAGCTCAGTTTTTGCCAGATCTCTGGCAGTGGCCAGGATGTCCAGCCCATGTCCCTGTGCCCTCCTATGGCTTTGTGTCTCACGTGGCACTTCAGCCCAAACTGCAATGCTCAAACATAAAACCAGTTTTAAACTGAGGCAAGCAATGTGCAGGGCTCAGGATTTTGTGTGTTCTATCCAAGTACATTTTCTGCTTGCCTTCCACAGGCTCTTAATATTTCTTTGTCCCAATGAAAAGCTGCAATCAGCTGAAGTATGCATGGAAAAATATGGAAAATTCCTCTGGTCTGATTGGATTTGTGCAAATCCAATCTGTGTCTTGTTCCTCTAGTCCACGGATAGAGCTTTTTCTCTGTGGTTTTTTTGTAAAAAATAATATTAAACTGATTTTTTTTCCTTTTTTAATTCTTTTCTGTGGGATTTTGATCTGTGGAGTCATGGATTTCCATCTCTCCACTCTTTCTATGGCTCCAGTGTGTAATCTGTAATAAATGAGTTTTTATGGCTGCTCCCACTACTGCCTGTGTTCTGTAAATATAATATTGCTGGCTATTTAAATTTTGGAGTTATGCAAAGACTGAACTAAGCACAGACCCAAATGTGATGTTCATTCAAGAATAATGTAGGTAAAGAGCACATTTATAAGCCTAAACAGCTGTATTTTTTTTTAATAATAATTCTGACAGAAGCTGTGGGGAATTGTGAGGTACAGACCAATGTTAGTGCTCTGAAGGAACTCATCCACGTGGAATTCCAGAAGGATGGCCTGAGCTACATGGAGAAACTCCTGCTGAAGAAATACAGAAGGTATTGTTGCATTTACTGCTCCTAATGAACTAATTCAGAAATACTGAATGAACAAAAATCCAGATGAAACTTTTAAAGTATTAGTTATATTATCAAGAGTTAAGGGGAATATATACAGGGAGCTTTATTTTAATAAAGTAATTATTATAACCAGAGTTGATCACTTGATAGTTCAGAATTCCTGCAGAGGGAGTATTCAGAGGGATTCTCTTTGCTATCTGTTTATTGTGGAATTTGAGGACTGGTAATGATATTTGGTTACTTGATTTTGGGGTACTTGCTACAGGAGTTTTATAGAGAAAAGGAATTTTCAAGATTCTTTTGTGGATGTTGCAGAGTTGTTTTATGAGTTCTTGAGAAGCAAAGTCACCTCAATGAAATTAGGAGGAGTTAGTTCATGCTGCTGCAGTAAATTGGCTGGTAGGGTGGTTTTTTTGTGATCTATTAAAAAAAATACTTTTTAAGATTTTTTTTTTCCTGTTTCAGAACTCCAGTTGATCAATTTTTTGCCAGTTCCATGAAAGATTCAAGGCCTGTGCAAGCCCTGAGTGTTCAACAGGCTGGGGCTGAAGGAGAGGGGCAAGGAGATGATGATGATGATAATGACATTGAGGAGTTAACAGGTGTAACAGATCTCTGTTTATTCAATCTAAAATACTTTTTTCTTGAGATTTCTTTTCTGTGAATGCTGAATATTTCCACTCTTAACCAGCTTGCTAAAAGCAGCAATAATAAAAGGAGAAATTTGTGGGTTTTCTGTAATGAATAAAAATGTTGCATTTTTGGGGTGTGTTTTCAACAGGAAAAACTGAAATGCATGAAATTATTTATATTCCACAGATGAAGAGGTGAAGAAATATTGGGCATCTGTTTATAGAGCTGAAGAATCCAACACTGTTTCTGAAAATGCAGAGTCCTCTTTGAAAATTGAGTTCCTTGATGATGTGAGTACTGATAAAGGACTTCATGGGTCTCAACAATGAACTGATTTGTTCAAGTTTTGATCTGTTTAATGTTTAAAGTAGCAACAGTTAAATAACTTCCAATAAGAAATAATGCTGGTACATTGTTTGTTTCTCATACAAATATGGAAAACTGATCATTCCAAAAGTTCCCTGTACCTTTTTCCTGTTGTGTTCAGGGACCTGCCCTGTATGAGATTTATAAACAAATAAAGTCTAGCAGCTTTTCAGACTCTTAATTTTTTAAAATTTATTTTTAAAATTTTAATTTGTTGCTGAGTGTGGGTCTTTTTATTTTTGTTCTTTATTCAGTCTCACAGCGAGGACTTGGAAGAATCTTCAGACTCTTCAGTGGAGGAAACTGAAGATGTGGGGATGAATAAGCAAGGGAAAACTGACCCACAGGAGTGTGGAAGGTATCAGAAATGCAGAGATTGTGGGAGAGGAAAGGAAATAATCCCAAAGTTTTGCTAGCTCCTAAGAAAGGGGGGGCTTTTCTTTGCAGGCAGTTAGTTTTGAGTTATTATGTGTACAATGTTTCAAAGCCATTAAGGAATATTAATTGCCTGTAACTAGAGAGGCATCACTTTGAAAACCTAACCCATATGGGTAAGATGCATTTCTTTGCACTTGGCTGTCCTGAATTTCAGTAAAATTCTCTTTTCTGAGCTCTTACCTCAGCAGGAGCAGGAGCTCACATACAGATTTTACCATGGATCAGTGCTGTGCACATCGAAGATGCTCTTAATTAACTAACCTTGTAATTCTAGACAAAAATCAATAACTGATACATCTGCAATTCTTCTGATCTCCCAACATTTATTGGATTAACTATGACCTGGTTTGCTTTTTTGTATCCTTCTGGTCTTTTCCTCTCCTCTATCAAAGCTCAGCATTTGCAGACCAGAACACAGAACCAGCCCCTTAAAAGAGAAATGAGTATAATGGGAAAGTCTTCTTTCCATTTAACTTCCTCAGCTGAAACTTAATAGTTTTTACTTTTTCCTCTCAACAGAAATCCTGTTTCTCCTAAAGAAATTTCTCAAGGTAAATGTGAAAAGTTGTGAAGTTCTTTGTTGAAATACATAAATGTGTTCAGTTTCATTCCAATATAGATTGGGGTAGTCAACTACAGTGGGTTGAAAAAATAATTAGAGGTCATTAAATTATGTCCCATTCTCTGGGCTATCCCAATTGGATTTGATTAGAGTTTGAGCTGTGTGAGCCCTGTGATAAACATGTATAACAAAGAAAACCAACTTACAGAATCATTCACAGCCTGATAGGATGGATTTTAAACTTCATAATGCTTTTAAAGAAATTTTATTAAATTTCCCCCATTGCCTTTCTTTAGCTCTAATGGCAATTTTCTATTTTAAGTTCATGAAGAAAACATAGTTGACTTGCAGGTTATAATTAATATTCATTACAAGTATTGATGTTTTCATGATTTTGTTGTACTCCTGTAGAAAAACTGATTGTCTGCAGTGATCTTAAAATAAATGCAGTGCAGGAAGAGGGTGTTGAACCAAAGGCTGGGAGAAGATTACTGAGCTCCTGTGAACTTCCTGAGGAGATCTGTGACCCCAGTGAAGGAGTGAGCAAAGATCTCATTGGAGCTGAACTGAAGAGCAGCAGAGATCTCCTGGAGACAGAACTGCAGGAGAGCAGGAGAGAGCCACAAGAACAGGGCAGTGTCTGCAGCACTCAGAGCTTGATCTTGCCTGCAGTTACAAAATCTTCAGCAGTAAGTTATGATGTCTTTAATTGCTAAATAGATTAGGGATGTTGCTTTATCTGCTTTGGGTTTAGGGGATTGTCACTGCCTGCCATATTTGATAGGTAGGGGATGAAAGGCTTCACTTTGTGGTGCCAGTTTTCTGTTAAGATTCAAAAAAAGGAAAAGAGAACAAGCTCTGTCTCAGACATAAAAGGTGTTGGAGGAGCAGCTCTTCCCATATTTGTGTTAACAGTACTTCACCTCTTGTCTGAATGACCAAAAAAGGGTGCTCTGTCTTATCTAACAAATTATTCAGATCCTCATTTGCTGAAAATAAAATTAAAAGCAAAAAAATTTATAGAAAAGGTTAAGACATTGATTTGGAGTCATTGTTAAACAGTGATCACTTTCCTTTATGTACCCAAAAGTGAAGACAAAGAAAACCTGCTTTTCATGTCCCTAGTGAAAGAACAGACTCAAGCTCTCACAACAGGAGAAGTTTTTAGGATTTAAAATCATATCTTGAGCAAAAACATCATCCTCATGAATATCTATTACAGCTGGCTGTCAAAATCAGTCTGAGTTCTATGAAATGAGCATTTTATTAATCTAAACTTGAGGGGCAATTTATAAAGTTTCCTGTTTACTGTTTGTAATCTCTCTCTTTTATTCAAGTTACAGGATGTAGCCAAAAGACAGAAATGTGGTTCTACATCATATCAGGGACTTGAAGGTTTCTTTGTTGTAGGTGCAAACCCTAAGCAAGAAAAGCTGGAGGCACCTTCTTCCCTGGCTGCTGCCTCCAGCCCTAGGGACAGGAGAATCCCTTTTCCAGGTACTGTTGTGTGAATAAATCCTCAAAAATGTACATATTTATAATTTTTTTTCAGTTCCCTTCCATCCAGCTTGCTTTAGGAGTCACATCAGAGTGACAGTCATGTCATACAAGTGGTGCTGGGCAAGGATAAAATAAACTCCCTATTTTGAGGCAATCTAGTGCCATAAATTTAATCTTTGTAATTAAACTATATATGATTATATATATTATAGTATGTATTATGTATAATATATAAATATATATTATACAATATATGTTATTATGATAGAAATAGAATTATTTATAGAAATATATCCCCTGAGAATGGAGTTCCATGAGGTTTTTATTGCTTTTCATGCTATATGTGTTTGAAACAACAAGTGAACATGATTAATCTGATTAAATCTATCACTTGAAATCAGGCTTTTAGTCTGTTACATATCTGTAAAAAATTCGTTGTGTGGCTTCTTTAATTCACACTTTAAGTGCAGCAAATATAGGAACAGTAAATGCATATTAATACAAAACCTGCAAATAATTTCCTCTAATAATGTTGGATTTCAGGAGATGAGCAGTGGGTTTCTGAAAGGAGCCTAAGTGAATATGCTGATGACTCTGTAGTTCAAGGTGTCTTGGAAAGTCATCTGAACAGAGCTGCAAATGCTTTCCAGGCTCAAAATCAACTTTCTCATCTGATGGCAGCATGGGTGCCATGGCCAGGTAGGGACAGAAACAGTTCTGAGCTCCTAATTAGGTTAATTTAAAATGTGTAAAATGGAGACACTCTGATTTTGTCACTTTTATATCTTGTGTGTTTGTATTTTGGTTGTGGGTTTTTTTTTTGGTTTTTTTTTGGTTTTTTTGGTGAAAATAGGCATTGGAGTTCAAAATTACCTCTTTTTAGCTATCACCAAGAATTCTTTTTATTTATCTTAGTTTCTGCTTCTGCTGCTGCCCTTTTACTCCCCTTTTAGCTTGAATATTTAGAGAATAAAGATACAGAAACTTCTTCTAGAAGAAGTTTATATATCTGTGTGTGTTGGTAGTCTCTGGTACAATTTGGGAGTGATCTAATAAAGGATTTCTTCCTGCTACAGAAGCAAGTCTGATTATATGAACTCCAAGAAACAGGGACACAAGTAATAACTGTATCTGCACTTTTGTGTTACCTTTCTCAATTTCAACTGTCTCCATCCCAAGAAATGTAGCTCTACATTATTTCTCACATCATGAGCAACCAGGTTGACATTTTAATTTAAATAATGCTGTGCACAGAAATCGAAGCTGTCAATTTTGAATCCCAGGAAAATATTGGAAAGGGTCTATATTTTATTCATGTTAGTTTAAATTAAAAAAAAAAAGGAACCAAACTTTAGAGCTTTCTGCAATCATTCAGTGTCTCCCCTCACACAAAATTTGTGGCATTGTGCAGAATACTTAAATCATGTGTTTCTTTTCTGAAAGATATTTTTGAAGTACAAGGTGGTGAATTTATAGGTGTTAATAAAGAAGTTACAAATATATTGGAAAGTACAATCTTAATTTGTAGTGACATTTCTCATTAGCTAGAGTTGGATTGAGACTTTTAATGACAAGTTTTTGTCAATATTTTGAATTTTTTTTCAAGCTGGTAATGGAGATACTGCATCTTTTTGTTCATATTTGCTCCTAAGACATTTCAGGCCCTGAAAATCATTCCAACTTAACTTGTGAAGATGGAACCTCCTCCAGCAGAGCCATGGAGAAGATCTCTGGAAATGGAGATTTCCAGAACACCCTGGAGCTGAAAGACCACAACACATTGGATATTTTTGGGTAAGTTCAACTTGCTGGCTGTGTTTTTATGATATTTTAGATTATTGAAGTTGCCAACCATGTCAGAACTGAAATAAAACCAGCCTCAACTCTAACTGTGCATTACCTGCTAATTACAAAAGTCAGCATGAGCTGTGTGGTGTCCTGGTGTTCTGAGCCCCTTCTCAGGCAGCTCAGAGTCAGAACTGAGGGATATGTTTTGTTGTTTAGACTCCAAATGATAAATTTGAGGATTGTGGGTTTTTCAGTGCATTAGCACTGAGATTTATGAGGTGAATCTCTTAAAATCATCTGCATTCTTGGGTTGTGAGGTAGCTTTGAACAGCTGTCAGCAGGTGAGCTGATAACCTCTAACTCCCTATATATTTGTTATTTTGCCTTGGACACTGAGGAGATGACTGGGAAAAAGGAAGTTCCTAAAGCTGTGTGTCTCATTGGTTTTTTTACTGGGATCTCCTAACCAGCAGGAGTCAGAGGAGCACTGAAGGGAACTCCATGCTGTGTGATTAGAGCTGATTCAGAGATTTGTGACAAAAACTGAGGGAAAAGCTGAATTAGAGTAGCTTGTACTGACAACATCTCCTGTAAAAGCTTTTTTTTTGTGCCTTTTAGTTCAACATATGTGAACATATGTCAGCAAGGCTTAAAGCAGAGAATTGGGGAATTGGAGGCACTGGAAATCACTGGGGTGTGTTTCTTTTAAGGGACTGGGAGGAAAGCCAAATGGATGCTGAGGAAGCAATTCTGGAGGACAAACAGCAGGTTCTGGCATTGCAGTGAACGTGGAAAACTCAGTTCAGTCTCCACCTTTGTGTGGTTCAGAACCAAGAAGATCAAGAGGTGTTTTAAGTTCTGCTCAAGACATCATTTACTAAGGAATATTCTGTAAAGTTGTCATTAAAACTTCTTGAAAATACCTTGATTTGGCTTTTTAAAAATTCTTACTATGAGGAAATAACAGAATAAAAGAACTCCTCTTGTGCTGCTATTTTTAGGATTGTTTTATTTATTGTTTTTAATTCAATGTAAGTTTTCTTGCCTGCAGGTGAAATTTTGTGTCTCCAAATGTGGTTTTATGTGGCCAAGCTGGAAGATGCCACACCAGGGGTATTAATGGGATAAATTGGGGTTTCTGTATGATCAGGTTTGTGGTGAGAAACACAGGAGGAGTCTGTAAGGTCAAGTACACTTTGTCAGATGTTTGAAGGGACTTGCACCCTGCAGAATAGAATTTAACAGCTTTCCACTGTACATTTAACTTCTCCTGCCACACTTCTTTCTTCTGACTCCAGCAGGGAGCCCAGACCAGCAGCAAACCTCTGTTCAGAATCAATTGAGAGTGAATTCTTTTTTTTTCTTTGCTCCAAAATTCCAGTTCAGAGGCATCAGTGTCCAGGCAAATCCAGCTGTGCTGTAAGTTACTGCCTTACAGGCCTTTGATAATTAAAAGAACAAAGAGGAAATGCAGTTAAAATCATCCTGGGTGGTTTGAATTTTAACAAACATCCCCAGCTGTCCTTTTGAACTTGCTGTATTTGTGTTGTATAAAAAGCTTTTTTCTTCCTTCTCCCCAGAAAGTGTAAGGTTTAATGCAATTAATATAATTTCTGTAAAAGGTCATTTGGCCAATGTGGTGCTTTGATGTAAAGAGGGTTTGGGGACTTTCTGCTCTCTTGTTGAGGAGATGCTTAATTGTACTCAGTGACTGAGTGGCTTTGAAATTACCTAAATGGTATCTTTTGCTAACATCTTTAGGATTCTCAGACACAACAGCTTGCTCAAAGTTCTCTTTTCCCTTCATGTGCCTGACTCTTTCCTCCTTTTGTTTCCTTCACTGTGGGTTTTAATGAAAATTCCTCCCTTCTCCACTAGTTTTGTGTATCAAAAGCAGTGACAAAGATTTGTCTTTTTGTGTTGGGAAATTTTGAAAGTGGGATTAATTAAAAGCTTTTGTCTGACAACTGTTCTTAAATGTTTATGGATGAACTGCCTGGCAGGGCTCTAAAATTCATGGAAATTGTTATCCTCAGAAACCTTCCTTTAGGAAGAGAAGCTTTAAATTCTGCTTTTCTGTGTTCAGAGGTGGCAGGTGCCCTTCACTAATGGATCAGTGGAAACATTCCAGTCTCTGATTTGGTTTCTGGCAGTTAAACCCACTCTGGTTTGGGTTTTCCCCACACCCCAGGACTCTGCTGTGTTATCTGCCCCCCCCCAGCAGCTCTGCATTAATATCAGACAACACTGTAATCTTTGCAACAATTTCTTTTACAGGAGAAAGTACTTCAGCCACCCTAATTCATACAAACTAGAGGCATCAGGCTGAACAGACCATTGATTTGATTTCCTGCCTCATTTCTTGTCTTTAAGGTGAGGGCATATTTTCCACCTCAGTTTTCTTTATAGAGTTTACCATATATTGATGTTTTATTACAGCAGTTCTTTGTCAGAAACTGGGAGAATAAAATCACAAAGCAGGAGTTCTACTTTGGAGATGGAGGCCAGTGCTTTTCTCTCATCAATGTAACCTTTCTTTTTCAGTTACTCTTCCAAATATTCCTATTACACTCATTCCACTGGCACAGACAGCCTGACTGCTTCCATGCTGTTCCCAACCTTCTTTAACAGGAAAACTGATGAAGCAGCTGCTGCTGCAGTGTGTGCCTCAAGCCCTCAGCAGGCAGGGTAATCCTTTAAATTTGGGCTTGTTGGAGATAACCAGAGAGTCACTGAGTGCTTTCAACATCTGATTTTCAAAGTTTCCCCTTCCCATCCCTTTTGCTTGAAAGGAAAAAAAAAAAAAAGCTTCTGATAACACCTGCAACAAAATTTGGGCTGAAAATAAGCTCCCTTCAATGTATTAGTGATCTCTTTAGGCAGTGGTGATTTTAATATACCTCAGTTTTGTACTCCTGATTTAAAACATATGAAGCTGTTTTGTGTTGGGTTTTTTCCCTCTCTTTTTAAGTTATAGTGGTGGAACTGATGTCCTAAACAGATGACCAAAAAGAGCATCTGAGTTGCTGCAGTTCTGTGATGCATTTGTTGCTAACAGAACAAATCTAGTGTTGGAAGGTTGAAAGTGGTTTATTGTTATGAATGTGGTTTAATGTAATTCTCTGCATGATCTTTAAGGTCCCTTCCAACCCAAACCATTCTATGATTTCTTGATACCAATTCAGTCTACAAATGATAATGTTCATTTCTTTTTAGGAATTATTTTTATTTCTACCTCTGCCTGTTGTAGGATGCCTCATCCATACCCAAGTGTCAAGGGATTTGCACAGAAAAATCATCTTTCCAGTCCATTGAGAGAAAGAGAAAAGGAGGAGGGGGAAAATGAAAGACCAGTTTATTTTTTGGAGCTTGTGGGGTGAGTTTGTCTTTTTGTGTACATTGACTTTTGGTACGTCATTGTATAAAACAGAAATCCTGGGAAATGTCCTGGCCATCAGTTTGGGTTTTGAGAGAGGACATCACATTCATTGTATATTAAAGTATTTTAGGATTCCTGGTGAGGAGCCTGGCAGGCTCCACCTGCTTGTGTCTGACTTGTATGTGGCCATTTTCTGCTCTCAGTGTGATATACAGCAGTGTAAAGGAGAATAACACAAATGCCACAGGATTCCAAGTGCTGGAATTCCCAAACTGCCATTCCCCTTGTCTTCATCAAGTGCCTTTCAGGGAAGGTCAGAGGGGCTGGTGAGTTATCAGCCTGACACTGCCCAGGGGCTGTGTTGTGATGCCACATCCTGACCCACATCTGTGTGCTTGCTTCTCATCAAGCAACCAAATTCCCATTAATGAGCACATTTACAGTGTAAAATGAATGTTTCTTGTTCTCAAAACCCAGACCAACTTACCAGGGAGTCCTTGAAGTATTTTATCTGGATGCTTTTCCTCTGAGTCAGAGAAATCCCACCAAGTCCTTTCTCAGCTGGCTTTGCACAGGGAGATGGGCAAAGATTGGACAGTGAAAATTGAGGTTTTCCTGTTGATGTTTCTTTTCAACCAGCAAGGGATGAATTCCACTGAAAACACTGTGAAGGTTTCTGTTCCCTGCTCCAGAGCAGAGCTCTGTTTTACCCTTTGGTTTTATCCTTTAACAGATTTTAAGATGCTGTAGTTTGCTGCATCTCATTTATAAAAATTAAGAGTTGTTCTTTCCTCCATCATAATATAGCTTACATGCATCTCATTTAATTATCAGGAACACATAAACCCAATTAGTTTTAATTTATCCAGACCATTTGCATCAGAGACAAATACATCTGTCTTTTTCATTTCAAAAATGAATCCTGCAAATTGCAAGCCATCAACACAAGGGCATTTCTAAATTATTTTGGTCAAGAGAACTGTTCCGTGACTTTCTAGTTAATTAGGATTAATTAGGTTGTTTAATATGCTTATGCTTTTGGTAAGGGATGGAAACATAATAATCTATTTTTTGTTAATAATATAGATCAGTTAACAAGCCCAGGGAATGGAAGCATCCAAAACCAAAACTGATTTTCCATATATTGAGGGATGTAAACACCCTCAAGGAAAAACTGTGATTTATTTCAGTAAAACTAAGGGATTTCAAATGCTGATTTCCAAAGGAATTACAACAGAGGGGTTAAGGAACAAATATTCAGCAGAATGAGCTGTGAAGCTAGGTATGAATTAGATTCTGTTTTAGTTTAACTAAAAAGTCTGGAAATAAACCCCAAAGCTAACAAAAAGTCCTCAGCAAATCTTTCAGGATTTGGCCCAGTGTGTATCTATCATATATTTCTCTGAACATAATGCAACAAAAATTACCCAATATTTGTGTTGAAGAATACAAACATAATTTTTAGTTGGTTATTTTTTTGGGGCAGCATTTCTTGTGGTTCTTCTACTATTTTTTCCTAATATTTACTTTGCAAGATGAAATAGTATAAAACTCCAATTTTATTTTGTTTTCCTTTGTCTGCTGTGGTTCCTCCCTGTGTTAAATTTACTGCAGATGTGCTGATTTTTGGTTAAAGGAACTCTTCATTGAGAGAGGCCTTCCATAATTTCTTCCTGTAGCCAGTTTTTCTGTGCCATAAAATAATGGCAGTGGATGCAGAACTCTGAAGAAACATCTTCATAAAGATGGAGAGCTGATCAATGTGAGTTGGGAATTATGCTTGGAACTACCAAAATCCTGTTTGTAACCTGAAAATGCTGTGAATTGGGCAATGACTGAGAGCAATGAAAAGTTATCAATACACAGTGGCCCATGGAGTGGTGTCCACAAACCATTTCTACCAGTGCTACTTCTACACCAGAGCCCTGACAATTATTTTATGTTTTTTATTTTAAGTTTTAATCATTTATACAGGGAGACCTGAAGAGAAGTTAATTGAATGTGGCTCAGTTTGAAAAATGTGAGCACTTCTCTTAAAGTGCTCTGAAACAGCCTGGAAAAATCATGCTCTGTAGCATTATTTTTGTCTGGCTGCTGGAGCTTGCCAAATACAAATATACTTTCTCCTCTACTATATTTAATTTTCCTACTGATATTACATTAGAGTTACTATTAAATTATCAAATAGATACATCATATGTTGCTTGAAACACAGCTGCTGCTATTTTCATTTAGCTGTTAGTGTTGTAAAACCACTTTTTATGGTCACAATAAGAACACCAGCTACAAACAGAACAAAGAGGGTTTTTTTTTTAAAAAAGGCAACTTTTTAGGCAGAGAGGAATCACATCTTCTGGCCTAATTCCAATCATTAGGCTTGCACAGGTTGTTTCTCTCTTGGCCAATCTGTTAATGAAGGTTAAAGTTTCATTCTGCTGCTTTTCTTGTAGTAGGTGAGATGACCCAGTCTTCAGAAATGTTGGGCCTCAGAATCAGGTGAGAAAGGAGTGAGAGAACAGAGTAATGATAACAGTTTCTAGATCAGAAAGAGCTGAAGGTATAGATACAGCCTTTCCTTTCCTGAACATCCCTCCCCATTTTTTCCTTCCTGTCTGTTTTTTTTTGTATTTTTAAGGTGACTTTTAGGGCTTGTATCCATTTAAAGAATGAGTTGCTTTTATTGTGTATTTTTTTGGAAGGAGATCAAAATGGGAGCTGAGATCAGGGTTCTGATTTCCTTTTTCCTACTTTTTACTACTTGGTAAAAAACAAATATCCTGGCCTCCCCTTCAGCACAGATCATGCAAATGGCTAAAATGTGGATGATGGAATCTTAGAACAGGCAGGGACAGCCCCAATCTGCTCTTGATGAATCCTGTGGGAGGCTTGCCAGTGAAAAAGCACATCCTGTTCTCAGTGACATTGCTGCTGTCACAGCTGAAATGACTTTGGAATCCATTTTAGAGAATGTCCTTTCTAATGCAGAGTCTTTGCTCATCCCTGTAATGGATCCAGTGTCTGCCCCTGCTCAGCCACTGGAACAGCCAGGATTTGGGAAGAGGGGCTTGGAGTGCCAGGAGCTGCACTCCTGTGGATGGCTTGTTAAGAGAAGAGCTCCTGGAAATAATTTCCAACATCTTTCAACTGCTATAAACTTCCTCAGGTGTAGGACACAGGGTTCAGGCTAATAAACTGCCTGGGAAAGAGAGAGCTGAAGAAATAATCTTCAAACAAATGTTCTGGTACAGGGAGCAGACTCTGAGCCCAGGGTGAGCTGGTGGCTGGCTTGACTTCTGCTTTAAAACCTTTTCAAATTACCCCAATTTTACAACCCCCTGTCTATATTTTCTTGTTTAAAGTTATGATATAACTACTAAAATAACTTCCCAGACGTGCAAAATTTCATTGCTAGGAAGCATTGTCATTGTCAGGCCAAAAGCTCTCACATTTTGCTCTCTAAATTCCTTGTGCTTATTTGCAGTGCTTGCAAGATTAATGTGGGTGGAAATAAAATCTTCAGCTTGGTTGTAGGTAGACAAATATCTCCCATGCAAGAAGATGTAGTGTTTAATAAGAGATTGGTTGGAAATTAATCTTCCTTCTTGTGATGTAGCCAAAAGTGGGAAAACCCAAACTGGATGTAAAAATGGTTTTCATGTGGCCCTTTCCAAACTACTTGCTTTGAATTTTCATGGAATCACAGAGTGCCTTTGGTTGGAAGGGACCTTAAAAACCTTTTCCTTCCACCCCTGCCATGGCAGGGACACCTTCCACTGTGCCAGGCTGCTCCAAGCCCTGTCCAGCCTGGCCTTGGACACTGCCAGGGATGAGAAGTCCACAGCCTCTCTGGATTTGTGCCTTGTGTGGGGTTGAGATGGAAATGGGGGAAAAAACCCCCCACATTTCCATTTTGATGGAGCACAGCATTAAACTTCAATTTCCCTGTCAATCTTAAGCAAGCTGGTGAGATTTTTCAGTTTTCAAGCTGGAAAGCTTCATAGCCAATATGTAAAGACATCCTAAATCAAAAAACCATCCTAAATCATTGCTAAATCAAACAGATTAGAGTTTGTTCTGTTTGTAGGAAATGTAGAGCCAATAATCTGCTTTCTGTGGAATATTTTTGCTTGTTTTCATTGTGAACAGAGGTATTTAAGCAATTTCAGCTGTTCTCTGCTGTCGGATCAGGGAATAGGCTGAAGGTTTAAGGACTGGCTCAACCATGGCACCATTGCCCAGGCCAAAGTTAAGACAGATTAACTAACAATAATGATACATAACATTCAGAGTTATGAATATTATTGTTGCTGAGCCAGCTTGAATTTTACAAAGAATTCTTAGTCCTGGTTGGCAAGAACCTGTTTTCATGGAAAATCTTTGAAATTAGACCGTGACTTGGATTTAAAGGGTACTGGAAATCATCCTGATGTTTTACAAACTGAGTGAAAGAGAAAAACCAATACAAGAATGTGATGGTTACCCTTTTTTTTTTTTTTTTTTTTTGAATTGTGCTGGGGACATTAAGTATCTCTTCATAATTTACCAGACATTTGTAATGTACAGCACTTCAAAAGACAGTGTTTTATAGTTATCTGCAATTCCCTTCTGCAGTACAAATTAAAACTTGCTGAACTTCCTTGGAAAAGCATCACCACATAACATTTCTTATGCTTCATGATGTCTGTTTGGAAAGTCAAAATAGCTTCCTAGAGAATATTTTTCATGTTAATCTTTCTACCTGAATTTATTTGGCAGTGTAATTCTGTGAAAGTTGATGAGTTTGCTTATATAACTTATGTGTACAATGCTTTGAATATCCCAATCATCTCCAAGTAAACCATTTTCCTTCCTCTTCCCTCAAGCATTTTCTACTGAACCTGTAAAAATGGGGATGTTTGACTCCTACATTAACATCCCTGGTGTTTACATCGTTCCTACAACACAAAGCTGCACAAGTAAGAACTGGGAGGCAGCACCAGGAGCAGGCTTATGGCACAGCGTGTGGGGAGTGCTTAGAAAATCACACCAGACAGACAATTTACAGCAGTGGGGGTTATTTTTCACTCCAGGACTTTGATCTGGCTGCAGGGTGTTTATCAGGACTGCTTTGCATGGCATCTACATTTAATAAGGCAGCTGAAGAATGATGAGGCTGCTTTCCTGACAATTTTCTAAACAAAATAGAATGCTTGCTGCTCAACAAAAGCTTTTTTTTTTTTTCCATTTAGTCAAATATCAGAACAAGAAATAACTGCAGAGTTTTATTAGTTGCAGATTACTTGCCCAGACAGCTGTACTCTCAGCATGTCATCAAAAAAAACCTGCTCTCAGAAGCCAAAGCAGCCTCAGAAGCTGATCAATTTAAACACAGAGCAAAAGTTGTGGCTCACCCCGAGGTATTAAGGGTGTTAAATGCTCTGCCAAGGCACAGGGCCTTCACTGTCACAGCACTGCAGAGATTCCTGCTCCTGTTTGGATTCTGTTCCTGCAGGCTGGGAAGACAGGAAGCAGCTGAGGGCAGTGGTGTTGATTAACAGCTCATCCAGGGAAGGAAGATGGCCAGGGCCAGGCATCCTTTCCAGGTAAAATCTGTTGGGAAGGAGGGGGAAGAGCTCCTTTGGAAAAACTCTGAATCCCTGGTGGCATCTCCTTTTCATTCTTCCTCCAGAACAGGCAGCAGGGCCAGCTTGGAGCAACCTGGGCTGTGGAAGGTGTCCCTGCTGTGGCAGGGGTGGGACAGGATGAGCTTCAGGTCCCTGCCAACCCAAACCATTCTGGACTCTGTGGATTATGGCCTTGGAGAAGCTAAAAGGGCTCAGCAGGTTTGTTTCTCTTCTCTTGGGAGCCCCAGTTCTTTTCCCAGCATTGTTGCCTGTGCTGTTGTCGTGTGACCCTGTCCTCAAAGGGACACAGGCCTTCCTTGAAAAAATGTCTGATTTCCTAAATTGTCTGTGTGAATGGAAATAAGCAAAGCAAGGGAACTAAGCTTTGGGAGGCTTGGCATGAGCTTTAGGTGAGAATGTTCTCTCTGTCAATTTGGAGTGATTTTCAGAAGTACAGTAAGATTTCACAGTGTTGGACAGGAGGAATTTGAGTCAAAAATGAGACATTAAATATGGATATAGGCATGAACTTAAATTAAATGAGTCATTAAATATGGATATAGGCATGAACTTAAATTAAATGTAACAAAGAAACATTCTCAGATTTTTTTTTTCCTGACAGAAATAGCATACAGGAACTGGATGCCTGTTACTGGCAGCATTTATTTTCTTATGGTGAGGCTAAATTGGACATAAGTCTATCCTCCTCCAGCAGAGTTTTTGTTTCCAAGTGTCCTGCAGCACTGCAGCTCAGGATGCAGAGCATGAGCTGGGTGGTGTTGCCCATTTCACTCCTGCCAGTGACTCTTTCCAGGGCTTCAACAAGTGCTGGAGGAAAAACATGCTGAAAATGCTAATTATCCTGCTTGGTGCTACTGCTATTTTGTCTTAATTAAAAGAAAAAAAAAATTTAATGTCTCCTTTTGGTGGCATCCATTCAATATTTGACTCTTCATTTTGATTCAAATTCCATTGTCTTATAATTTACACCTCAACTAAACATTTCTTTTCATGAATGACACCCAAGGCTTTGTGCCTGCAGGTATCACTGCATGAAGTGGGTTATTTAAAGCAAAAATCTGTTTGCTTCCAAGAAAAGAACAATGCTCTGAGTGTGAATGATGTGTCAAAACGTCAACCAAATTGTCACCTGAATGTGGCAGCTGCTCCATTCTGAGGTTCACATTAAATGAAGATAACTGAAGAGTGTTGTAGGTGGCTTTGTTTGTTTTGCTTAGTGAAGGTGTTGGCTTGATTAGAAATGCTTTTTCAGGAATCTTCTTTGACAGCAAACAGCCAAATGGTTTTACCTGGGTTTTTGAATAAACTCCTGCTGCCAAACTCTTCTCTGCAAAGTATGGTTGTGGGAGTTGGACACCACTGAGACCTGGCCCAGATTCCTCCCACACTCTCCTGCACTCTCTTTGTGTTCTCCAGCCAGCCTGGCTCCCTCTCCTTCCAGCAGTGCTGATCAAGGTGCAGTGTATTGTTAGATAAAGCCAATCAGCATTTGCAATTCCTTCTCCTTTGCCTGTATCCTCTGGTACATTTTGTCCTTGCTCCTCGGACTTTGCTTCTTGTCCTTTGATGCCTTGTGCAGGCTGGCCTAGAACAGAGGCTGGGCAGAGTTCCAGAATAAAGCAGGGATTTTTGGAAAGGATCTCCTCCATGGATCCACCTTGGGCAGCACCAGAGCCCAGCCAGGGCTGCACCCAAGATGACCCAAAATGGCCCCAAAATGCACGGCCGCTCCCGGGGGCTCTCCCTGGGATCAGTTCTGCTCCATTTGCACCTTGGAGTTCATTGTCCCATTCCAGCTTTAGCCCAGGCAGTCCCACCCTGCTTGTTTTTCTCTCTCCAGCCCACCTTGGTTGTGCTCCTGGGCCTGAGGTTTGGATCATTTGTCCTGGAGCAGGAATTGTTTTGTCTCCCTGCTCTGTGCAGAGAGCTCAGCATCCCCTGATATGAACCCAGACCCACACACTAAAGCAGCACAGAATCTGAAAAATAGAAAAGCCAAAACCTGAGGCATCACCTTCACCTGTTCTTTTCCCTCCCCTTGCAGCTGGTAATGAACATGTGGAAGGAGAGAACAAAAACTTGTGCCTAATTACACAGCAGAGTTAGACTTTACTGGTGAGATTTCTGGATTTTGCAGTTTTTTACAGAAATTTCTGGCCTCCAGTTCTGAGGTATCCAGGCCTTTTCCAGCCAGCCCTTGCTGCAGCCAGGGGAAGGTTCTGCTGATGTTGTCTGGGTTCTCTGCTGCTCAGCAGTGCCTTGACCTCCATCCCTCAGCAGGTCCTGGCTCCAGCCCTGGTTTTTGCCCCTCTTTGGCTGGCAGCCCTGAGCAGGGAGGCTGCTGCTCCCTTCCAAATTCTTGGGATCCAGCTCAGGTCAGGTACCCCAAATAATCAAATGCTGTTCTTTGGTGTGTGTGGCAGCCAGGAACTAAAAGCTCCTGCGGGATGCACAAAACATTATTCTTCTGTACAATTCCTACTTCAGGTGTGTCCATTTCCATCCAATGAGTAGGATTTACTTATTTTAGGTTATTAGAAGTGCAGTACCCAGTAGACAAGGCCCTAATAAATTGAGTTCCAGGATATTTTTTTACAAGGGCAGCTGGGAAAGGAAAAATAGAGAAAGCCAAACTAGGTTTAATTGTACTGATAAAGAGAATGTGTATGACTGTGAAGCTGAGGGACTGTTGTGTATTTTTTATAGGGGATGTGGATTTAAAATGGAAAGATTACCTATTGCAAGAGCAGGGATGTATTTATAGATGCTTAACCCTGTGTTCATGTGTTTTCAGCTGGTGTGTGTATAAAAGTAAATGGCTTAATAAATGCAAATGATTTGTAGCACAATTTTGGGCTATAGAGCAGCTTTAGTATGATGACTTTGGTCAGATTCCCTTCTGTTCCTTCACATAACCCAGCCAGAATGATGGCAAAACCCCACAAAACCAGGCATCACATCTGTAGTTGAGTTTTCCTAGGTAAATGATCCTGCAAAATGTGTTTTCTGTAGGGCTTGTTGGACTGGGTTGACCTTTGTAACAGCTTTATTCTCTTCAGCATCCTCAAGTTTTGAGACAAATCAATAAATTGAGCAGGAGCACTGCACAAAGACCAGATGGTCTTCACCCAGTGCTTGTAAGGGAATTAAAATGTGAAATCACCAGCCTGCTGCTGTGGGACACCACTTAGATCTGCCTGGGTGCAGAAGGAGCAGCCTTTGTTTCAGTGTGGAGCTGAATTCAAATCTGACTTAGCACAGCATAAAAAAATCAGGTGCTCAGTGGAATGGACAAACAGATGTTGGGGAGTTCTCTCTGTAACTTTTATGAAGAAAAAGAGTACCTGGAAGATTTTAGGAGAAGTTAACAAGTATGAGGATGACATAATTTTCCTATTACATAAAGATTTTTCAAAAAAACCTCTTAAAAATATAAAAGCTTCTTAGGAAATTGAACAAGAGTTTGGATTACAAATTAGGCTTTTTAGGCATTCACAACTTATTACAAATGTGAATGCCTAAAAAGCCTGATTTTTAATCCAAATTCTTGTTGAATTCTCTATTAAAGTCTTGTTCAATTTTCTATTAAAAAGAGGTGGAACTGAAGGACAGGTTTTGATGTGGAGGCAATTCCAAGGCCTGAATAAATATGGCCTGGAAAAGGAAGTAAATAGGTGACAATTTGCTGGTGATGCAAAATGACTCAGAATATTCTAATTAAAGCTGGCTGTGGGAGCTTGCAGAAAATTTTGAGTGACTGAGGAAACAGAATATTGATAAATGAGTGACTGTGGGTGGGAAGCAACCTTAGTCAAAGTCATGGCTGAGTTCTGGATTTGCTGGTTGGGAAATAATCATTGTCTGATTTCCCCTGGAGATGTGGCTGAGTGGCACCTGGGCTGCCACACGTGGAATTCCCTGTGGAGCACAGGGAGGCCACCTTGTGTGCTGCTCTGCTCACTGCTGATGGAATGGTGGAAGGAGAATTCAAATTCTCTCTTCTTTGGGAAGGAAATTCTCCAGGGAAGACCTTACTTTGCAGGCAGCACATGATTTTTTAAAAATTTTTTTAAATGCCTTTTTTTGTTGTTGGTTAATTCCTTTTTGCCATTTATACAGTGTTTGGGAGGTGCTTCCATAACCTTGTTGCTCTAAGAGTCAAGCTGGAAACTTTATCCCACTTTCAGATTAACGTTGATTTTAATTTGACTGTCAGAAATGTTTATTTCTAACCAGCATTTTTAGTTTATAAGGATCTTCTCTCTCCATCAGTGCTTTTCTTTCAAGTCATCCTATCTAATGAGAGGCAGCAATTAAAAGCTCACATTAAAACTTTGCTAAACTGATCAAAGATAGTGTCTGGCAGGAGATTCCCCTTGGTCCTTAGGACAGAATGTGACTAATTCACCTTTTTATGGCTCCAGCTGTGTTTGCTATAAAAGCTGTGGTAACTCCATTGTTTAGTAATGTAATTAAATTTAGGAGAGGTTTAATGCAGCCAATCCATGTGATGAAGCAAATGACTTCTGAGATTCCTTGAAGACTGACTGTATAATGCTCATAAAATTCTTCCTTTGTTTCAGAACTTCTATGACTTCACAAAAAAGTGAAATCTGGCACTTGGCAGAGCCAGAAGGAAACATCTGGATGCTTTTGATCAAAGATGCTTGAGGAAAATGAGACTGCAGAGCAGCAAGAATGGCACAGTTTGAGAAAGAGAAAGAAAGAATGAAACTCTCCTCAGCAGAAGTTGGTAAATTTGGGGGGAAATTTGCTGTGTAGTTTCTTATTCTTCCAATAAAGCTTAATGCTTGCACAGAACATTCAAATAAGTTGTTTTAAATACTGGGGTTTCAAGACAGGCACTGAAGCTGAAATATATCTAAAATTAAGAAAATTAGCTGCAGAATGATCTTCTGCAACATGTGGTAGAACTTTAAGTTAGTAAATGGAAGCTAAATGGTTTTCTTGCTGCAAGAGTAAATAATTTCTTTGAGTAGTAGTTGAGTAACTGGAAACACTTTGTGTCTGAGCTAAAAGAGTGATTTATCTTCCATTGCTTTCTGAGTGCTGTATTATGTTACAAATCTAAAGCTATTCAATAAATTACAAAGAATTTGTGTATTTTTTTTTTTTAGGGATGTGATTTCTGTAGTTTCCTGAGCACACAGAAGAGTAGAAGAGGACCTTCTTTGCCCATTTGCTAGAGAACAGTTGGTATTACATTTGACAATCCTGTAATCCAATTTATATCCAGCTTGCTGCTGGCCACCTGTGAGCAATTTTATTCTGTGGCTTTTTGTTTTAATCTTGAGAGCACTCATTTGTCTGTGGAAGATGATTCCCTTGGACTGCCACAGGATCTTGGGCCCACCACAACAGCTGGGTGCTTAATTCAGACACTTGGAGTTACTGAATCCTGATTTTTTGGTAGGAGTTTCAGTCTGTGGGATGAATTCTGCACTCAGAAAATTGCTTTTCATGCTGTGGTGTTTGCTGCCATTGTCCTGTGAAGGTGAAGTTGTGTCCCAGTGCATGCAAAATGAAAAGTAAAGTAACCTGAGTGGCTGACTGCTCTTTTAGACAGTAAAATGAAACAGTCATTAGCTGCTGGCAATGGTATCAGCAGTGTTTTCTTGATTTAATAACCCAGACAAAATTATTTTACAGCTTCAGATTTCATTCTGGGGGGTTTGGGAGGGGATGGTTGTCCCCTGCAATGTGATCCTGCTCCTCTGATCTCCAGCTCAGGTATTTACATTTTTTCCCTTTATTCAGTGGGTATCCCAGGCCCTGCAGTGCCAAGGCACTGGGGGGGCTCTGCTCTGGCTCTTTTTCATCAGATTCCAACACTTCAGCAGCTTCTGCCTGCTCAGGGCTGGGCTGAGGTTGTTGGGGGGGCAGGGGATGGAGGGAGGTGCTGAGATACCACAGCAGGTTCCATTGAATATCAGCTTCAGCAGCTCCTGCCTGGCCACACAACTCCTCTGACTTACCTGCTGCCCTGCTAGCCAAAAATATTCCTTATTTAGATGTAAATTTTTGGATTTTTTTCGTGGCCAAGCACATCTGTCAGGGCTCTATTCTGTGGGGTGTGGATGACATTTGTTTTCTGAAAGCTGAGATTTGTGGGCAGTATGTAAAACTGAATTTTCTGTGTCTGACCTGATCACGTGCACAAATTCTCTTTTCTCTGTGACTGTGCATCTGTGTATAACAGAAATGAGGGGATTTCAGAGTAAGGCTTTTGTAAGTGTTTTATATTCAGATTTAATAGCTGAATTGTAGTGAGGTGTCTGAGCCAATTGAGTAAATTAAACCTTTAGATCAGAAATCTAAATTCTCCTCTCTTACCCCAGCAGTGTTTTGAAGGGTTGATCTTGTGTTTATGTCCAGGTAGTACCTAAGGCAGAGGTGAAAAGCTGTGCTTGGACTTTGCTGGAATGAGATTATGTTTAGGAGTGCTTAATTAATTACAGAAGGGAAATTTGCATGTGCATTTCTTTAGCTCAGTGATGCACATTTTCATGGTGTATTTTGAGTGTTGAGATGGAAGTTGAGACTCTGTTTTGTGAAAAGAAAATGAAATAAAAGGAAGGAACGTGACCTGAATTAAATAAGTCTATTCTTATTTTGAATGATAAAAAGAACAGGGACTGGTTGAAATTCTGTTCTGACACAAAAATTCCCCACAGACAGCCAGTGAAACCTGAAAGCCCTGTTCCTGAAAAAATCATGGAATATCCTGAGTTGGAAGAGACTCACAGGTCATTGAGTCAAGCTCCTGAACCTGCCCAGGATAGCCCCAAAAATCCTGAGATTCCAGAGAATCCTGAGCCTGAGAGCATTGTCCAAATGCTTCTTGAGCCTAAATCCAGCCCTATCCAGCCTCCACAGTCCAAAGCCTCAAAATAAAGAGCAAAAGCAAATCAAAGTGTAAAACTAATTTTACAGCAAAGACAGAGGCCTCAGCATGTTCTGCAGCTTCTGATTTCCTGGGTGTAACCTCCTAAACTGCCCTAAAATGACCCAAATATGGTCAATTTAAGATGTGCTCCAAAAGTCAAATATCTGGGAAGAAATTTTCTGGTTTTTATTTCACTACTGCTGCAGGATGCTGCCTGAGAATAATGCACAACCTCTTTCCTGGCTGCAGAGAAGGATGAGGAGAGGACAAAACCTGCACCTGGCTCTTCAGCAGCATGAGGCACCTGGGAACAGGTAAAAAGTTGGACAAATAATGGAAGCTGAAGCAGGAACACATCAGTGATGGGGGAGCCACAAAAGGGCCTCAAGGCAGCCTTGCTACCTGATGGAAAATCAGCCACAGCTCTTCAGATGCTGGAGCAAATGAGAAATCCACTGTCAGACTTTACTGGATGATGTGTGTTGGACAGCTCAGGCCATCAGTGCTTACATTTTTGGCCACATCCACCTCCATGCTTTTATAGGAACACCCACTTGGACACTTGGCTGCAGCAACAGCAGTGAGAGCTCTGACAAGGAGAGAAGTGTGGATTTGGATTCCCCAGAAGCACAAGTCTGCCAGCCTTGATAGTTTTTTAATGTGTTTTATTTTTGCTTTCCGTGTCTGATAGAATTGTTGAAATGAATGATGTCGTGCAGCAAACTTTGGGATGCCTAGGGCAGCACTCAGACACACTGAGTGGAAATATTAAAAACCTGTCAGATGGGAAAGGGCTCCTTCCTTTCTCAACTGCCAATGTTTTATACACTGCCAGAAACACCTCTGCTTCTCCTGTGCTACCTCAGCTGGTACTGATGAAATTTGGTTTTCACTCACCCAGCTCCAGTCGTTGCTTAAGGGCCTGAAGGAGATGATTACTTAAGTCAGGGAGCAATTTAAGGGAGGTGGAATGTGAGGAGCTTTCTAAGGAAGAGGTAATGGAGTTGGGTTTAACTCTTGCTGTGACAGCAAAAAAATTTTGCTTTTCTTCAGAGGATGTGTCTGTCCAAATTACCTGTGAATTTTCCTTATTTATTTCAGGTTTTCCAGCTCAGTTTCTGCAGGGAGTGAGGTGAGGAGTAACCCTTATCTCTTCCAGGAGTAGCCACAACACTTCTGCTTCCTTGTCTCTTTTCATTTCTCATTTGATTTAGAAAGAACCATCTGTGATTTTGAATAAACATTTAAGTGCAGGGAGTAATAAACCAGTGTTGTATGGCTGGTAACTTTTTCTGGTGACTATTTATGTTTATTTAGAGACTCAGAGGGAGCTCTACAGAGGCTTTTTGCTGCAGCCTGGAATGGTGGCAGTCCTAAGGCTGGTGTCAAGCCCTGCTTGGAGTCCTTATGGTCTGCTCAGAGTGCTGAGAGTGGCTGATCTGTGCAAATAAATATCATCTGTACAGTTTAGCAAACAAATATGTCTGGAGCAGGCACAGCTTGAGGTCATGTTAGTTGAGAAAATTTTATCCTAAAGCAATAGGTTAAATGGGTAGGAGTAAATAAAGGCAGCTCCAAGAGCTGTTTGTTGTGTTGTATTTAGGTCCAAGTCCAGGTTTTAGGTGTTTGCTCCTAAGTTTATCTGGATGTTGAACATGGGGGAGAAGAAGGCTCCACAACCAGAGGGGAAAGACTCTGTAGGCTGTTACTGAATGAAGACAAAGTATAAATTGCAATATTAATTGTAAGTTTGTATTGGGAAATGTAATGAAGGCTTTTTTTTTTTTTTTTAAGATTTTCTAGCCATTCCTTCAAAGGAAGGGGCTCCTTCATTGAAGCCTTTAATGTCATTAAACCCTTCCTCAACTGCAATACCTAAAAGTGTTGAAGGAAGAGAACAGGAACAAGAGGAGGTTGTTCTGACATCGTTTGCTTGAAAAGGAAAATGGAAATTGTGTGTCAGGCTTTGAGGATTCAAGAATATAATATTGACTGAATGAGAGTTCTGCAAATGGCTTCTGATGTTGAAGGTGTTGTCAACCATAAAAGCTGTGCCAGGACTTCCCAGAGCATTTAATTTTGAGGAAAGGAGGTCTAGAAAAAAAGGTAGTTCTTCTTTCTGCAAAAGCAAAGTCTTGAGTGCATTTTCAAGAGAAAACAAGTTGCACAACATCAGTGCAACAATGCACAATCAACAGGAGATTCTGGAGATGCTCCTTTTTGTAAATTCAGCAGCACCACAGGGGAAATGTGCTGAGCCTTTGAAAACTGTAAAAATCCCTGCCTCTGAAGGCATGTTAGCAGCATGGGTTCAGCAATTTTAATAACCAGCTTTGCTTGGAAACTTGCTGTTGGTGTGATTTGCTGACATGACTGCCATGAAAACGCTTATAAATTGGGTCCTGGAAGACTGGCAGATGGAATTGCAGAGCCTCCATGCTGGATTCTAAACAATACTTATTGCATCCACACACAAGTGTGGTTATGCAGCACTTAAAAATGATCTCTAATCCAATTCCTGCCCATGGCCCCCATTTTAAATGTTTTTGAGTTTTTTTTCTGTAGGTGTCACTATAGCATAGCAGATAGAAACCACTTTCCTTAATGAAAATGTAGAATCCCCACAGATCTGAAGGAAGCTGTAATCTGGTTTTCTGTGCCATGGTTGTCATATCAACAATGAGGTTTCTCAGCAACTAACAGAATATTTTATAGATTTATTTACTTATCCTTTTTAATAATGAACTTGATACAAGAGAATTTTTTTCCCCTTTATAATTATATAGCAATTGAGAAAGTCTTCCCAAATCATTTACATTTTGTTGTCATGTTAATACCAACAGTTAAAATTAATCTTGTTAATAAAAGGGAAGCTGATAGGATTCATGAATGCACCAGAATGTAGCCATATTATGTTGCAAAACTTTTTGTATTTCTGCTTAACTGATTGCTGAAAGAATAATTTGTGTATATGAATTTGAAGGTGCTGCTTTTCATGGCTGTTCAGGATGTAAACTTGGTCTGTGTTGTTCTCTCTGCTTGCATAATTTCTGAAAGTATTGAACAGAGCTTACTTATAAAATTAGGGTTGAAGGAGATGTCTTGAAACCTGCTTTTTATTGCCAGTATTAATCATAAAATCCTGGAATGGTTTGGGATGGAAGGGACCTTAAAGCTCATCCCATTCCACCTCCACACCTTCCACTCTCCCAGGCTGCTCCAAGCCCCGTCCAACCTGGCCTTGGACTCCTACACTCCATCCTAAGTAGAACTTCCCACCTCCAAAAGAGCAAATTGCTGGTGGTCTGGTGGTTAAGGCACAGCTTTTGTCCTTGCTTTCAGAAAGAATTGGGAATTTTTCCCTCTGTCCTTATGGCACATTAGTTTGGCATGGTTTGCCTTCCTCTCTGTTTTCCTGCTCTGCAGGATGCTTGCTTGGGTGGCAGCAGCAGCAGCAGGGAACGATGCGGTCTGGAATCCTCTGCAGGGAGATTGTTTTGCCCTGCTTTCCCTTCCCTGGAGGGCTGTTTTAATTGTTGACCCATTATCTGATACTCTGGCAATGATTTAAAGCCAATCCACTTGCTCTTGTCTGGTAGCTGTTGTTGGAACATTTGGGGTCTCCAGGGCGTGAGGAGCCCCTCTGCTTAATTAGAGAGCTGGGATTTATTCATCTGCTCCTCGGGCTTGGATCCTTCAGATGCAACTTTAAAATCTTCCAGGCAAAAGGGAAGACTTGGTGAATTTCTCACCTAGGCAACGAGTGAGAATGTGGGTGGGTTTTTTTGGATGGTGATTTTGATTTAAGCTCTAAAAATCTGTGCAAAGCCTTTGGGAGTTGGGCTTGGCGTGCATTCCTAATGGATCAAATTGCTGGAGATGCTGAGGGATCACACTTCCTCGGGGGCTTAAATAAGAACTGGAAACCAAGTTCTGCCCTTTGGCCTCTCAGGGAGTAGGTGTGTTACAGAGAGATTTCTTGCACTCAAACTGTCTTGGATTTCCACTCTGTTCAAATTACTGTGTAATTTATACCACACCTCCTAATAAACTCTCCCTCTGCTTCCTTGGAGAATACAGCACTTGAAGTTAATTAAATAGAGGAGCTCTGTGAAGCTCAGAGAAACTGGAACAGCTCTGATTGTCTGACTGTAGGAGATCATCTCAAAGAGGTGTTTGGGCACTTATTAGCAAACTGGGAAATTACATGTGAAGAAGCAGGGATTGTAGATGCTGTGCAAAACCTAAGGAAAGATCTTCGTCCAGTTCTTAAAAAGGTGTTCAGGGAACAGAAAGGAAAAGAAAAACCCAACTGGTGAGCAATCAAAAGAATTTTAATCTGTTTCATAGAAATAGATTCACTCTCTGTTTGGGCATAGAGATGGAGCTTTTATTTGCACAGGAAAGACTTCTAAACTCACTGCCATTGAGGCTACTGGTTTATGTTGGTTTGAAATGCAATATTTTCAGAAGATGATGTGACAGTCACTCAGGAGGCCTTCTCCCAGCTTTTGTGCCCTGTGATGACCTAAAACCATTGAAGTGTTGCCTTTTTCCTGGAAATGAAACTCGAGATGATTTTAGTAAGGAGGTAATAGAAAAGGGGATCTTTATTTGAAGACCTTCAGGGGCAGTTTAGAAAGATGCCCACAAAAGCCCACCCCCACAGGGGTGAGGACATTCTATAGGTTTTAGGAAATCAGCATAATTGATAAAAAGCACCAATTAGGAGGACAAATGGTGATGCCATTCCCCCCAGGTCAGGCCCCTTTCTGGAGCCCCCCTTGGCACTGGCTGTGCTCTGTCCATGACATGGATCTCCAGGAGTTGTTCTCAGCCTTGGTTCCCAGGAAAAACCAAGGCACCCCTGGGGCCTGGAGCTCTGGAATTCTTTGTCTTTCTGCCTCAGGAAAGGCCGTGGAAAAGTGCTGGGAAAACGAGTCACTAACACAACAGGTGACAGAGTTACAAATACATGTGAAGAATACAGAGAATATAAAAGAAAAAAAGTCAAAACCTAACTGGCATCAGAAGGAATTGGAATTGGAGCAATGTTCCTGTCATCCTTTGGTTATGATGCACAAATACCCTGGAAAAGGAGGCTCAGAAAACCAGGGACAGCTTTTCTGCAGTTGCATGTGATCCTCTGGGCTGACCTGAGAGTGACACAGGTTTTAACTATTTCAGGGTAGTAATACTGGGATAAATCTGAACTTTTTATTTTAAGGGGGCTCACATGGTGACTTGCTTCAGATACAGGTGTCTGTGGTAACCCAACAATAAATTGGACATTGGTTCCTGTTTGCCATAATTATGTTCTGGTAAGGGTTTTGTTCATCTTTTTTGACTCTTTGTGTAAGTTTTGTCACTCCATTGCCCTCATGTTGAATATATAATGAGTGAGCTCTTGGGAGCTTCAGCTGCTTGTTTACTTTTCATGCCCCATCCTTCAGCCTCAGGGACCATCATAATACATTGATTTACAAGATTTGACACTTTTATGGATTTTCTCTTTTCCTCACTTCAAGAACCTGTCCAAGTTTTTTTTTTCTTTTTTTTTTTTTTTTTTTTTTTTTTTTTTTTTTTTTTTTTTTTTTCATTTTTTCTGGCCTTTTGGCATTTGTGGCTCTTAGTTCCTGTGTAGTTCAGTAGTGACATTCTAAGACCCTTCTCAGTGTGCAGCCCCTACTCTGCTGGGGTTGTTTCTCATAAGAGATGAGTCCTAGAATATAAATGAGTGCAAATCCCCAGAAAAAAAAAGGGACATAATAATCTTCATAGTAGGAGATAAGATATTGTAGTCTAAGTACTAATTATTAGCTTTAGGCACCTTCTGATAATTTCAAGGAACCAAGATAAGTTTGTGATTCAGCTCAGCATCTCCTGGGAGTGGTGAGATCACTTTCCTGTAAGGTATAATCATTACAGTGTGTATTTGATAGGTGTGTTTTTAAGGACTGATAAGTGCCATTAAAATTTACCAAAACTGTTCAGCTGCTGCTTCTGTGTTAAATCTTTACTGTGATTGTCTCTCTAATAACTGGTTTATGGAGGAAACATTTTTGAGTCTGTTCCACTCAGCCACAAGCAATGGAGTAGTTCATTGTTGGTTAAAATGCTTCATATCTGTTTGTCCCAATAAGGCTCCAAATGAGTACTGGGATAAATCCATTTATCATGGGTGGGAGAATGGAGTCTGCTGTTTCCCTGGGATGGAATTACCAGACTATTATTTCTCCTGCTTCAGGATACAACCAGACCATTAGATAGATTCAGAGATTTTTCTTCCTATCCTGGCCAGATCCTTTATGGTTTTTGAAAATATTAGATATTTTACTTGAAAGAGTGCTGGGGACAAGATAAAGCTATTGGGCATTTCTTGAACCTTCATCAGTCTTAGATTCTTCCCTTTTCAGTCTTTTTATCCTATCTTCCCACCAAAGGAAAAAAAAAAAGAAATTAAAAAGGATTAAATTGTATCCAATGCACTGGAATTGCAGGGGGTATTCTATACATCACTTGGTTTATTGTACTTTTATAGTCAAAAAGTCAAATGTGGTTATTTTGAATTAAGGATTTTGTTGCAGAGGATATGGAATAGTGATATAATACAGTAAGGAGAAAAGAAACTAAAAAATAGGAGAAGAAAGAAATGAATAATTTATAAGATATCTCTTTCTTTAACTCATTAAAATGGCCTGGCAGTCATGGAAATTTTAGGTTTTTCTTCTTCAAAAAGAAAGAATGCTTGCAGATGAACTTCTAAAAAAAACTAATCAAAGGAAACTTTTTTCCCTCTTTAAGTTTTTTGAAAGAGAAAATTGTTAGTCAAATAATTCAGAGGGAAGTTTTTACTACAATGAAATTTAAATTTCCAAGAACAGATGACTAAGAAGAACTAAAACTCTTTTAAAAAGTGACTTCACTCCTTGAGTTTCCAGTGAAAGGTGAGTGGTCTCAAAGTAATGGCAGATTTCTTTTTTGAAAAGTCTGGGAAGGTAAGGGAAGAAATGTGGTTTTCTGTGTGGGGCTGATTTTTTGGGGATCTTTCTGTAGGTGGTACAAAGACCTAAGAAGGAGAATTGGGAACTGAAAAATTGCATTATTATTTATCAAAATTCTTCAGCTGCTTTTGTGTTAAAGCTTCAATATTTGTGTTGTTCTCTGTAGTAGTTTCTTTCAAGGCCAGGAGATTTATAGCCATGGTTGCTTTTTCTTAATAATTTTCAGATCTTCATCATAATTGTAAAAACTTGAAACAAAACTTTTAACCATACTCTTTTATTCCTTCAGATGTTGGAAAATAGCAGAGGTGATTCTTTTGGTAGGGAAACCTCCCAAGGGATGGGGAGGTGTGAGAGGAACAGTGTGGGATTTCCCTTCTTGCATTTCTGAGTTACATACCTGAGATTACCACACCCACTTGAGGACTGAGTGAATGTGATCAAATTAATATTTAGGGAAAAGTGGGAATGCAGAGTTCTGGCTGTGGGTTTTTTTTCCTGAAATAAGCTGTCCAACTCTTTCAATTGGGCTGAAATCTCATTATTGACTCTCCCCAAAAGAACAAAGCAGTCTGTGATCAAAAGATGCTGAGCATCACACCCCATCTAGTGCCAGCTGGGGGAACTCCTGGAGAGCCTGTGGCCAAGGCCCTGGCCAGATCATCAGGAATTCCTGAAAAAGAAGAGAGGCAGAGGGGTGCTGAACAGTAATAACTGCATCATCTGTCTCCCCTCTTAAGCTTTGCAAGCAAAGCAATGTGTTCTAAAAAGGACCAATCCTGAAGACCTTGAAGGAGCACAGCTAAAAACAGAGTTTGATTTTCCAGCTCACAGTTTTTTGATGGGTGAGATTTTTTCAACTGTTTTAGTTCTCCAATATTCCATAAATGCATTTGTAGGGGTATGACCCATTGATTTTAACTTCCCCTTAGCTCATTTTTTTTTTTACTTGCAATATAAACCACTGATGGAACAGGTTCATGAGAGTTGGCATCCTGCAGTTATGCCAAACTGTTTATCCTTTTTTTGACTTTTATTTCTAATTTTAAAAACAGTGTGAGTATATTTTCCTCCTCCTGTTGCCATCCAAATAAATGCAGGGGAAACAAACCAAAGAAGAGCCTTCCTGTTTGAAATCTTCCAGCTCTTGTTTGATCCATCTTTACTATCACAGCTTGGGCTTGCATTCAGCTTCCATCCATCACTTGAACTGGATTATTGTGTAACTGCTGTTCCTGGCTTTGCTCTACCCTCAGAAGGTTGTTTTTTTTTCTCAATTCTTTTCATCTGAAGCTGTTAAAAAATGCCCTGAGGAGCCATTCTTGTTGTTCAGATGGGTACTCTGAGGGTGCTGTGTGTTTGTCTGGGTGTTGGACATGGAACAATGTGATCTCTCAGAGCTGCTCTGCAGGAGGTGTCAGCGACCTGCTCAGCTCAGAAACCTTGGATGTGTTTGCCAGGCTGTCTGTCAGAGCCACAGCAGTGCTGGCTGCTCCAAAAGCCTGAGATTTAGGGTTAATTTGTGCATTTACAGCAAATCCAGTGCATCTCCAAAGCACTGGATTTACTGCATGACCCAGAGCAGCTGTGCTCTCTTCTGCATCTCTTTGTGCCCAGGAAATCTCAGGCTGGAAAGAAAACAGCCAGTCTGGGAGCTGAGGCTGTTTCATTTGCACAACATCTCGTAGCAATAGAAAAGACTTTAAAGCATAAAATGGTTTCTAAGTGATTGCCTGGACTAAATGTACTCCTCTGACACAGATTTTTCCAGCTTTGTGCCTTTGTTTGTCAGGAAAGTACAAATGCCTGGAGAGCTCATCCCTTAACCCTACACATCATTTGTTCTGCTGCTCTGGAGGAAGATCTGTGTGAGGAAGGGATGGTGAATGAAGAAAGGAAAGGGTTTTGTCTTGTGGTTTGAACCAGGGGAGTCCTGACAATTAAAAGGATTATTGGCACTCAGTTGATTTAAACTATAGGGAAATCCTGTTTCAGAGTGGAGCAGGTCCCATCCACTCATCTGGAACTCTTCTTTGCACAGCCATTTTGATCCTGTTCCTTTCCAAGGTGAAGGAATGAGCAGTAACACTTGCTGGATAAAACCACAACAGAAAATTTCACTATAACAATTCATAATAGATTGCCAGAGCCCCAAATTCCAGCCCTGGCCTGGCAGCCAGCTCAGCTTTGTGGGAGATGGGGAGATTGAAGCTCTTGACCTAGGACTGGGCTCTGATATGGGAATAAATCACACAGCCTCCATTTTCTTCATGGTGGAAAATCCCATTCTTTATTCACATAACTCCTTTTTATCCAGTTTTACAGACCTCGTGGGTGACTCCAGCTGATCAGGAGCTTTCTTGCCAATCACTTTATTGGTGAGTAACAAATTGTTATTCTGTATTAATTGATCACTCAAACTCTCAGTGTGTACATGCAGGAAAAGTTGTTTGTGAGATAGTTTTCATTTGTCTATCTAAAGGTGCAAAAACGGTTTATACAGGTGCTGGCTGTTTTTACCCAGGAATAGATTGTTATGTTAATGGACTGCTCACACCAGGATTGCTTTCCCATGGGAACTTGCAGAGGGCTAGCCTGACAAGGCCAGCCACTGATTCCAGGAGAGCAGGCTTGATTTTCTGAAGCCTTTCTTTGTGATTTTCCTGCCTTCTGCAACGCTCTGGGTGTTGTGCCCATAATTCCCATTGGGATCTGTGTTGGGGCAGTGCAGCTGGGCAGTCCCAGCTCTGCCCTGTGCCCACAGTGGCACCAGGAGGATTTCACACCCCCCACATGCTGCTAACGAGACACAACAGATTTCATGTCCTTGCTTTTCTTATCATGCACAGCTTTGACTCGTGATAGAAGGACTCCTTTAAGATCAAGATTTCTTTATGAGCAGATGAGAATTATTTGACCCTAAACCCAACTGCACAGCTATTCCAAATAAGCTAAAACCTAGGAAACAACAAAAAGCCCCAAGATACTCTATTTATCCATTACCATGCTCTGTTTTTATCTTTAACAATGTTGCTGGTGTTCATCTTTCTCCCATTGGAAGTCATTTGGGTAATGCCTGACATCCTAAATAACAGCTGAGATTTTTTTTTCAACAGAGTTTCTATATTTTTAAACTGGCCATGCACCATAATCTTTTGTAGCTGCATGAGGAGCTTATTTCCAAAAGATGTGGTTGTAAAATATTTTTAAGGCTTGCTCCAAACTTCTTTTGATAAACAGAAGGCCAATCAATGTGTGATTTTTTTTTTATATGTACTTACACGCCTCTGAATAGAAATTTTAAGTCTCATGTGCTGCTCTTTAAAACACTTCCTAGATCTTTTATATAAAGAGTAGTCAGGTTTTCTTTTAGTTGTTTCTCTAAGCCTCTTCTATTTTTTATTCCTACCAAAAGAAATCTCTATCTTTGTTACTGAGTCTGTGGCAGCTCATAAGAATGCACAGTTCAAATGAAATTCAGAGTTTTTCCTCCAGAACTTTACTGGATTCAGCAGGGCTCTGAGATGCTGCATAATTTTTCTAGAACAAAGTGCAAACAGGAGTCATGGAGCTGGAAGAACTGACAGCACTGGTGTTTTATGAAGGCAATGCTTGTAGTCTCCACCATTTCTCTGCTGGAGGCCACTGAAGGGATCCTGGGTTGTGAAAAGTGAAGAAGTGGAAATTTTAGAGGTTTTTGTGTTCCACTGACAGAAGTGAAACCACCTGTTAAGGAAGGTGAAGAAGCCACTTTAGAGAGGGGCTGGTTGTGGTATTTCACAGCTACTCTGATGATTTTCAGTGTCTCATCCTGCTCCAGTCTCTGACCATACTTTGGCCCCAAAGTGGCACCACCTGCAATTTTCTCATTTCATTACCAGCTCTAGAACAAAGCTTGTCATTTCCAGCTGTATGTGGTTTTCCTTCCTCTCCTGTGGTAGCAATCCAAGAGAGAGGTCAGTCCCCCTGCAACTGACTCAGCTCCTGCAATTCCTGGGGATATTCTGATAAAAACATGGCCTAAATCACCCTGCTGACAACTGTGTGAAAATATACCTTGACAGATGCTGGAGTTTTTGGGAGGGCTCAGAACTAGACATGCCATGCCTCCCAGTGGTTCCCAAATGTAATCCAGTTCTAGAAACTGTGTGACTTCACTATTTTATTGTCTGCTCTGATTATTTATTCACATTTATGCTGTCAATAATGTTGTATTGACAATAATGTTGTAGGTATGTGAAATACTCAAACATCTCAAGTCAGATCTTGTCAGGAAGACATCAATTTATTGCTTTTGTCACATGATGTTTAAAGCTCTGCTATGCCTAAACTGAGGCACAGAGTTGGTGGGATTTTTGCAGCTTTTCCTCACCTCCCCTTGGACAAAAAGAAAAGACACATCTTTTATGCACAGCCTGTGCCTGTACTTGCCTTTTTCTTGGCTACAGCTCAAGCCCTTGAACTTGTGACACTCTTTTACCTCCCTGGATCTGTTTCAAGATTAAACTGTGGAGTGTGTCAGCTCTTCAACAGGAATAGGCTTTAAGTTTTCTCCCAGAACATGCTAGGAAGATGATTTACCTTCTGGCCTAATTGTTTTCTTCTTCAAAAAGTTTGTCATCTAAAAAAGAACAAAGCTACCAAATATAGCTGAAGCTGAAGAGTCAAAACAAACAATCTCAGACTGAACTCTATTGGCCTCAGCAATTTAGCAAATACAAATGATGGTGTAAATGTGGAACTGTGCCCAGTTTGCAAACACAAAGATTCTGTCCAGGGCTCTGTTGTCTGGCAGCATTTTCTGGGTGAAATTCTGAGAACTTGGAGTGAGACAGGAGGTGTGAAGTTAATTCCATTTCTGGTCTCTGCCTGGGGTCTCTGGTGTTAATTTTTTTTCTTGTGCTCTTCCCATCCCCTCCCAGTGATGCTGCCCAGGGACTTCCTTCCCCAGGAGGAGATTGGATTCTTGTAAGTGCTGGGAAGGCTCCCCAGATGGTTTAACCCTGAGGTCCTGCCTTCAATAATGAGTCTCTTCATTGAAGTGGCTGCCCAATTAGCCACACACAGAGGTCTCCTACTTTTTACTTCATCTGCACAGGGCTCCTTGGAAGGCTGGCTGCAGGAGTTCTGCCTTGCCAGAGAGGCTTGGACAGCTCTGTGTAGGAGCAGCCCTTTATATGACACAACAAATTTGGAGCATGGTGAAAATATGTTTTTTCCAAAGTAATCTGCCATAACCACATTTCCAAGTTGTTACAGGTTTTGCAGATCAGACCTTCCTAAGTGAGCCAGTGGTTTAAAAGCAGGCACCTGAGCACTTTGGAGCTCCATTTCTCACATTTTCTGTTAAAGGGAAGGGGCTTTCATTTTCTCACATTTTCTTTTAGAGGGAAGAGTTTTAATTTCTGACTTTTTTTTTTTTTTT
>VZRH01007665.1:815834-833770 GCA_013397555.1 Urocynchramus pylzowi
TTTTTAAGGACAAGTGGCTCTTTGTGCTTTGCTCTGAGGGTGTCAGTGCTGTTTGGATGAGCTCAGTGTGGCTGTGACTTGTGGGCACAACTCTCTCCTATGTGCTCAGTGTTCTTGCTCTTGTCCCTTCAACTTCTTCCAGGGACTTCTCCAAGAGAGTCAGAGTTTTGTTTCTGCCTGAACTGGGACAGATTTTATGTGGGAACTCAGTGCTGAAGTGTTTGGCCTCTGAGGCTGTTGAGGGATCCCCACGATGGTGCTAATGGGGAACTGCATTGCAAAAGGACCTGTTGGGGTTTCTTGCTTTGCAAACCATCCTCCCTTTGGAGAACAGGCATTCCTGGCTATTGTTTGGGGTCTGAGCTATGGGATGTTGGAAATCATGTGGAATACGGGTGGTCTGGATTTCAGCATGCCCTGCAATGCTAGGGGTCAGCAGTGATTTTTTGCCAAGTTGGAACTAAAGAATTAAGGAAAAAAGCCCTGATAAAGCATGAACAGAATTGTCTGTGGTAACACCTGGGCTGAGAGTGCTGAGGAATTTGGGTTAATGAGCTCTGCCTGCTGGGTTACCTAGTTTTAGTGCAAATCGTTGTCTGTTCAGTGAATCCACTGCTGAGTTTTGTGCTCCCTTCTTGAGGCCCCAAAAGAGGTTAAGAAACCCCAGGAACCTTCTGCTGAATGTCTTGGGCCATATTCATTGATGTGCCCTGGCTATTTTGTGCTGCTCTGCTGATGCAAAGCAGCCATAAACCTGGATTAGTGCAGTGCAGCAGTGGGAGGCTTCAGTAAAGAGACAGGATGGCTGCAGTTTGCTGTGATATTTGTTCTCTCAAACTCCCTTTTCTGCACATATTAATTGCTCAACTTAATAAAATTGTAATTTAATGCAGTTCAGCTCTTCTGGGAGTCATGAATGTAATAAAATTGTGATTTTTTTTTTTAATTTTTTTTTTTTTTTAAAGAGGCCTGGACCTAGGGGTAAGTCTTCATCTGTTTTAATTAGTTATTTCTCATAGCCTTAAGGGGCCTGCCCTTAGCAGGGCAGGATGAAAATGTCATACCTTGTATCTGCAATTTTGCCCAAATCTGAGAGAACAAGAACAAGAAGGATCACTTGCTGCATTCCTGTGGAAGGAAGAAGGAAGAGTAAGGTAATTTTGCATTTTTTGTTTGATTTGTTTTCAAAAAGTTGTATTAATTCAGAGTCAAAGAGTGTAAAGAGCATTAAATCTCAGAGTTTGGGGTCAGCCTTGATCAGCACCTTGGGCTGAGCTCTCGGGGGAGTGGGAGTGTCTTGTCCTGCAGAATGAGGCTGTCACAATGCCCCCCATGAAGCAGTGAGCAGCTGGCATTAAACAGATTGTAAAGTGGAAAGCTTTATTTCCAAACTCTTCAAGTTATATATGAGCCCATTCCAAGGAGAGAATGGAGCATGCATTGCAGTAGGGAGATAAGGCTGGGCTTCCTTCTCCCCACTACCACACCATGTTTTATACCATCATTTTCTCCTTATTATATTTTATTTGCACTCTATTTCAGCACAATGAACTAAATCTTGGGGGACATAAAAGTTCTAGAAGTGCCTGATAACCAACTTCTCCCGTTTGAAATGCTACATAAGTTAAGTAAACTGAGCCAAAGTAGTTAATATTTTGTTTTCTTTGCAAGTGTAACTACCAGCCCCTCTTTACAGTTGTGCACTTGGCTTTTGTCCAAAGAACAAACAAGTAACAGAAGACAGAATTTAGTAACTTTAACACAGAGTAATAAACTCATGACCTCAGTGACTTTTGCTTGTATTCTTTAATTGCTATTTAGTTCAAAATTGATGGTACTGAAGATTAAACTCCTAAAGCACTAGAATCAAGTTCTCAGTGATTAATTTGTCAGCTTCCCCCATCACACTGGATTAAACACAAGTGATCTCATGTGTGTGCCCTTCCCCTTTTTTATGTAGCTTTGGAGAAACACTGGGCATTTGAATTTAATAATTTAAAGGCAATCCACATAGAAAATAAGATTAATTACTTTGTTCCTTACGCTGCTTTTATTCTCCTTGGCTACTCCCAGGCCAGATTCGATGCTGAGCCCTTCAGAGCTGAGCTTTGGGAAGCTGAGATGAACAATCCAGCAATGTCTGTGGCTCTTTACAGTCATTCTTGTTCTCTTCATATTCAAAGCATCACTCAGGGCTTGTTTATATGCATTACTGTACCTCTTTAAATTAAGGTGTAATTTAAATCAGTTTCATTAAGCTGGTCCAATCGGCTGCTCAGCCACTCTTATTGTAGCATAAACTAACTTTATTTCATGTTATTGTAAATCAGCCAGGAACATTGTCAGTTTAAAATGTAATAATCCATTAAATTAGACTAAAATTGAAACATCCTCACAGGAGTTTGGGCTGGCGTGTACCCACTTAAATTAGCTGGAGCAAGTTTATGTGTACACAGGGAATTAGAAATGGAATCAAGCCCCTCTTGTGGTGAATTCCATCATTTGGGGCCACTCAGTGTCTGAGGAATTGGGATGCAGAGTTGTCTGAGCAGTGCCAGTGGTCAGGGCGTGTCTGGGGACCAAATCTGCCCCCTGAATTTATTCCTTCAGCTCCTCAGAGGTTCCATTGCTTTGGGTGCTGCTGTCACCAGCCCAGAGATACTCTGGAAGTTTCCAGCTCCCCACTTGCCAGAAGTTTTCTGGATTTTCCTTCTGACTCTTAGATGTGGATGGACAAAGAGTCTAATGCCAGAAGTGGTGGTTTTGCAGGAGAAATGAGCTGCAGTTTATTGCTTTGCCCTCCAAAGGATTTTTAGGAGGGAAATATGCAGGTACAAAGTGGTAAAAATCACTTTTTTGATATCTAGGGAGTTCATACCTCCAGCTGTGCTTTGGCATAGTTCTCATCAGCAGAGAAATACTGAGGAGCTTCTCTACTACTGCTGATTTCTTCTTCTGTGTTGCCACTTCAACAAAATTGTGTGTTCAGCAGTATTTACTGATTTAGTTACTAAACTTTTCTTTTGTTACTTGAAATGAATGTATGAAAGATGCATTTTGGGGGCTGTGTTTTTCCTCCACCTAATTTAGGTCCAAGTTTTTCTTTTAACTTTACTCCTGCAAAGCTGAGGAGAAAGGAGCAGAGGAAGGGATGGAGAAGGTCCCTGGTCATACCAAAGCTGAGAGCATCACTGGGAGCATCACTGGGCTCTCCAGAGCAGCACTCAGGCAGCCCAGAGCAGGGTCATTGTCATGCTCACAGCAGCCAAAAAGCCCCAAACCTCTGCCTCACCACGGGGGCAGCTGCTTGGTGTCATATTGATACTAAACAAACAGGAAATAAAGCAAATACTCCATGTTTTGTTTGTTGTGGATTGGCTTTTTTTAATTTTTGATTTCTCATGGTTCCATGTCAGTAGCAGTGAGAACATCCAGACAGCTTTTCCCTGTATTTTTTTTTGTGTGCTGTGCAAAAGCACAAGAGGCATTTAGGCTCCAGTCACTCCCACTGCTTATGTGCTGGGTGTGATTTGCATCAGAATAGGTATTTTTCCTTTTTATCTGTAAATTCATTTACATAATATTCATCAGTATGCAAGTTGTGCTGGTGAAAGGATTGCTGACATGTGGAGAGATACCTCAGGTTTTGAGCTTATTGTTCAGGCAACAAGTATATGAAGGTGCAGGTTGCTAATTATAGTGTACACCTTGTCAGTTCCACAGGCTTTATCCTATAGAAAAAGGCTTTATTAAATTTCTGCTGTATTATTTTGTCATCAGCAACCCTGAAGTATTAGGATATGAGACTTTTTTTTTAGTACAAAAAAAGCCAGCATCAATTTCATGATGAAATTGGACCCAGGCTCTTGACAAGCAATCTGTGAACTTTGGGGATACCTGACTGCAAGCCCCACATACATTTGGTATCCCTCAACCAGCTTAGAAAATGAAACATTTAAAACCAGAAAAGTTAAAACTTTGCTGCGTTGTTAATGGGAGGTTCTAGAAAAGGGAATCCTTGGTTGCATCAGTTTCTGAATTCAGGTGGGGTTTGTCCAGGTGAGTTAGAGTCTGAGGATGCCTTGCCTTGGTCAGAAAGAAAATCTGGTGAAGGGGGTGCCCAATGGCTCAGTTTGACCTGAGGTGTTCCCTGTCAGCAAGATGTTTGCTGAGAATGCTCTGCTGGGTTTAATAGTGCTAAATCAGGAGGTACAAAGAAAGTCAAGTTGCTTTTGTGCTCAAGTTGCCTGAAGAAAAATGATGTGTTAAGGGGTAACAGAACTTTTGTGAACTTTGAATATTTTGTAGCTGGAAAACCAAATAGTTTTTAATTTCTATTTTTTTTTTTTAAAGAAATGGCAGTTCACTGCTAGGTTGGCTGCCTTTTGTTTCATTGATGACTTTTGCTTTGAATTCTGGGATGAATGAAGCTCTCAAATGTTTATATGTTTTAAAATGTTTTTTTTTTTCTCAAGGAGAATATACATTGGTGTTATGTATCTTCAGAGACCTTTGCTATTTAAGGAGTCCTCCTTTTACTGTCAGTTGTGTGCAGCTTTTGAATTTTTTTTTTTTTTTATATTTTCAATGTACTTTAAGCTGCTGTACTGAAAAGAGATCTTTGTCTGCTCTCCCTTGTAGGTGCTGATTCTTCAGTGACCCCAAATTGAAGTAGGATGAGGAAAAATCTTGGTTCCAACCCAAAATATTTGGCTGGTGCCAAGACCATCCTGAATTACTTGCAGCTCTACAGTGTAGTCAAAGAATTTCTTGTGTTATGGGATGGAGGGGTTAAACTCAGAGAAGTTTAAATGTGCCATGGAGCACAGATTGTTTATGGGAGCATTGCAGGTTCAGTCTCACTTTTTAATCCCAGGGGAGCCACAGCCTCCAGTTTTGTGGCTTCCTCACCACATGAGCTCCTGCACTCCCAGGCTGGAGTGCTGCTTTTTGCTTTTTACAGCACACAGTAGAAAAATGAAATGAAGTGGAAAGTACAAAGTGTTCTGGATAATCTGGATATTCAACAGGGAAGGGGACAGAAATCCCCAATGAGCCAATAGTAAAGAAAACCACCCCCTCTTTTTTTTTGTCTTTTGGAGCAAGAACCACAATCCTTGCTCTTGTCTGTGGCATTTTTGGGATGGCATCAGGTGAAGAGCAGCAATCACTGCACAGGGCTGATAAATTCTGAGTTGGCCTTTCCTCTCTCAGAAACAAAAATGTACTTACAAAAGCAGGAAGTGCATCAATTAAAGTATCAAATAATAAGGCTGGACTCCATGATCTTGGAGGTTTTCTCCCAACCTTAATCAGAGAATCACAGACAGGTTTTTAAGTCATAATGACAACATTCATAACTGAGGTAGTTGCTTGCTTTGCAGAATTGGAAAGCAATATTGAGACCCTTCTTGTCCTCTGTGTATATTTTTTTTAAATCAGATATGCATTTTAAGGCTTCTGTTTGTCACATTTTGTCTTTGTTACTGTTCTGGCCAAGCTGTTTATTTTTGCCAAATAGCTGATACCTGGTTGATTTATTAAATGTGCTGCCAGCTCAACTCCTTATTCTATTAACTACTCATGTCTTGACTTTATTTGACAGTGCTGATGAAAGTGGGAAAATTGATGTAATTCCATCTGTTCAAGCCAATTCCTACAGAGAGAGCTGAATTGTGGCTTGGAGGAGAGCTCCTGCCCCCTTCATATGAAAATGTCATCCTTTGGTACAGCTGAGCTTTAAGAATTTAGAGATCACAGAGCAAAACAAGTGGATGTGGCACTTGAGGGTGTGGTTTAATGGGGAACATGGCTGATGGTTGGACTGGATGATCTTAAAGGTCTTTTCCAGCCTTAATAATTCCATGATTTTGTGATTCAGTGCTGGACTGTGTGTGTCCATATCTATTTCTGTTAAAAATAATAATTTGTTTGGGCAGGTATTGAAGAAAAGATCGGCTGGGAATTCTTTGATCAAAGAGAAGACTCCACTCTGGAAGGACTTATGTGCCAAAATCCTTGTGCTGAAATAACAACTCTCCAAGTTGGGCTCTTAGAGCATGTCCTTAAACCTCTCCTTGTGGAGAACAGCAGCTGAACGTGCCCTGGAAAATGTTAAATGGGCTCTGCACCTTTGTGGTTTGAATCAGGGAGGTGCTGATGCCTCAGCCCAAGGGAATTCCCATTATTGGGCTCCACAGCTCAATCAGGACAACAGGCACCTCTTTAATTGGGAAATCTGGCTGGATCAATGGACCAGGCAGCTCAATCAGCAGATGATGAAGCTCAGTCCCCAGGGAGTGTGGAAAAGCTGCTCCTGCTCTATGTATGCCATGTGAGCCTGAAAGCATAGAAGTGTTTATTGAGCCAGTAAGGGCTGGACTTGAGAGTGGAATGGGTTGTTTTAAATGGGATCTTGTAACATCAGGATCAATAAAACCCTTATGCCAAGTGAATCCTAAAGCTGACTGTGTATCTCTGAGCTGTTTNTCTTAAAGGTCTTTTCCAGCCTTAATAATTCCATGATTTTGTGATTCAGTGCTGGACTGTGTGTGTCCATATCTATTTCTGTTAAAAATAATAATTTGTTTGGGCAGGTATTGAAGAAAAGATCGGCTGGGAATTCTTTGATCAAAGAGAAGACTCCACTCTGGAAGGACTTATGTGCCAAAATCCTTGTGCTGAAATAACAACTCTCCAAGTTGGGCTCTTAGAGCATGTCCTTAAACCTCTCCTTGTGGAGAACAGCAGCTGAACGTGCCCTGGAAAATGTTAAATGGGCTCTGCACCTTTGTGGTTTGAATCAGGGAGGTGCTGATGCCTCAGCCCAAGGGAATTCCCATTATTGGGCTCCACAGCTCAATCAGGACAACAGGCACCTCTTTAATTGGGAAATCTGGCTGGATCAATGGACCAGGCAGCTCAATCAGCAGATGATGAAGCTCAGTCCCCAGGGAGTGTGGAAAAGCTGCTCCTGCTCTATGTATGCCATGTGAGCCTGAAAGCATAGAAGTGTTTATTGAGCCAGTAAGGGCTGGACTTGAGAGTGGAATGGGTTGTTTTAAATGGGATCTTGTAACATCAGGATCAATAAAACCCTTATGCCAAGTGAATCCTAAAGCTGACTGTGTATCTCTGAGCTGTTTGCTGCCTGCTTTATGTTCTCAACTTGGTGCAGCTACAAAAAACCCCACCAAAACCTCTAATTTAAGTAAATTTCTTTTCATCTTGGCTTAATAAATGAAACTCGTTTGAAGGTATCATGTACTTGAATGCATTTAAAGGGTCTTATCTATTTTGGAAGAGTGTGAGGTTGGAAATGATAGGATTTGATTTAATTTATATTTAATTTGCAATGCATATTCATTTTGTATATATAGATCAAATTACATACTCATGTAGTAGACATCCTTAATTTGTCCTGCATATTTATTTTGTAAATTGTATTAACTTTGGGTTTAATTTTTTTCAAGAAGCAAGGCAACTAAATATCACTTTTTTTTTGGCTTTATACCTGTGTTAGCAGGTGGGAGGCAGAACTCTCTGGGCAGCTGGAAGATGTGGCTCCTGAAGATGTGGCTCCTCTCAGATCTTCACGTTCTGTGAAACCACTTGGTGAGCTCCTGCTCTCTGCTTCCTTCTTCCACTTCTAATTCCATGATCTTTTAGACTCCCTGGCCTTGATGAAGAACTTTTTTGCACGTGTGTGAGACATCCAGGAGGAACTGCAATATGAATAATTTTTTATCAATTCAATATGAGTCATAAATAATAGTTCAGTGGCAGAGTGTTCATTGTGCTCTCCAAAGCTTCCTTCTTCCTCCATGACATTTTATGGAATGCTGACTGATCAGAAGGATTTTGAAGTGACTGAAGCTTTCCTCTGCCATTTGTGAACATTTATGCATTATTAATCCATGCTACAAAACTGGTGAAGTACTCACTTTATTTTTACAGCAGTGGAATACAAATAATTTTCACTTGTGAATGGGATTTCCTCTCACTCTACAGGGCGTTTTTTACACTGCAAAAGTTTTTCCAGACTTCTTGTATGCTTATAATTGTGTTGGAAAAAAAAAAAAAGGCAGAATCAATCATCTGGAAAGATTGATGTCAAAAGAAATTAAATAATAACCTCAGTTCTTCATATTTTGTCTTGTTTCTGTACAAGAGCTGAAAACTGAAACTTGTAAATATGCATCTAAAGATGCCCAGTGCTAATTTTATCATGTGTAGGATGGACTGAGAAAATCAACAAGGATTTGGGCTGTACAGTCTCTTTCTCATTAATACATTTTGGCTTCTGGAATAATGTACTGGGAGGATGGATCAAGATAAGTGTTGCAATGCATTTCCATTGACAAGAAAAAACTGTCAGGAAAATTGCTTTATGTATATATTTATACACACTTAAAAAAATACATATGCATGAAAATAGCAAAATGTGTTTCCTAGGCTGAATCAGTGCCATAAGTAAGGATTGTTCAGGTGTTTTGACAAGGGGAGTGTGGGTCTGTGTACATTTACATTACTTCTGAAAAGCTTTGAAATGCATCTTCTTCCATCTCATTCTCACCTCAATTCCCAGTGTACCTTTACCATCTCAGTCTCTTAGATTCTAATCCCAGAGTGATTTGTGTGGGAAGAGACCTTAAAGCTCATCCTGGGCTGGGACACCTTGCTCTGTCCCAGGTGATCCTTGTCCAGCCTGGCCTTGGACANTACCTTTACCATCTCAGTCTCTTAGATTCTAATCCCAGAGTGATTTGTGTGGGAAGAGACCTTAAAGCTCATCCATGGGCTGGGACACCTTGCTCTGTCCCAGGTGATCCTTGTCCAGCCTGGCCTTGGACACTTCCAGGGATGGGGAGCCTGGAAAGCTCTCTGGAGGTGTTCAAGACCAGGCTGGATGGTCTTGTAGCTCAATCTTCTGTGCTTGCCTCCTTTTCCCTCATTTCCTGTGGAGTTCCAGACCCTATCCAACCCTTAAAGTTCAGATTATATGATTGAGAACTTCCTCTGTTTCTGCTGTTTTGTATCCTCAAAGAGGGCTCTGCTCTTCAGCTTTCCCCACTTTGCTTTCCTTCCTCTGCTCTCTCCTTCCTCTCCTCCATTTTATCCTCCTGCCTTTGAGCTGAGCAGCAAATATCCTCATGATATTTACAGGAGAAGTAGTATTTGGACAGCTCTTTGTTTGGTATTTCCATTGGAAATACCACAAGCAGTCATGTTTCCATGATATTTCCATTGACATTAACTTCAGGACGACTTCCTTTAATCGGGTTTAGTGGGGAGGAAGCTTCATATTCCTTGTCAGCTTTGTGTGTTTGCTTTGTCCCTTTTAAAATCATGTGGCAAATGAACCAGGAGGAAAAGATCACAATCAGTTGGCTTGTCTTTATTCAGAGTGAAAACTAAAACAAATGTAGCTTCAGCAGCAGCTCATGTACAGGGAGAACATATTGAGGTGATTTAAATATTTATAGATGTAAAAATCTTGAGCTGCTGAAAGACTGCATGAAAGAGAAGGCATCTCCTAATGCTTGAAAACTAACAAATAATGTGACATGAGGTTTTAATTGTTCTCCAGGTATAAAATGCCTTATTTTAAGGCTCGACTCGTAATTAAATCCATCAATATAATCAACATTTATAGGATAAAAATTTAACCTAATCTGTTGAGTGGTGTTCTGCATAAAAATTCTATCAACAACAAACCAAACCACCTGAAATGTTGACTTTAACAAGAAAAAGTGGGCTTGTACTAGGACATAATATTAGTTTTAATCCTGAAGAAGAAGTAAATAGATTATATTGGACAAGAATTGAGAGTAATTAACTTCTGCATTTCCACTGTGCAGCTGCAGTGCCTGGTGCCTGGAAGAATGGTTTTTGTGGAATTAGGCAGGAGACCTGGATTCTGTTCCTGGCATTTTCACAAATTTACTGAATTTCTCCAAGTCAGTCATTTAGTCTCTGTAGTGAAGTAGAATAACTTCTCTACTTCATGGGAATATGAAATGAATATTAAATTAATGACTGGGGGAGCCAGGAGCAATGTTGGCTGTGCATATGTTTAGCTAAATCAATGCTTTAGGATGCATATTTGCATAAAACCATACTGGAAAATTAGTCAGAGCCAGCCATGCAGTCTGGGTTTGGCCTGGGTAATATTTTACCTTAATTTGCACCTGACAGAAGTTATAGGGCCAAATGGATTGGAAGGTGGCTGACATATTGCCCAGTTTAAAAGGAAAATGCATCTTATTGTAGCAGGTGCTTGGTAAAATACCAGCTAATCAAAATATTGAAGCATTCAGGCCATTTGAAGTTCCTCAGATTCTTCCCAGAGACTTTGACAGGATTTGGGATTGTTTGGGAACATTGGTGTCCTGTGATGACTGGAATCCATCTGACAACAGAACCCTATTTTTACCCACAGTTTCCTGAAAGGTGAACTCAACATGACACAGGAAAACAGAGTAGAAAGGAAGATTAAAATATCTTGCAGTATTGGAACTGCAGTGTGTTTTCCAGAACAGGAGTTCCAATTTTATTTATGTTTTTAAAGGAGCTTTGGAATTTTCCTTTGATTTTATTCTGTATTTTTGGAGCTTCCTAAAAAGCTCAGACGTCCAAGAGTTCCTGTGAAAATCCAGCCAGTGCAAGGAACCTTTGAAGGAGGAAGGTAGGTTTAATGGGATATTGGGAATGAATTGTTCCCTGTGTGGGCTGGAATTCCCAGAGCAGCTGTGGCTGCCCCTGGATCCCTGGCAGTGCCCAAGGCCAGGCTGGATGAGGCTTGGAGCACCCTGGGACAGTGGAAGGTGTCCCTGCACATGGCAGGGGTGGAATGGGATGGGATTTAATGTCCCTTCCAACCCAAACCATTCTGGAATTCTCCAAAGAGCAGGAGCACTGTTTTTCCAGAGCATAGTTAGGAAAATGCCATTAGATAGGGAGAAGATAAGGAACTTGAAGCCTGGATAAGCTTTGGCTGAAGATCCTTCTGACTCTGGGATGCTTCAGCCTCTTCAGCAAACTTGCTCTGCATTTTTTAATGCAGAACGTGGTGCCTTTGCATTAACATGCTGCAGTGTTCTTATATGCCTTTTAATCAATTTTTTAATGAGAAGATAATTATGTTCTATACTTTTAATCTGACAGATCTGACTGAAATTGTCTAGCAGTTCCAAAAATTCCTGAGGAGCCTGCATGCAACCCACAGACCTGGAGAAAAGTCAGCCATACTTTTAACTCAGATTATTTTATGTTTTATTTTTGCTTCTCGTTAATTCAGCCACCCTTAATGATGACATAAACCCCAATATTTGGAATCTGTGTGACTCACCTGCTTCTTCTCTGCTGGCTTTCCTGTTTGTATTTTTGATGTTGCCATTGCCCAGCACATTAAATGGGGAGACACTAAAAATTCCTTGGATCAATGTTCAGGTGGTGGACCCTGAGCTCTGTGCTGCGGTTCAGAGTCAGAACAAGCCTGGGGAAGTCAGAGGTGGCAGGGATCGTGTTTATTCCTTAGAAACACGAATGTCAGCAGCAGGAGGGTTATTTTAAACACTCCACCTCTCCTGACAAAGTTGTGACAGCCGTGCCAGGCTGGTGAGACCCGTGAAGGCACAGGACAGCTTAATTGGAGATGAAGATTTGTGTGTGAACAAAATCACAACAGCGGTGACAGATCCAGCTGGAACCGGAGCTGGGGATCAGCTGAGGGAAAGGCTTTGACAGGATCCTCTCCATTCACTCCTCATCTTCTTCTTAACCCTCAGGGGCCTCGGCTGATCCTGCACACCCGGGATTCCATCAGTGATTTCTGCTGGAAGCAGAGAACCCTTCCCCTGGGATCGACCCCAGTGAAGCTGAAGAGATCAAGGTCATCTAAAGAGCTTATCCTCTCTCTTCCCCTCACTTGGGAGGTGCTTTGTAAACCACTATCATAAATTTTAAACTTCTGACTGGAAGGATGCCCAGCCAAAGTCTTTGAGTGATCAGATTAGTTTACATAAGACTTTTTTCCTCACTTAAAAGAAAGTGCTGGGAGCTATCATTGAGGCATTTGCTTAATCGAAAGTGTTTCAAATGAAACAATTTTGTTGTCAGAAAATGAAGAAATGACAAAAAAAAAAAGAAAAAGAAAAAAAGAGAAAAATCATGTAAGATGTAATTTAAGGAGGGGAAGAAAAAAATAATAATCTAGCAGTGCACTGTAACAGGATTTCCTTATCAACCCCTTCCCAGATGCAGTCACTGTCATTTAGGCCATGCCAGTGACTGGTCTCATGCCGACCTAATACAAGTTGGTTCCACTTGTCACCCTTTCAATTTCCCAGCTGGACTCCCTTTTAAAGGGCATATTAGCATTATCAAAGTAATCGTTAAGATGTGTCTTGGTTTTCTTTTAAATTTTTTTTGTTGTTGTTGTTTTGGTTTCTAAATCATATTAGTGGAAAAAATAATCAAGTGCAGGGAAGAAAAAAGAAATGTTATTATCACTGGGTGGCATCAGATGTTATGCTCTCAAATTAAATGTATTTTCTTCTCCGTTCAAAAGAATATGAGGTATCTTTTCCAACACAGAAATCACTTGCACAGGGTGCTGAAGAATCCCTTTTGCAGTCCTAAATTCAAGTAATGTCTACCCCTGGTTATTAAATCAATTATCTGAAAAAAATGCCATTGCTCATAACTTTTAGAGAACCTAATTTTTGTATTCAAAATTGAAAATATTCCAAAATTCAATATTCAAAGCAGCAGAAGATTTTACTTGCTTTTCCATCTATGTTATAAATTCTAAAAGTAATTTTTTAGGCTTTTTGTCAGACCTTTTTGAAATTGCTGTGTTGGAGAGGCCTTGTTGGTGATGTTCTGTTCATATATTATATTTGCTCTTCTTTCTTTAGTTCTTACTGAGATAATTAATGAAAATCTCTTGGTTACCCCGAGACATCCTCAATGGTGTTTTCCCACAAAGATCAGGGTTTGTGGAGTTAAAGAAACTGGAGATGGGGTTGGAGGCAGGAAGTGGCCTTGGGGAAGGAGGGGTGAGCAGAGGTGGCTCCACTCAGGAACCATCCAGAAAATTGTTCCTCCTGGAGCAGCTCAGTGTCAGGATGCTCTGGGAGCACAACTGGAATGGAAATTTGTCCTCCTGGATGAGGTGAATGAGGCTGCTGAGGAACAGGGAAACCTGGATTTAATGTCTAGAATTATTTGGGTCTCTGTATTTCAGCATGTTCTGTATTGGAGTCACTGTAATAAATACATTTCTTAAACCTTTCCTCCCTCTTTTGTCATTTCCCTTTTGTTTTCCTCTTTTTTCCCCTCTGTATCCAAATGACCTGTTTCCATCCTTAATGAGATAACCTCTTTTGTTAATGATTTCAGAGCTGAGTGGGCTCCTGCTGCTTGTGCAGCTACAGAAATGTTTCCACCTCAGAAGGATTTAGAAAGGGAAGAGCTTCTGACCCCTTCAGCTGCTGCTGAATTTCCAGCCACAAACTCAGCCTCTCCTCTCTTTCCTTCAGCCACTCCCTTCTCCTCCTTCTCTAGGCATCAATCTTTTTGAAAGCAAAACCTTCCTTGGCAAGAAAAGAATCCATTGCTTGCTTTATTTTAACCTTTCCTGTCACTTCCCAGATCATTTAATGGTGGGAAATTTTATTTCATCTGTCCATCCATGTATAAAATTATCTCACTAAAGGCTGATTTTTTTTTTCTTCTCTGTTTTTCCATTAACTACCTTGAAGTCAGTAGAATTTTGCCAGTAAAAGATCAGAACTAGTGAATACTGCTGATATTTATATTCTTACTTTCACTTGAGTAAATCTAAAAGAATTCCTAGAGAATTGATAGGATATCTGCTGCTTATCTGCACAGTGTTTTACTTGTATTTGATAAAAAACATTCAACTTCAATTCCTATTACTTTAACAGCATTTTTGAATATATTCAAGTTTTCCCATCCAGCAAGTATGAGAAATGTGAAGTTAAGGTGCCACAAGTCAACTAAAGATTAACATAATTGCAGAGATGTTTGATAAAAAAATAACAAAGATTTTCAGTATTAAATTTACAGGTGCAAATTCTGTTCCCATTCAAGATGATGCCTAAGCTTAATTAATTTTAATTTATGGGATGGCACTGCTTCAGTGGGCATATTTTGTGCTCTTAATGCCCAGCTGGATGGCTTTGCATTATCACACATAACTTTTTCACCTGATGCTGGAACAAATAAGTATCAAAGCACGAGTCAGAATAATCTTGTGTTTTTAGAGCAACTGCCTTAATCTGCCTCAGAGAGAAAAATCAGTGTACTTGTTATCATATTTGAGCAATCCATTATGAGATGTGCCAGGAGTTTCCACAGACTCAATTTCACATTGCCTTGATTGCATTTGAATACTGTTTGTTCTCCTGAGAGCCCGCCTGGATTCGTTTGATGATAATTCTCAACTCTTCTACCTGCAAAAGGTGAAATTTGGCATTGCTGGGGAGGTGGATCCATCCAGTGTTTGCCATTAGAGAGCTCCTGTTTATTAATTTGCACACAAACCACTGTGCTGGGGGCCAGCCTTTCCCCCTCAGCTCAGCCCTGTAGTGCATGGGCTGGAATACCAGGGAATAAATATCTTGCCAGAGCAATGCCTTAGGATTTTAGCTTTTGTATTTCCTTTCCATCTATTTGTAACCCTGCAGTTCTTAGTGCAGAACTCTGAACTCCACACCCAGGGCCAGCTGCTGCTTCCCCATTTTGGGCAGGCACAGCAATTCCTCTCCAGGAATTCCTGGCAATCAAGGACACCTCACTGCCTCAGGGCCCAGAGATGGAAACAGAAGTGAGTTGGGGGAGCAAAGTGGGGGTCAATGACTTCATTACCTGAAGGTGTAACTGCAGGATTAACCCCCAATATGCAAATGGCCCAAACTTATAAAAGTGTGAAACCTGTGACCCGTGGTGCAGTTTGGGTGTAGCCCCTGGGGGTTTGGTCTGCCCTAAATGTACCTGAAGGCCCTTCAATAAATAGAACTGCTTTTTATTCTTTTAATTATTTCTTATTCCTAATTAATTTTGTCTGGCCTCTGTGTTTAGGTAGTCCCAAGCAGGCATCAAGAGGAGCCATCAGTGGGGCAGCAGAATGGAATTGTGCCTGCAGCTCTCCTGTCACCCATCCCTGTCCCACTCCCTAGCTCTCCTTTGTGTCCCACAGGATCCCCCTGGGCTTCTCCTGTGGCTTCAGAAGGATTTAGGATGGGATGACAGGAGGCTGAACTGAGAGATGTCACAGGTTGGAGAGCAGGAGAGCAGTGGTGGGGTGGGAGAGGAGCCCCTTTTGGGATGGTTTGGGCACATCAGGCACAGACTGAGCTCTGGCTCCATGGAGGTGCCTCCTGGAGAAGCCCGGGGCAGGGATTCTGTGCTGAGGCCAGAGAGGAATCACAGCTGGATCTCCCTCAGCTGTGGGTTGTTATGGGCATGCCAGGTCAGTGTTTTGCTCTTTACTGTGAGTTTAATATTTATTCCTCCATTTGCTTCCTCAGGGCAGGCACAGCACCAGATGAAAAGTCACGGTGTGGATAGAAGAGAAAACTGCCTGCAGCTGGCTGGGCAGGGGGAAGGTCAGTTTTCTACCCCACTGTTGAGGGTTGTTTCCACATGAGGATGCTGTGTTTGGCTCAGAATGGGCTGTGCTCCACAGACAGCAGATAAAAGGAGCAGATTTTGTGTTCCACACCTCCTCAGAGTGCCACACCCTCTCTGTCTTCAGCCCTCTTGGAGCCTGGCCTCAGGCCACTGTCCAGGTAATGCTGGAGATGAAAGAAAAGGATGTTCAGAAAACTTAGCTACTTTATAAAAACCTCCTACTTGTGCTGGTTACCTGGGGCCAGGAATGGCCTTGGCTGCCTCAGTTCAGAGCAGCACAACGTGAAGATTTAAAGTTGTCAAGAAACCTGTCCCAAGGCACAAAATCAATTTGCACAGAAAGTCAGGCAGAGTCACCAGAGATTCTGGAGATGGGAGAAGCAGGAAAAAACAGGGAAAAGCGTTGGGACCTCATCTTTGAGGAACTTCAGGAATAATTGCTGCCTGGGAACCCATTCCAGGGCAGTGTGTGCTGAACATGAGCTGCCTGAACATTTGTAGGATTTGCAGTTGAGAGGTGTGTAGCTCTCTCAGGTCCTCACATTAATGCTGACAGATAAACAGAGAATTTTAGGCTTTTCCTTATTGATCCAACATTTTTCTTGAGTGAAAGGATTGACTGAAGCAGCTCTGCTTTGATCTTAGTACATTTTTTTCTTTAACTGTTTTTGGAGCATTTTTTTTTTTTCATTTTGACTGGAGGAAAATCCTGTATTAATGGATTAGTAATAATGCTGAAATAATGAACAATTAAGTTACAATTTGCCTTGCTGCACATGAAGAAGTGACATTATCCAAGGATGAGCATTATCTCAGCAAAATCTCTGTTGAATTCACAAGTGCTGGGTTTTGGTTGGATTGAAGTTCTGTTAGGAGTAAGATACTCCAGGTCTACTCATCCTCCCACCAGACAGCTGACAGTAGATGCTGAAGAGGCTTTTCCAAATATCTTCATCTGGAAAGAGTGTGACTTCTCCCTTTTCTTCTTTCTTAAGGCCCTAAGGGAATTTTGGAAATCCTTGGGGGGGGAAAAAAAAAAAAAAAAGACAGAATAACTGGAATATTCTACAGTGTGGTTGGAGACACATAGAAATGCATCTTTTAGCTGGAGAAAAGGAATGTAAAGAGACACTGGCACTCGTGTTCTCTTGGCCCAAGTCCAGCATTAGAATTCCCTTCTCTGGCCCTATCCTGGAGAATTGTTAAATGTGGTTTTCAGGTGGGATTTCCCCCCTCTTTGGTCTCCTGGTTTGTCAGGTACTCAGCTCAGCAGTTCCAAAAGCCCAAACCCCAGCTGTGAGTGGGGCCTGAAGGCCCTGAGTTCCCCAGCTCAGGCTCTGTGACTGTGGCAGCTCAAAAGTGCATTTTTCTCCCAAGTTACCAGGATTTAAAGTGGTGGGTTTGCTCCTGGCTGGGAACAAACTGCTCTGGGTGTTGAATAGCAGCTTCTTATCTCCAGATTCCCAGATGGGCTCGTGGATGTCCCACTTCTGATGGTGAGCATTGAATAGCAAGTTTTGCAAATGATTCTTGGCAGGAGCACTCATCACATTTCTATTGAGATTTATCTCCACAGCTGAGTTTTCCTTTGCTTTTTTTCTCTGTACCATGCAATTAAATGGATGACCATCCTATGCAGAAGGAAATGCTTCTATCAGGGATGAAAAGAACTCAGAGTGAAGCCAGCCACACACAGCACTGGGTTTTAAGCCAGCTTTACATCAGTTTTCAGAAGAAATGAAAAAAGAAATGCATATGTTAGGTATTCCTGGGCTCTGAGATACCACACACATTCTCCTAGGACACGTGCTCGTAAATGTACTGCATTTTTAACTCAGCCTTTTGGACTGGAAAAATACACTAAAAGGGAAAAAAATAAAAGGAGTTCTCAGTTTCTGTCATTAGGTAATGAGAACCTGTCTGTTGCCTTGCTGGCAGCAGTAAATATTTCCTGTGGTGTTCTTTATTGCCATTTGAACAGCAGGACTCCCCAAACTGCCTGGGCACTGCATTTTGTTTTGCAAGAGAATATTCAGAGACACTCTATTGATTGGAGAACCCTGTTCCATTTGCCAAACTTATCATAACATGTCTGTAAGTCTGCACTTTCTTAAAATGTTTTGAGAGTAGAAATACTTGGAAATGAATTAACAAACCTGAATATCATTTAAGCTGTGCTTCTACCCATAGATGATGCAGTCTTTTTTTTTATTTTTATTTTTTTTGTTTTGTGGGTTTTTTGTGGGGTTTTTTTTGGGGGGGGGGGGTTTGGGGTT
>VZRH01007665.1:839665-899037 GCA_013397555.1 Urocynchramus pylzowi
AGAGGGAAAAAAAAAAAAAAAAAAAAAAAAAAAAACAAAAAAAAAAAAAAAAAGCAGCCCTGTTGTGTTTAATGGCAGCTCCTTAAATTATAGCAGATTCCTGCCTCTATTGCATTTTTAGTGTTGTATTTATCACATCATCTTTATGGGGCTGTCATTAGGGATTCACTGCACTTTCCTCTGTACATCAGGGCGTTCAGGAGTTCATAACTCAGCCCTCCTAATTTGTGACATGCTGAAACCCTGCAAATCAATTGTCCCCCTGTATGCAAATTGTCCTGGGTGTTTCAGGAGCTTCAGTGGATTGAGCCCTTTGGAGCTCTGCTGATGGAAATGCCCACAAAGGGTCAGATCTCAAAATCCCCAAATTGTAGACTTCAAGCAGTGGGATTCAAACTCATGGCCCAAGCCCCCAGCTGGGGCACTGCTTATCTCCAGAAATTCCTCCTTTTTTGGCTAATATTTATTATCTTTGCTCCAAAAATAGGATTGTGTGTCTCCAGGTCACTGAAGGACTGGATCTGAGAGCAGATCAGAACATGTCTGCATGGACAAACCAAAGGAGGAAAGCCATGTGAGTAATAATAATAATAATAATATTAATAATGTTGTATAAAAACATCAGAAATTATAATAAAATAATGCCTGCTCTAGTAAAGGGAAGATCTGATTTGTATCTCCCTTCCCAGCCAGGGGAAATATAAAATTTCACAATTTTAGAAGGATATTTAGTTTTTGTAAGAGTATGTAAGTGCTACCCATGGTGCTGGTACAGAGGTGGGGAGGTTCCTCAAATATCTGGTGAGGGATCTGGTGCCATGGGTGGGAATTGATGGATCAGAGGGGATGGGCAAGCACAGAGAACCTGCTTTGGTAGTCACTAGTCCTGGCCCCAAGTCAAGGGTTTCACCACGGCCTGTGATTCACTGTTGAGGTTTTTTAGGCCCTTCACACATAAAGATCATCAAGATTTCCATTTTTGATGGGTTTGCAAAGCAGCAAACCAAGTGTTGCTACCTGAGCAGGCAGGAGCCTTGATAAACTTCCTTCAACCTCTTGTCATGCAAAAGGTTCTGAGCCCAAGGAGGAACATGGCATATCTCTGCCTGCCAAAAGGATCCTTGGCAAGCTGTGCCTGAGCAGTTCTGATTTGTTTCCATTTAATTAATGAACACTTCCCTGCTTTGTGATTATTGTCCTTGCCTGAAGTTGTTCCCATTATAGAGATGAATAAATAGTTCTTGACATTAGTTTCTACCTGCTTTGTAATTTGTTACACCATCAGGGACCTGCAGCTTGTCCTTGCTTTGAGTTCCTATTAATTCTGTTTATTTTTGTCTTTTATATGATTTCTGTTTTGTCCTTCACAGTTATATATTAAAAAAAAAATCTTAGCTGGTGTTCTTCTATTGGTAATACAAATACCTTTCATCTTTTTTCCTTTGTCATGGAATAGATTTCTTTGATTGAGGTAGGAGGCTCTCTTCTCCTAAATTTTGTACCTCTTCCAGGAGCTGTTTGTGCCACATAAACATTGTGAGAGGGAGATAAAAAGGAAGATAAATTAACACAGGCATTTACAGAGTACAGCAAAGGAATTCTCCCATTTTGCTGTGGGTTTTGTATCTCTGTTCTGTTCCCTTGAAGGTGTTTATTGACGTTGGGTTGCAAGATTTGGTCAAGTGGAGATCTTGGGTGTGGGGTGAAGAGGCTCCAAAGCCAGGGTGTGGTTCAGAGTCATGGGATGGTTTGGGTGTGAAGGGATCTCAAAGTGAACCCTGGAGAGGCTGCCTGGGCAGAGGCTAGCCAGAGTTGAAGAATAAAGTGGGGATTTATTAAAAGGCTGTGGCTCTGTGCAAGATGGACCCAAGATGGACTCTGAGTCACGAGTTTTCACACTTTTCTAAGTTTTGGTCCATTTCCACATTGGGGTTCACTGTCCAATTCCAGCTCCAGGTGATGCAGTCCCACCCTCCCAGTTTGCTCTCCTCCATTCCCTGTTGTTTGCACTTTTTGGGCTGAGGCTGCAGTGGTGTCCTTGGTTCTGGGGCTGGACAAGGATTGTTGTGTGTGCCTGAGCTGGGAGGAGAACTGCTGACACTTGATATGGAGTTCAGAGTCACAACTAAGGCAGTGCAGAATCTGGAAAACAAAAAAGCCAAATCTTAAGGCATCAAAAGCTGCTCTCATTCCAAGCCTGCCATGGGGACACCTCCCACTTGCCTCTGGAGCAGGGGGGATGACAGGGAGAGGTGGCTGGAGCACATTGCTGGGGACAGCTCGGGGAGCGGCTGCCAACAGCCGGCAGAGCCGCACCGTGTTCTCCATTTGTAAATTATCAATAAATGACTCCTACAGTCAATAGATAAATCATTCACAAAGAAAACAGCAGGTTCTAATCATCTCCAGATTAATGCCTTCCTGGCAGTGCCTGTGCTAACACAAATAATTGCCTTGGCATGTGCCAAGCTGTCCCGCGGATTTCAGCGGCGCGAGGCTGCCCTGGGCGAGCTGTCAGCCACAGGTAACACAAATCCCTCACTTCTTTGGGGCTCTAAACCTGTGTCCCATAAACTTCATGCAGAGCAGATAGCTCTGGTTATCCTAAGGGGGAGGGTTGTCTCTCCATTGTCCAGCTGTGCTCATCCAATGATGGATGAGCACATGTCCTGGGTTGTAAAATAAGTGTGTATTCTATTTCCATCTGTCAGAGGTAGGGCAGTTCACTGGGCAGTTTGTTCTTTATCTCTCCCCCAGCCCACCCTCCCTCCAGGAGATCTCTGCTGTCCATGGCCACTGAGTGTCCCTGCAGGGCTGATCAAATTCCAGCATCCCATGGGAGAGGCTCTGCCCAGGGGAGGAGCCAAGCATTCCTACCTGGATCCAATCTGGCACCTGGAGCACCCCAGCAGCCTTTGCCCCCTGCATTCCCAGAGGAGCAGCTTTCTGCTCCCCTGCATTCCCAGAGGGAGCCCAGGCCCATCTCCAGCAGCCCTGGAGCTCCANTCTCTGGCAGTGGTTTATTTTCTTTTTGTTTTTACTATTGCATTTGTATTTTTAGTTTTCCTAGTAAAGAACTGTTATTCCTACTCCCATATCTTTGCCTGAGAACCCCTTAATTTCAAAATTATAATAATTCAGAGGGAGAGGGTTTACATTTTCCATTTCAAGAGAGGCTCCTGCCTTCCTTAGCAGACACCTGTCTTTTCAAACCAAGACAGCACAACATTCAAGCTCAGCTTGAATCCAAGCTCTGCTCTTCAGGACTTGTTTCCATGTCCCTTTGGAAAGTGGGGGGATGTTACTGAAGTGGGGCAGTTGGTTCAAATAAGGAAAAAAAAAATTCCCAGCAGGAGGTTTCTTTCACACTCGATTTGAATGCTTGAATATGGATACGTTGGAGTTTGATCTTGTTTATTCTCTGCACATAATTCATCCTGCTTTACTCTGAATATATTATTTGAGACTAGCAGGGACAGCAGAAGGAAAACTTGTTTGCATGAGTGTAGCTGGATTTGCTGGCTAATAGGACAAATTCAGTGCCAAGGGACTGGCAGGGAGCAGGCTCAGGGACATTTAAAGCCTCTGAGACAAAAAGAGGCCACATTAAATAAATGTGTGTGTGAATGTTTCCTCCACAGGGCTGGTGACAGTTTGATAATACTGAAATCCTGTGAAAAGCTAATGAGAATTTGGAATTTTCCAAAATTGGAACAACTTTTTCCTGAATGTCTTCAAATCTCACTGAAATGAGGTTTGATTTAAAACCTCATGAAAGAGTTAAATTAAAAATAGCCACTGAGGTGTGAGTTTTCCATTTTGAGCCTGTCTCCTTTTGGGAACAGGTTTGTTGGTCCTCACATGTGCTGACAGATTGCAGAGCTGCAGTGGCAGTTTGGAGTGGAGTTTATCTTTTTGAATAAAAATGTCTTCAAGAGAGAGAAAAACTGGTTGTTCCTCTCTCTGAATCCAGCAGTTTTCTCACTGCAAACTCAGATATTAAGGGAATAGTGATTAGGCAAAGTAAAAACTCCTGTTGTTTTGACATAGACAAAAAATAATTTAAATACTTTAAAAAAAGACTTGGTCATGACAGGATAATAGAGTAAGATTGTTAATTCAGCAAATTTGAGGAAAATGGGGGGTTTTTTGAGCCTTCATGAGAGATTGGCCTCATCTTCTCTGAGATTTTTTCCAGTAGGTGCTTCTCAGTGAAGAACTCATGGAAGCAGCTGCAGGAGGATTCCCCCTTCTGTCAGGAGAGCCTGGGAGCGCCTGAAATGTTGTCAAAAATCAGATGTGAAGATCCTGTGATCTCCATCATCCTGCATTTCTCCCTTGATTTATGGATTTATCTGTTTGACCTTGAAATATTACATTTTTTATGACTCAAATCACATTTCTGGTGTCAGTGGTCAGAGGTTCCCAGACAGAGGAATACCATGTTCTGTTGGAAGATAAAATATATTTAGGCCTTTGTTAGGTAAGCTTTGGTAGAGCTTCAAAGTCTAAGGACAGGAGCTGCTCAAACCTTTAAAGCACATGGAGGAGATTCTGTGCCTCTTAATAAATTCTAGTGATGGGAGAACAAAGAATGGAAAATCTAAGATCTAATCCTTGGCCATGTCTGAATTATGGAATCTCAAGGCATAAAAGCAGTTCAGTGCAACTTTTTAAATCTATTTATAAAGTTGGGCCACAGATTTTGAGTAGAGTGCTTTTAATAAAAGTTATGGCTTTTATTTAATAACTGATAAAAAATTCTTAATTTTTTATTTCTCGTTTTAAATCCTCAGTTAGTTAATCCTCACTTTAGTAATTATCCTTGTAGACTCTAAACCCACATTTTTAAATGTTGCTGTGATCTTTTTTGGCAATAAATGGCATTAAATCATGTCCATTGACATCTCAGGTGAGGTCAGAAAATACTGGCATTTCACAGGAGGTTGTGACAAGAGAACAAAACTTTAAGGAAACTGTGCTGTCACCTTGATGTTATTCCTTGGCATTTTTGCTGCAGAGCCATAGTTAAAACTCCAGGCTTGTACATGCTCTGCTAGGAAAATTTCCTTTCATCTGAACTTTGTGGTTTTTTGAGTAATTCTTTCCATTTTATTCCAATTTATATCTTATAAAATACCTTTTTTTTTTTCTTTTGAATATCTTTTTTATTTTAAATCAGAAATCCTAATCTTTGTGTATTATGAATTTATGTTAAATGGGGTGCTGACTGTTCCTCTTAGTAGCTGTTTATGATGTAATATGAACTAAGTTATTTGCAGCTCGTTCAAAATGAGACACAATTGTATTCTGGACACGTGCTGCTTTTCTTCTGGGGCTTATTTTATTATGCATTGGGAAGTTCTGACTGAAGTCAGCAAAAATATTGATCAGTATTGCTTGTGGCATGGCATGGATTTGGTCAGGCTGCTCCATCCCATGAGGAGTTTAACCAATAATTCAGGAAGGAAAAGTCACTTCTGTGGGATAGTTCACACCTGCAATTTCTCTCTGGAAACTGCCTCTTGATCAAAATTTAAATTTAAATGTAATAAATATCCTTTAGAAATAACAAATAATCTTTCCACACTTGTGGAACTGATTGTTAAAAGAAACCAGTTAAATCCTCTGACTGATTTTACTGATGCCTAGAACCAACCAGAACATTACAGTCCCTCTTGTCAGTGATTAATTCATGTCCTACGAGTGAAAAACCCAACAGAACTAAACCAAGGTGGGTAAATATCTGTGCTTAAGAGTTCAACAGCTCATCTTGTGGGTAAGACTATTATAAAGTCATTTGGAGGGAGAAGCTCATACATAAAAATGAATGTTGCCATGCAACAAGTGCTAAAGAAAGAACCACAAGATTTAAGCCATAATTAATTTCCCATAGCAGCTGGGAATGTTCAGGAATAAGGAAATTTGGAGGCAGCAGTGTTAATTAAGTCTCATTTGCTAGAAATCTCTGGCCTGTAATTGATAACTTTGATGTGTGATGTGACAAGAAGTCCAAGTGATGTTTACCATGATTGTGGTAATTTCTGTGTTGTTTATTATTTATGCAAGAGAATTCTCTGCTCCTCTGATTTGCTAGAAATGCTTTGCCAGGATGTGGGGCCTTCAACAGAGACTGGCTTTGTAGAAAAATCAAAGAGATTTTGGGACACAATGAACCTCTAACTTTTTCTCTTTGTGATTGAGTTCTTTGTAGATAAAGCTCGATTCATGCATTGAGTGAAGAGGCAAGAGAACAGAGCCTTTGGTGAAGCTCTCAAATATTGTTTGAGATATTTGATGACCAATTATGGTCATCAAATGAGTTGGTGACCATAAAAGCATGGAAGTATAAACAGGGATAGTTTTCATTTTAATCTGTACATGCTCAGCTTATACTCCCCAGTGAGGAGTTGAAGCATGCACAGCTGTGGAAGTGATTTAATGCATATAAACAGAAATTTTGGATATTGGTGGCATTCAGGAAGAAATATTCCTGCAATCAGATCACACCTTCCTGGGGCATGTTGTTTTTCTCCCTGAAGGAATTAATCTTTGCCTCACAGAAGACAAATGATGAAGGAGGTGAGTTCTCTGAGAGGCACTGAAATGATGGCTAATTTTTGAGTGCTTTCCAAATGATCCATGGAAAAGATGAACATAAAGGTTAAGTTCTGCTGCATGGCTGTGATGCAAAGGGCAGGTTTCTAGTCCAGCAGGTGCTGAAGCAAGCAGAGACATCCCATTCCAGGAGCTGACACAATTATGGATTGGGTAGGATTAGGGAACATTTGCTTCATTTCTCCGTTTGTCTCTCATGTCCCACCCCAAGTGCCTTTGCCTGTTGTTCCAAAAACTCTCTGATTCCAAGTGGCTGTGAAGGCTCCTCTGAATTCCAGTGGCAGAGGCTGCCTGAGGCCTTGCTGCTTTTGACCTTCTCTGCAACTTCAAGCCCTGCAAGGAGTCCCTGTCTCGAGAGGATTTTTATCTTTGCTGTCGCCAAGCGCGACACGAGTTTGGTGTTTGCTGAAAAGAGATGGGAGCTGTGCTGCCTTATCTCACCCAGAAGAAAACAATATCAGTCCTGATAACCCTTCCTTTGCAGCCCTGGCTGGGGCAGAATCAAGTCCTGCCCATGGTGTTCACACCACCAGATGTGTCCCGTGCTGCCCTGCTGGCAGGGACTCTGCAGAAGGGGGGACAGGGGTGGCCAGGGGTACCAGTCCCTCTGAGAGATTCAAAACATGCTCCAGCTCAGAGATTAATAGATAGCATAACATAAAATTGCAGATCAATGTGGCAAAGGATCATTCTAATGTGTTTGTAATCATTCCCCCAACCATTGGCTGGGCTATCTCCCTTATATATTGCCAGGGTTGCTTATCTGGAGGTAGCACAACAACTCCCTGAGCGTTTTATCACCTCCTTTAAAAGTGGAGTCAATTACAACTCCAGATTAAAATAGTGATGTACTTCAGGGAATAAAAATGATATCCTGTGATGTGTTTTCTGAAAATGCTGGTAGGCCCAGGCTGAGTCATAACTCAGAACTTAATGGAATTAATGGAAAGGCTTTGGGGTTGATCCCGTCGTGGGCTGGGGGAGGATGCAGCTTCCTCCTGCCCTGATAGCATGGGCCTAAAGTCAAGAACCCCAAGAAGGACAAAAAGGTTTCATCTGCTCAACATCAGAGATGTTCAGCCTGCATATTAAACAAAAATTGTGGGGGGAAATCTGAGGAGGGCTATGCATCTTACTCTGTGAGCCAGTAACTGATTATACCAGAACTCCTTATTGCATCTTGCACAGATATAATTGTTCTGCAGAGAGAAAATGTCTCAGTGGCCTTCAGATATGTCAAAGGTTGTTGCAGAATTGTCTGGGTTTCCTTTCAGGGCAGATTGGGTGAGAGGCACTGAACTCTAACTGCACCAGAGACATTTTAGATGGTAGGAAAATTTTCTTAGTGGTCAGAGGATGTACCAGAGCAATGGTTTTATTTGTGGACAGGATGCTTTTGTTCCTTTTTAACCAGCTGGATGTCTTTTTGTGTAGCTCTCTGATCTATTAAGTGGCCATGCTCAAAATAGATTCTTCAGCTGTTTCACAAACCCCTCTGTATTTACAGGTGGATCTGCTGAGACCCCACTGGAAGCAGATTAAGAAAGAAAATCCTTAATATCAGGTAATGTGTGAAAGGGGGGAAATAGCTTTGGACTAGGGCATTTGCAAAGCACAAGTTTCTGAATGTTTTGTTTTAAAATTTGTGTTTCTTAAAACTGTACTGTGAAGTTCTTGACCAATTCTAATCATTTCTGTACCTACACAAGAAAGAGAGACATCCGTGCCTGTTGAAATATAAAAAGGTTTGTAAGCTTTTTTCCTCCATCCAGATCTTGGCTCTTATTCCTTAAGTTGTTTTTTTTTCCCTTCTGGAGTGAATCGAGTTCAATGCACATTAAAGTTACATGGCAGCAAGAGAGATTACTGACCATGTCTTAACATAAAGATAAAAAAGGGTTTTCTGGCAAAGGAGGTCAGAGATGATAAATGCAAAATTGAACTGTGAATGTTACTGACTTGAGGAGGGGGAGCAGAGTGTGGGATGAGATTGGGAAGCAAAGGATCAATGCAAAATGCAGCTCCAGAGCCCTTAAAATGCACTCTGAGGTCAGAGGTTGGCGTGGAGCTCAGATCTGAAAGTCTGCTCCAGTGACGTGTTACATAATGTGAGATATTCTGAGGCTTTTCAATGAGGTGCCAGTTCATTTTTAGACATTGCCAGTTTATTCAGATTTCACTTGGTGTGACAGTCTTCCAACTCAGATTGCCTTTATTTGATCTGCATTACTCAGAAAGGAGACACGGAACAATTGGGTTCTACATTTGGAGAGCCAAGCTAAATTCTGGTGGAATTAGGTGGAGGAATAGTGCCTGGAGACCTCAGCCTGGAATAATGAGGGTGAAACAGCTTTGCAGGGGCTGGAAGATGATAGATTTGAGTAGTTAGCAATGTACATTCTGTGTCACATTAAAAAGTAAGATTATGTATTTTTATATATATCTATATGCGTGTGTGTAGTGTAGGTATCTGGGTTTCACTTAAGTCAAAATGCAAAGAAAGAAAAAAAAAGTAATTGAAGAATTTCCTAGTTGGTAAACAGAAAATATTTATCTTTGGGATTTATCAAAGAAGCTTTGGCAAACTAATCCTCAGGCAGGCACTGGCTGCTGCTCACTCCCAGCAGGTGTAGGGCAGGTGATAAAAGAAAGGAGCCACAGAGCTTTGGGCTCTTTCTAGGGCTGGCTTTGCTCCCACAAGATTCAGCCAGGGCCTTGCCATTGATGTGGAAGGAAGCCATGGACCTTTTATTCAGAGGAGCCCTCACCAGTGGGCTCAGGACAAGACATGGAGCTAAATTCTGTTTTTGGTCTCGGTGTTGTGTCTGCTCCGTGACCTCTGTCATGGCTTTGGAGAAGGATCAGGAATTCAGCTTCGTGGGAGAGGAGGAGGTGCAATGCTCTTGCTCACACCAAATTTTAGAAGGCTGCCTTCTTCCTGTCACCTACCTCACAGCACTCAGTTTCTGGTTTTCCTGGTCTATTCTGTGACCCATTTTGCTTTCAATTACAGTGACAGGAACTTTTCTCAGCTCAGGAATTCCTGGCACTTGCCGTGACTCCAGCTCCAGTTTCTGTCTTGCACTATGCTGACTGCCACAGTTCCAGACATCTGATTGCCAATGGGTTGCAGGATCTCACATCCTGTTGCCTTTTTAAGCTGAGTTCTGACTTTCAAAGTGCACAGATAAAATAGCAAGAGCCTGATTCTCGCAGCAGTCGAGGAGCTGGGGTGTCTGAGGATGCTTTCAGAGAGTCTGAGAGCACTTCCACTCAGCAATTCCAGCTGCACTGCCTCCTTGGCAAGTCCTGACACTGGGATGAACTTCTCTTATTAATCCACCAGGTTTGTTGGGAGCTAAAATAAAATCTTGCTGCCATTTCTTGTAGTTTGAAGTCTTCCCATTCAGACTCTGTTTTTCAGAGCTTTCCTGCTCTATCCCACCTCTGGCAGAGACAAAAATGTGATGTGTGCTGTGCCATTCTATGGAAATTTATACCCAAACCCCACCTGACCTTTGGTTGCAATCTTTATACCCCAACAAAGCACCTTGCAGCAGTTTTTCCCCTTCTGTTACTTACAATAATTAGTATTTCTCAATAAATTGCTGTTTGCATTCATCAAAGTCGGTGAAAATAAATTAAGGCAAATTGAGTTTCTGAGGGATTAAAAATTAGTTCAGGGAAATCCCATGGCCTGTGCTCCACTTGGTGATCCCAGCTGGTGGCTTTATCCTGCAGCCTGTGCATGGGTGATGCCTCTGAGAGGACAAATGAGAAAAATAAGGATGAACAACTCCAACATACAAGACCTTGCTTTTTTTCCCCCAAAATAATTCAACTCATTCCATTTGGTGAATTTCTGAATGATGTCACAGAGAGCACAAAGTCCCTTCCACATGACCCAGCTGCTGCTCTTTATTCTAAATTTCCCATAAAATGAATGAACTATACCCACGAGTTTCATTTAACATTATCATTTTCCTCTCTGAAAAGCTTTTGATAAGTAGCTTAATACAAAAGCTGTGTAGTTATAGGGGTTTTTTTCTTTAAATGTTTTTTAAACAGAAGCCTCTATCCCAAAGGAAGGAATTTATAAACCTTGATAATCTCACTTTAGTCCAACGTTTAATTAATTTTTATTTCAGTTGCTCAGTTTCAGGGAATCTGTTTTGCCAGAAGAAATAGAAAATGGGAGCATTGTGAATTCTCTTTAAATAGGAAAAAACGGCATGAAAACAAGTCCATAGGAGATCAGTGCCTCCATTCAGAACAAAATCTTTTTATTCAAGTTTCTTTTAATGAAAACCATTCAGCTTGCTGGTGGTTTTGTTATTCTGAGAGATGGAGAGTTTGAATGTTTTGCAGGACTGCTGGACCTCAAAGCAAGCTGAGCACAGCCAGTGCTTGGGCTGCACTGAGCTGGAACCTGAATTTTGTCATTAGTGAGTGGATTATTCACTGCATTTGCCTGAGCCTCAGGAGCAGAGGGCAAAATCAGACAGCAAAAAAACCCCAATTTCCACCTGAATGCTGAAGCTGGCCCCAGACAGTTCTCCTGTAGATCAGAATTCCTAACCAGTTAGAAATGGCTGTAGGAAATATTTATATGTGACACAAATCGTTGGATTGGTGTCAGAGGTGACCTAAAGGTAAATTTTTAGGGATTTGTCCCTGTTCCTACAGATTTCTTTGGGACTGAGTGCCTGAGATCAGGGACTTCAGTGATGGGGTAAAGAGCAAATGCTCTTTTGCTGATGCCTGACTTTAATCTTTGGGGAATGAAGAAAAGTTTATCACATGTAGTGAAGATAATGAAGTTGTCTATGTTCAACACACCTCATCAAAATAGAAAATCCTTGGTTATAGTTTGGTTTAAAACAATGCCAATGAGAGAACCATTCCTTTATCCTTTTCTCTTTTAAAAGTTCAGGTTCTGGTGAGTTGACCAATATTTCAGTGAGGAGCAGGTTTTTTTCTTTGATTTATTCATTTTTTTAAATTGTGATTTCTTTGTGCAAGGTGAGTACATGATGTTGGCATCTGCTGGAATCACAGTGCTGCAGGAGGATGAAATCCTTTCCCTGTTTTTTCCCAATGAAGCATCCAGGGCTGTCAGTGTGGGTTTGGTGTTGTTTGGGAGCTCTTGAACTGTTTTTCTTTTCCTTCATCTAAAATAAGACACCTCTAAAGAGAATATTTGCTATATATATTTGCTTTTGATATGTAGAGGAGATGTTAAAACTTTTTTTCCCCCTATTTATTAAAGTTTTCTGAAGTGGCATAGTGAGATTTACAGATGCTAAAAGCAGAACAGCTTGTAGATTTTAAGAAAAATTTTAAAATATGCTCTATAAGCTGATGGACTCTGAACTGATGAAATGGCAGGTTCTTTTTGGGTTTTACACTTGTGTTTTTAGCTGTGCTGGAGCCTTTCTCTGTAGAACTGTTGACTTTTGCAGTGTCACCAGACCAGGCAGAGCTGTGCTGCCACGTGTGTTAAAGAACTTCATTCTCAGGGATATTTACATCAGTGGTAACATTTTTAATAAGGTGCAATTAAAGGTCAGCCAGCAGTGTTCCGTGTGTGTCGTGCTGGCTTTCAGAAATGTAAGCAAATATAAATATCTGCTGTATTTTCCTTTGTTAATACATTTTTCTTTGAGCTTCTTTGGTTGGAACAGCGACTTTGACTCGGCGACTGCAAAATCAATAAATATATTTTACATTTATTTCAGGATTGTGCAAAACAGCAGAAACCTTGCTGTTAAACATCTTATTTGCAGAGCTACCATGCTTCAAGTGGTTGATGGTTATTGAGATTTTTCTCCCTGATACTGTGTTGCTGGAAAATCCTGTTTTTATCAGGATGGGTGTCTGGGGGAAGGCAGAGATGATTTGTGTGTGGTTTGAATCACTCTGAACAGCAGTAAGGAGAGGCATGTTAAGCAAGGATGAAAATAATGAGGGATAATCATGGATAATACATCAATTACTTCTCTTACCTTGGCCACTTTTCTTCTGTGAGAAAAACAGTTCCTGAGAGAAGGGAATTTAACAGGTATTTCCCATGAAAATTGGGGATATATACTGCTCTGTCAAAGCTGATTTACTGATGACAGCCACTTTATTCTGATTTGTTTCTCCAGCCAACCATCTTGAAAAAATATTTTGTGCAGTTGACAGATGAGATTGTTTTTAGTTAAAAAAATTGAAGTTCTTGTCTTGAAAACTTCAGAAGAAATTGCAACATATTGAGCCTGTAAAATTGAAGTTTGACTTCAATTCCATCATTTTTTCGACCTTGTTTCCTTCAATTCAGATTCTTGAAAGGGAATGTCAAAATGGGAATGTCAAAACTCTGTGGGTTTTTTCCCCCCAGGTTTACAGCAGATTTTGCATCTCCAATTTTTATTTTAATTTTTGTGACATTCCACTGTTTGTGGATTGATAGTTTCACATCCCTTTTCAAGGTCCTGTTGTGCTGCTCAGTGTTCTAAGACATTTAGAATTTTAGAGTTAATAATGCAAAATTTACGACTAGGAAGGGCTCTGGCTTTTTTCTTTGGGTGAAGCTGTAGGTGTGTGAGAATTCCCCAGGCATTCAGAATGGGTGAAGGAGGGGTGGATAGAAAAAGTGAGTTTTAAGAGTATTTTATTTTTAAGAAGTACAGTTTTTCCTCAAGAAAACCCCCGTCCACGTTTGAATTGAGAAGCCTGAAATCACCCTGTTGTGCTTTTATTCCATGGGAAGGTGTAACTGTTCTTCCACAGCCATCTGCTAGGATTAAACTCCATTTTTTGTCACCCTGGTTTCTGTTGCTTTGCCTGAAAATTTGATGGTTTTAGGCTGTGGAAGAGCTGGGGAGGAGAAATGCCTGGAAAACAATGAGTGACCAAAGATGGGGAGGAGCAGGGGGATCTTGTTCTCCCTCCCAGGGAAGGATTCATTCAGCAGAGGATGCTCAGGTCTGTTCCCACTGTCACTCCAGCACTGAACACAGATTTCACCCTGATTCAGTAACCCAGGCAGAGTTTGCAGCTCATTCTTATCTCAATAGGAAACAAATAATTAATTGAAACCTTGAGTGTTTTCTAGCAACTGCTGAGCTGCAGATGAATTCAGACACACAGCAAAGACCTTTTTCCTACATCTTGCCAAAAGTTTATTTTTCACCGCCTTATCTTTGAAAGTCCTGAGAAATTGGGACTTGGAATATTTTCTTTTTGTTGCTGTAATCTTTCTAGGAAGATAAAAGTATTTCTCTTTGACATGGAGGACAACATTAGGGATTTCAGATTTCCCTTTTAACTCTCTTTTATCAAAAATATTGACTGTCTTGCTCTATTTTTTCCCCCCTCATGTACAGCAGAGCTTGCAGATGCCTCAATCTCTGGGGGAAACAGCAGTGTTTGTATGTGAGGATTAGAAAGGTGGATGAAAATTTGTTCAACATTTACTGATTTATTATTTATTTTTTCTTTTTTGCTGCAAACACAGCCTGTTTTGTGGGTTGCTATCATAAAAACCTCTTCTCATTAGTGTTCCTAATGTATAATTAGTGTCCACATCGTGTTCTCAAACTCTGTTAGGTTGTTGAAAACTTCTAAAACTGGGTTTTTCCCAATGATTTTCCCATTTCCTGCTTCTGTCCAGCCTGAGACAATTCCTCCCTCCATCCACAGCAGTTACAGCCATTGGACTTGAAACCATCTTGGTTGTGCTGACCTTCCATTGTAAGTGAGATTTAAAAGTAGAGAATTACAATATATATAACATTTATAGCCTTGATTCCAAGCTTTTTTCTTCCTCCTTTGTGTGGATGCAGCTTCCTTGGGGTGTGTGAGGTCTGGAATTGGCTCTGTGTGTCCAGGGGTGGTGGAAAAGGGGTTTTTTTTGTCACCTTCCCTGACTGTTGCAATCCAGTGGCCTCTGTTGTTATTTTGCTGCTCTACCACAGGGATGTGGAAGTATTTGAGGGTTTTATAAAGCAGCTCAAAGTCCCTGCTCTGAAGTATTGGAATAAAACCTGTCCAGCAGGATGGACATGCTGTGACCCAGGTGGATGGTAGGAAATTTGTGAAGAACAGAGTGCTGGAATAGGTCTTTAATAACTTTAAATTATTTTATTATAAAATATGAAGGAGAAGAAAAAAACTCTCTGTTTTTTTCCTTTGTGTACCCTCCATCCCTCAGAGCTAAGTGTATAAAAATTTACCTAGTAGGGAAAAAAAAAATAGGCATTTAAATTCAGAGTCATGTCTTTCACCTGGTTTCATGTTGCAATAAAATGCCATGTTTGTCACTGAGCTGTTCTGGGCCACTTGCTTGGCTCAGAAAAGTGTGGTATCTAATTAAAAATGTCACTTTGCGTGCTGTAATTGTCACTTCTTGCCACAGAGGGGCCAAGGAAGGGGACAGAATGAAGCAGAGCTGTCACAGAATCACAGGAGGGGTCAGCCTGGAAGGGACCAAGGGGTTCCTCTGTCTCACCTCCCTCCCTGCTGAAGCACAGGGTTGCATCCAGACACTCCTGGAATATCTTGTCACCCCCTGGGCTTATCTGAACAGCTCAAACTTGAGAGATAAGGGATGTCTGTGGGTGGCCCACGCTGTTTCTCTTGGTTATCTCCAGGTAAGTTACATGACAGTCAAATTGATAAGAAGAAAAAGGAAATTTTTAGGTAGAGCCTTTTAGTAAATCGTGAAGAAATAGCATAATATTGTTACTGATTGTGCTGCTTTTAAAATGCAAGTTGAAATTCAGATGCATTCTGGTTTCTGTTAGAGCTATGAAATGAACTGTTTAAGTATTGCTAGAAGTGTTTTGGAGGAAAATTAATCCTTCTTCAACATCAGTTTGCAGAGTTCTTTTAGGCTGACAGGTAGCACTTGAAAATGTTTGTTGTATTTTTTCTCACTCGTCACCTGACAACAGTGCAATGAAAAATCAGAATTATGTTCAGATTCCAAAGCAGCTGAAACCAAATACTGTGAAAGGAGAAAACAGACAACAGACAAAACAAAACCTATTTATTACTTAGTGAAAGAACACCCCCCACAATCTGTCATCAATAAAAGGGCCCCTCCTCTGGATGCTGAGCAAATGTAGGTCATGGTTTCAGCTGTGGATTTGTGAGGCACTGATGCAATGCAGTTGGGTTGTTTTGTGAGAAGAGATGAAGTGACAATTCCCCTTCAGTGGTAAGAAACAACAGACATGTGTGGGATCTCTCTTTTCATGCAGAATAACATGTTTTTGGGAAATGTACCACTCGTGTGGATGGAGGAGAGGAGGGGAAGCCTCCTAAGCATGGCATGAGCTCAGGAATGCAGTCAGCAATTTTGTTGTTCATTTTTATTAAATGCACTTTATTGGCTCCTTCATGCTTCAGAGATGTGTAAAGCACAACATATTTGTAGTTTCAGTCTCCTAATTGACTCTGATATTCTTTTCCCTCCGAGTCTTCATTAAAGGGAAATGATTTTGCAGTCGATACCTTATGATTTGTTCTAATGCAAATAACATTTAGCACTTCTTGTAGACTGTCTGGAGAATTCCCACAAGCTTCCCTGCAAATGTCATCTGACTCCTCAGTCGAGTGAAGCACTGCCTTCCCTTTGCTTTCCTGCAATTTGTCATGCTTCATACTTGGCTAAATCTGCCAATTTTCATTGTCCTCACTGACAGCAGCTGTCACCCTGCCACTGATGGCTTGGAAACTCTTGGTGGCAGCATCCTCCAAGCCACAGGGCTGAGGAGGAACCTGAGAGGCTCAGAGATGTGGGGCTGGAGCCTCCCTGCTGTCCCGTGCTCAGCGTCTTGGGCTGTTTTTATGAATGGAATGGGACTGCTGGGAGGTGTTCTTTGAGCTTTTATTTTATTTAATCAGCTTTATTACAGGGTTGAGACAACAGAAAGATGGCGAAGCTCACACAGTGCCAGCAGCAGCCAAAGATTTCTTTGTTCCAGAGCATCTTAGAAACTTTTTAGTCAACAGCACATTGCTAAAGCTTACAGACAATTGTTCTAGCCAATCACTAAAAGCCCATGTACACCTGCTTCACACAGTGCTGGCTTGTTTGCTCTCTGGTAACAATACACAATACTCCATTATTAAGCTTAAAACCTTCTCCTATCTTGCTAAGCAAATTTTTCTGCAGTCCTAAGGTCTGTCTCAGCCAAGCCTAAAGCTCAAGCTATTGTTTCATGTCTTTGCTTGCTGTACTATTGTAACTTTTTCTACTTTCAGACTTTGCAGCTGCAGCTAGTTCTAAGTTTTCTTCCTGTTTCTAAGGCCTGCTTTTACAGCTTTCTAGAAATCTTCTTACCTTTACTGTTTCCCACACTCAGGAATGGCACCACAGGATCCCTGGGAAGGGAAAACCCAGCAGGATGTCCCAGAGTGGCCAGGGGGTCACCAAAGTCATCATTTTCTCCTGCACTGCTCTGAGGAGCTTGTGTTGACCATGATGGGGTTCAAGTCCACTGGAGAAGCCCCCACGTGTGATAAAGGGAAAATCCCTAAAAAACAACTCAGGGCGCAGTGCCATCAGGATGGTCAGACTTAACAAAACAACTGTGAGTTGTTTTATAGGGATTTTCCCAAAAAGTGATAAATTTCCTGCATTCAGCCCCAGTGAAGCCCCCCATCAGTCAGAGTGGGGGTCTGGAGATGGCAGCCCTGGGCTCAGCTGATGCCTTGTGCAGGCTGCCATAGAGCAGAGGCTGGGCAGAGTTACAGAATAAAGGATTTATGGAAAGGATCTCCTGCATGGATCCACCTTGGGCAGCACCAGAGCCCAGCCAGGGCTGCACCCAAGATGACCCAAAATGGCCCCAAAATGCACGGCCGCTCCCGGGGGCTCTCCCTGGGATCAGTTCTGCTCCATTTGCACCTTGGAGTTCATTGTCCCATTCCAGCTTCAGCCCAGGCAGTCCCACCCTGCTTGTTTTTCTCTCTCCAGCCCACCTTGGTTGTGCTCTTGGGCCTGAGGTTTGGATCATTTGTCCTTGGTGCCCAGCTGGAGCAGGAATTGTTTTGTCTCCCTGCTCTGTGCAGAGAGCTCAGCATCCCCTGATATGAACCCAGACCCACACACTAAAGCAGCACAGAATTTGAAAAAAAAAGTAAAAGCTAGAACCTGAGGAGCCTGAGGGACTCCTGGGCTGAGTTTGCTGCAGGGAGGGCTTGAGCAGCTCTGCTGTTCCATGAGGAGCTCACTGCTGCTCTGGGCTCCAGGTGCAATTCCACCCCGAGGCAATCCAGGCTGTTCAACTTCCTCTCCTGCTGGAAGGAGTTTGGAGCTGTCTGTGCTGGTGTGGCTGTGGAGGGGGGTCAGGCATGGTGTGAGGGCTCTGTGGCTCCTGGGAAGGGCTGGAACATCCAGTGGGTTTGGGCTCTGCTGGTGGGTTTGGCTGTCACTGGGCTGGGAAGGTCATTTGGCTCAGAGGGGTCGCTGCAGGAGTTTCCACAACAGATTGCCTGTAGCTTTGTGGAGTTGGCAACGTGGAATTTGTCTAACTTTGGGGGCACTTTCTAATTTGGCAGTGCAGTTATAGAGTAGTTTAACAGTAGATCTTGGCTTAGGTCATAGCAGGAGAACAGATCTGCAGCCTGGCCTAGTGGGAGGTGATCCCCCATGGCAGGGGGATGCAACAAGGGAATTTTACATCCCTTCCGACCCAAACCACTCTCTGATTCTCGAATTCAACAATCACTGTCCCTCTACTCTCATTTTTGCAATGCTGTGATGTCTGTATGGCACCCCTTGCATGCCCACAGGGACTCAGACATATTTTCTGAGTTAACTTTTAACTCATTTCCCACATTTAGCTTTGCTCGGGAATTCTGTAGGAGCTGCTGCCTCATTGCTAATTTGCTTTGCTTTCAGGCAGGTTTGCTGCTGAAACCTTCACAAGTGCCTGAGACAGCAAATCCAGCAGTGCCCAGGTGCTTCCAACCACGCTGAATTCTCCAGCTGCACAAGGCACATCCTGAAGGGATCAGAGATGCACCTGGTAGTAAATTGAACTGTCCTCTGGCTGGTGTCTGGGTAAGAGCAGAACCCCAGCACCCCTGGAAATGCTCTTTAATTTTTGATTTGTTCTCCTGCTCACAGGTGCAGCCTCTCAGTGGTTTATCTGCAAACAATGTGTGCTGTCTGCAGAGAATGTGGGTTTCTCTCACTCAGAAAAATACCATTAGGTCGTGCTACAGTGGAGTGTGCTTTTGTTTCAGTTTATCAGCCAGAACTGGGGATTTGCATGCATAATCTAGTGGATCACGTGGAGGCCAAGCACGGAGTTATCCCAAATCACCAGTATCCTTTGTAGCTGTTAAAAAGAGAGGTAATTCCTGCCTCCTCCCAGGGCCTGAGGTAAGAAGTGCCTGTCACCTTGGGATCTGTGTCCTGCTGCACATCCCAGAGTATTCTAATCTTGTATTTAGCTCTTCTTTCATATGCATGTATGAAAGAGCTTTGCACAGATGCATAACAGTTTTTATCCCCATTTCTCTGTGGTTTAGTGTAGTTACATCAGGAGGAGTAATTATTTCTATCAGCAAGATTGTGACAGCCACCACATATTATGGAAATTTCCTTCATTGAAACGTTAACATTTTTTTCCCCCCTTTTGTTTGATTCTCGCAGCAACACAAAGAATAGTTTAGAAATATAATTGCAATCTCCAGGAGAAATATAAGCAGCCTGGCTGTGAAGCTGAATCACATTAGAGGGCTGGGAACAGAGCCACCTATGAAAGAAAATGAGCAGGAAGAACATCCCATCTTGAGCAGTTGTCATTTGTCAGGAAAAGGGGAATCTGTGCTGAGGCACCACGGGGAAGGGGCAGCTTGGCAGTGATGGCTTGGAGCTGTCAGAGCTGGGAAACCCAGGAGGTGCTTCTCAAACAGCAGAAATTGCTTCATTTCCCAGCACAGGGTCTGCTCCTAAAGCTGCATTTGTCTGAGGCACTTGGGGATGAGTCTGGGGTAAGCACTTGTAAGAGGGTTAATGCACTTAAATTCTCTGTAAAGAGCCCAAGCAATGGGCACAACCTTTCCCCAACCCAAGAGCTCCACTGGGAAAGCAGCTGGGCTCTGCTGCCAGACCCTAAACCTGGCAAATGGGATGTTGATACAGTTCTACAAGTTCCCAAGAAAAGCTGTGTAAATTCGAGTTACTTTGTCTGATGAGTGCATCAATTCAGGACACAAACCCTTCATTGCCTCATCCTTTCTCAGCATGGTGCTCACTGATCACAATTAGGTAAATCACACTGTCAGATATTGGTGTAATGGCCTTTTTTTGTTTTGTAATCTGCAATATCATGTGGGAACTGCTTGCAGGAAGTATTACTAATATTTCATATTTCTATGTCTAGTAATATTAAACTATTCTAGGATTTTTTGTCACTTAAGCTCATAAAAGTCTTGTGAGGAATCCTAAGTAGAGTTTTACAGGGTTGAGAGACAAGTTCACTTGTGAATCCTGTTCTTCCCATGTGCTTTATTAACCTGAAACTTTCATATTGATTAACCCTCATTGATCAACAATTCAGGCCAGCACCTCTCTCACCTCTGCATTGTGAAATCATAGAAGGGTGTTTTACAAAAACTGGAAAAATCTAAGCCTGCAGCAGCATGGGATAGAAAAATACACATGTTCCTATTCCAACATTGCTGCAGAATGAAATTATTAGTCCAGGACACCACAAAAATGAGTTTAGATCATCTTAAATGTCATTGAGAGCCTTACATTTAAAAACAAGGCATATTTTAGGTTGAAAAAGAGAAATGTAACCTTCTGACACTTGAAACTGGGATAATTATCTTTTATTAGTGTGTAATTGTAGTGCATGAGCACAGAGATAGTACCTAGAATTAATTGCTGGGTACAGATGTATGATTTGTAAAATGCTTTTATATCTGCAAATTTAAAATAATTGGCTTATCTATGAAAATATACATTTGCCTGTGGAGTAGAGCGAAACAGAAATGTTTACTTCTCAATTTTAGTAGGTACTAGTTTAAACATTATTTAAATATTATTGGATGTTTTCTTGCCGAGTCTTGAGTGCACCATCAAATCATCAGTGTGGAAAAGGTGACACAGAAAGGGTTTGTGTCCAGGTAAGGAACAACAAGAAAGTTTTGAATTCATCAGTTCCTCACTGGTTTTGATCCTCCTGGGATCATTTCAGCCATGAGATACAGATGGTGAGGAGCAGATTTACTGCAGTTCACATTTCTGCAGCTTTCTTGGGGAGCTCTCAAATGCCAGGAAGGATGGAGGGAATTTTCCCCACCTGAGTGGGTTTCCCAGCCTTGGCATTGGATGGAAACTCCATGGAAAGGGACAGTTTGTGAGGTGCTGCCTCCTGCTCACCCCAAAGGCTGCATTTCTGATGGGGCTGGTTCATCCTTGATGGTTTTGTGCTTGTTGTAGGAGGTTTGTAGGTGGGAAAGGTGAGAGGATTCCTTGTGAGAAGTGGTCCCTCAGCAGCTGGTAGGGTCGTGGAGGGGCTGTTTGGGGCCAGTGGGAAGAGATGGCATTACAGGATGTTTAACATACATGTTGTGTATGATAATCATGCATGCAGGATAAAATACACCTCATTTACCCCCAAAAGCAAGACCAGAGATCCAGGGCCTGTAGGCAAAGGCAGTAATTTTTTAATTAGAATGTCTTCATGATTGAAAACGTGATGAGCTTTTGAGCTTCCTGCTCTTTGTTGTGGTCCCAAAGGGGGGATTTGTTCTTTTCCAGCCACATCAGTTCTCCTGAACAAAGAAAGTATGTTCAGATGTGGTGTCAGGGCTCTCCCTACCAGCACTGTTTTACTGCAGCCCCTCCCTGCAGCCCAAGGAACTGGGAGCACTGGGGAATTCCAGCAGAAAGCACTGGCAAGCCAAGAGCAGGTAGCATTGATTGTTCAGCTGGCTTGAAGCAAACACCTCAATCATGGAGCAGATCCTGGGCACAGCCTGGGTGTGTTGCATGCCACAGTTTGTATTTCAAGGAGCTGGCAGCACTGTGAGGCTGCTGCTCAGGAGGCAGGGAGGTTGCACTGTGCAGAAGTGGAAAATACCTGCTATTGTGCTGATGGAGCTGTCAGGGGACTCTGGCTGGGAAAAATAGCTCTGAGCTGGGTTCACTTGGAATTGGTGAAGTTGTGCTGACACAAGCTGGAGGAAAACAGAGCTGAATTCAGTCCCAGGAATTTCACAGGGGATCTTAGGGGCTGTGGGACAGGTGTGTTCTCAGGTAAGCTTTTGATATTTCATGCACTTGCTTTTAGTATGGGTGTCACCACTAATAAAAATATCATGGAAGTTGTGCTGGAGAACTCTGCTTGTGTCTGCTCTCTGATTTTAACCTATTGAGCATTTAATGATTTCCTGTAAAATTGCTTAGTTTTGACAGCTGCTCTTGCAGCTTGGGACTCTTCAGCTGCTTGGGACTGAGAGGTTAAAACCTGTCAAAAAGCAATGATATAGACTTGAATCTCTTTTGGGTAAGAAATTGGATATAGATATTCCTGTGCCTCTGACTAACCTAGCTACTGAGCAGCCAAATAAATGGAAGTGATATTTCCTCCCCCAGCTTTTCCTTTTTATTTTTTTGCTAGTTGAGGAAAAAAAAAATTCTAATTTATGGGGGTGTTATGAGGTCTTTACACAAGGGGCCTTGGCTGTGTGGTGAGTTAAGGACAGTGATGCATAGAGCCAGGGAATTGTGGTGTTTGGTTCTGGTTGGGTTTGAGTTTTTTCTTTTTTTTTAAGTCCTGTGGCCTGTGTCCTTTCATGAATTTATCCAAGTGACACCAAACAATCAGTATATTTAAAATCCAGCCTTTTGAAAAATGAGTATCATTAAAAGTCAATTTTAAAATTAAGGCAACCTCTTTTGAAAAATTTACCCTGGGACAAGTGTCAGGAAAAATTAAGCTTTGCAGGCAAAGCATGCTGAGATGCACAGTCATTTTGGGAAACACTTTTCTTTGGTAGCACAGAAAATGCAGACACAGAGAGAGCAGTTGATTGCTTTTCACTGGGGAATAAAGTTGAATTTTTCAAATTCCTTAGACTTGCTGGCTTCATGAAAGTTTTTTTAGTGAGCAAATGCAGCTAACAGTGCTTTGATTCTCAGTTAAGTGGAAGTTACTAAACCAGTTGTCCTGCAGTTTTTGTAGAGAACAAAAGACATAAATAATTGAGGTTTTATATACGTTAGGAGCAGTAGGAGTAGGAAAATATTCTGTCTTAATAATAGGCTTAACAAGGGAAGGCAATAAATCATTTCTAATTACCAGCCTTGTCGATTACATGTTTCCTCATTCTAATCTTTCAAATTGCCTCCTAAGCTGAGGCTTCTTTGTAAATGAGATTTGCTTTTCTTCTCCTTCCGTTCTGGGGGATGTGTCACCCTGCAGGAGCACATGTGTGTGTCTGCTTGGATCACAGCAGGATGGAGGCCTCTCCACAGCCACCTGGAATATTGCTGTCACTGTGCTTCCCGGGGGAAAACGTGGACAAAATGGATTCTGCTCTGTGTGGTCAGTCCACCCAGTGAAATGTTGATTACTTTTTGTGTATTTGGTTGGTTTGAAGTCTGTCATTCTGTTTCCACATTTAAAAAGTATTGAAGAGTTAAAGCTTTGAGGATTGTATAGGAAAACCTAAGGTAGGTTTGCTGGAAGATGCATCTCCTCCCATCATTTTAGGAAAGTGGCTGGTACACAAAGCTAAATAAAGAAATAATCATAATTTTATCTTCCTGAAAATTAAATTGGGCTTTTATTTCTATCTAGCCCTTGAGGCATGTGAATAATAATAATAAAATAATACTAAAAGTGGGAGAGAGCTTGAGATGTCTGTCCTGCTCCTGCATGCCCCACAACCCTCACCTTGAGCTCTGGAAAAAAAAAAAAAAAGATAAAAATTCTCAAGTGACTGAGCATAGCAGGACCCTGTAGAGCTAAGAATTCAAAACCAGAGGGGCACAGACTGGTTTGGGTTGGAGGGGACCTTAAAGCCATCCAGTGTCACCCCTTGCCATGGCAGGGACACCTCCCACTGTCCCAGGTGCTCCAAGCCCTGTCCAGCCTGGCCTGGGACACTGCCAGGGATCCAGGGGCAGCCACAGCTCCTCTGGGCACAGCTCTCCAGAGCAGATCAAATCTGGATTTGGAGTCCCAAAACTGGGACTGAGCCTAGGTGTGACTGCAGGAGGCTGCTGAGGGCAGCTTTGGTGCCTAGAGGGTGGCTTGGTGTTGGGACAAGTGCACTGCCATCACTTCTGCCCTGAGCTCAGGAAAAAGAGTCAGGAAAACCCACAACAGCTGCTTCCTGTCTGTGGGAACTCTGTGGCTGCTGCAGCCTGACAGGGTTGGACTGGGTGAGCTTTACAGGCTCATTCCAACCCAAACCAGTCCATGGTTCTGTGCCATCTGTTCTTTTGAAAGGTTATTTGGGGTTAATTTGGCATTAAAAGGTCTTTTTTGGGGTTAATGCAGTGGCCAGGCTCTGGGGTGCTGCTGGAGGGGATCGGGTCTGGTGCTGGTCCCTGCTCCTTGGGACACTGGGAGCCCTGGGGAGGAGCACCCAGAGTGGCCCTGGTGGCTCTGCAGGAGCTGTCCCCAACCCTCCCCAGCTGTGGAGACTCTTCTTGTGCCCAGCCTTAACAGGGGAAAAGTAAAATGTGGAAAATTAGAATGTCATGCAGGATAATTGGTCCTGAACTTGATGTTTGTTTTTTTTTTTTCCTAATTAAGAGTTTAAGGTAGAACTTAAGGTAGAACAAGGAGAAGGTAAGCAAATAACAATGCCTTGTGTCTTGCTGGTGGTTTAGGGAATATACTTTACAAACTGTGAAATTAAGGTAGAATGCAGATTGATTCATTTATTTTTGTGCAATAAATTGAGTCTGTGGGGTAGTGGCTAAATATATATTAAAACCAGAGATTTTGTAGTTTTATTGTTAGCAATTTATGTTTTTAAATCAGAAATGGGATCAAGTTTATGGGTGAAAAAATTGTGTTGAGAAGGTTTTTATAAGGAGATTTAAAGGAGCTTGAGGTATGGGGGAAAAGCTGAGAACCATCCCATATGTTGTGTTAGGGTAATCAGAAATATTTCAGCAAAAGTTTTGCAAAGATTTTTAAAATCTCTTTTTCATATTTGAGAGAGCTGTTGTGCACATCCTCAGCTCTATGTTCACACAACTGCCTTAATGCAGCTCCTGATGGTGCTGGCAGAAATTGCAGCAACATTTCTGAAGTGTTTTGTCATTGATGTGGTAAAAGCCCCCAGCCATTAAAAAGCCACGCCATTAAAAAGCCACACCATTAAACCCCATTGTCATCTGTTGAAATATTTGCTCTTTTCCTTCCAAATTAATGGCATTAAATATCTTTCAACAGTCTTTATAGCAGATAAACCCCACAACGTGGGTGGGTATTGATAGTGTGAGGAGGTAGGAAACAGCTGGTGAAAATCTGTGGTCCTGACAAAATTAGTGGCAAAATCTGGGGGGGGATAATGGAATTTTGTTGGACCTTCTGTGCCATGGCAGTGCCAAACACTTTCCCACCTCAAGAAATCCTGAGGCAAACAATGCTGAAAGGAAATCCTCGAGGTTTTTGTCTGGAGTCAGACAGTGTTACCCTTGGTCTGGGCTCACATAAAACTCCCTGAATATGGATGTACATCAGAGGGCAGGAATGCATCTCTCTCCACAGCCTTTCCTGTCTGAGCAGCTGCAGTTCCCCCAGCTGCTCTGTTCCCTGGGCACAGTCTCAGGGAGGAGGAACAATTTGTATTCTCCTGTCTGTACCTGTGGAGCTCCAGGCAAAAAGCCTCGGGGGCTCCCCTGGGGCAGGGCTGCTCCATGTGCTGCCCAAATGGCCCATAAATTATTTGTTCACCTGTTTTGAATATTTACAGCTTCAGCAAAAGAAACCCTGTATAAAACTGATGACATGGAATTATTTCATATACTGCCTCGTTCTTTTGATTATCTCAACATTTTGAATTCAAATTGTCTTAGCTGTAAGTTAAAAGTTGTCTTAGTGTGGGAACATGAGAAAAAACATTCTGGCAGAAATTTGTCAGTAGAATTCTCTCTAAAAGGGTAATCAGAGCACAATTCGAGAAATTAAAACTGGATTTGAGGGGAGGATTTTCTTCCTTTAATCAGGGCAAGTTATGTTCGAGGACTTGCAAATATAAAACCAAATTAAGCAAATCACAGGAGTGAAAAAGTGCAATGCAAAATTGCTGTCAGCACAAAACACAAGTTACTCACATAAATCTTTAGGACTCCTTAAAAACTGCAACGAGAAAATAATAATCAACTAATGTATCAGCTTGATATTGCACCAAATATATGGGGATTTTTTGTTTCAAATGGCATTTAGTACTGATCAGAAAAACAGATAAAACTCGATGTAATAACTAGATCCATTCTGTTTAGTGTCTTGGAATCTTGCATTTAGCAGAACAGTTTCACCACAAATGGCGTTTTAACTCTGGCTGTTTCACATTTTAATTGAAGTCTAAATTTTCTAATGAAGTTTTCATTATAGGAAGTTCACTGAAGTGCATTTCCAGTATGGGAATTGCAGCATCCTGGGGGTGCCAGCTCAATGGAGAATCATAAAATTAATGTCAACACCCTTGGTTTATTGCCATCGGGACGGAGGAGGTTTCAGAAATAAAAGAGGTTTCATAACTTGGCCTGAATAATACAGTAATTTTATGGGGAAATGAGAGAGTGGGAGTGATTTGTTGGCCTTTTGGGTCGAGCTGGATAAAGGAGATCTGGTACCAAAGTGGTGGAAGGTGACAAGACTGGCCTTTGTAACAGAGGATACAAAGGGTGTAAGATCTCTGAGCTGTCAACTCCATCATGGAATTTTTGGAAGGGGCCAAGTTATTTATCCAAATTCATCCCAAAGACTTCATCCTGTACAGGTGAGAATTGTGTTGAGATCAGGATTTTTTTCTGCTGTGTCCAAGTGTGTTTCACTTATAACTAAGTTTGTTAGTTAATAGAAAACTTTGTCCTCACAGGTGCCTCTATAATCATCCAGATACCTCATTGGAGAATTCAGGTAAAAGAAGATTTAAAAGTGTCCTGGGTCTGGAGGGAGACAAGCTGTTCTTTGCTTTTAATGCCTTGGCTTTGTGTCTGCCCTTTTCTGTATTTTCTGTTGCCTGTTATGCTTTTAATGGGTATAAAGTTTCCAAATTTCCTCAGCTAGATGGTGTTGCCTGCTCACCACCATACCATTTCTACTGATCTCTCCTTCAGGAGAGAAAAGGAAACACCATTTGATATTGTATTTGAACTCAGACTTTAAAATAGAGCTCAGGAGAAGCAAGGACTCTTGTCTGAGTAAAGAGTTGATTTAATCAGACAGCAAAAAAGATTCACCCTTGTTACCTTTGCCTCTTTTCTTTCATCTCTGTTTAAGTTGGTATTATTACTATGGAAGACAAGCTTCTGTAATCTCCATTTTTCTCCTGGGGAGAACACAGTGGGAGCTTTCAGGAGTTTGGAATATGTTGTTGCAAGGGGTTTTAGCATCCAGTGCCAAATGTGAGGTGCTGGCAAGGAGTTGAAGTAGGTCCTTCTACAAACACTTGCCTGATGCTTTAAATGTTTGACAGAGCAAACATTGTCCCATTGTGGTGGTTTTGTCACAACCACAGGTGACCTGTCAGCTGTGCAATGCTGGGGCACGGCCTCCTGTACTCACTGTCTGGTGGAAATCAATTCTGAGATGGTTAAGAGCTGATAATTCCTCCTGAAATAACTGAAGATATTTTGATGATCTCTTATGCTGCGTGGTGACACCCAAAACTTCCCCATGTGAGACTGGCAGTGTCACCTGGGTGAGAAAACTTTTTGGGAGAAAGCCACAGATTTTTAAGCTGTGGAAATGGGGAGACATTTTGAAGCTGTAGAAACATTGGAAATGCAAACACTGACTTAAACCAATTGTGTTTTATGTAAATGTTGATCATTCTGGTTCAATGCTCTGAGTCTTGCATGTAAACTTCATCCACATCCACCTGTGTAGCAGTTTCAGACCCCTGGGGAGGGGGGGTTTCTTTTGTTACCCCTCTGCCCAAATTCACCTTTGGGGTAAATTTGCTCTTCTGCAGCTCAGTGTAACCACAGACTGTCAAACATAGTGATTTCATGATTACCTTGAGCCTAATGAAGCACAGCTTCAAATCACACCTTTTGTGAGGGAGAACTTTCACTCCCAGTGGCACTGACCTCTCCTTCCTCACCAAATTACCCTGGGTTAAACTTCAGCTTGACATCCACACAATTAATTCCAGCAGGCTGCTGCAAAAGTCATTGTCTTATGACAGAGCAACCTATGTGAAATGCAGCTCCACTGTATATATTAAATCTTGCTCTTTTCTGCAGCACTATCAGCTCTATCAGCCCCTTTCCTTTGGGTTTCTCTGCCTAAAGCTTCCCAGAATTGTAAAGCACAGAGAGAGGAAGTGCTCCTTAATTGGGTGTATGGTAAACAGAGAAAAATCTCATTAAAATTGAGGATTCATTTGTAGATGTTGGCAAAGAAAACAAACCTTTGTATCTGGAGTTCACTGCCTTATTTTAATGGAGTTCATCATTATTTTAATTTATGTGTGGCTTGGACCTAAATACAAAGGACAGTCTGGGTCATGCCTGTGATGGAGATTTAGTGATTAACAGCTGTTGCTGTTTAATCAAGGTAGAAGATGCACTAATAACTGAGGTACAAATATACAAATATTTTACTGTGGCAGAGAGCTGGCTACAAGATCCAGAATTCCACAAGGGAATGCATAGATTTATTTATTTATTTATTTTAACATTTTGAGGGAAAATTTGCTTGCTCAGAGAAGCTGTGGCTGCTCCATCCCTGGAAATGTCCAAGGCCAGGTTGGACAGGGCTGGGAGCACCCTGGGACAGTGGAAGGTGTCCCTGCCCCTGGCAGGGGTAGAACTGGATGGGCTTTAAGATCCCTTCAAACCCAAACCATCCTGGGATTCCATGATATTGGTAATTTCAAGCTAATTTTTTGTTGTTGAAGTATCACAGGCATCCAAACTGAGTTCAAGAGAACTTCTTGGCACATGTGTGTGTTGGAGCACAAAGAGGGTGACGTGGGAATAATTCCAGAACTTTTTTCAGTTATTCTGTGACCTCAGATTCTGAGTGTAAATACTTTCAGATCTAAAGGATGAAGGTCAAATACAAATAAAGGCTGAAAAATACTTCAGAGAAGTTCAAGAAAATCCCAACCCCCCTGGTAAACTACAAAAGGTAAATCAGAGGGTGGGAGAGGAGATAATGGGAGAATAACTCTGAATCAACAGTAAACTTTTGTATTATAATGGGTTTAGATTTCTTTACCTTTCTGTGCAGGTGTCTTTTTTGTTGTTGATGTTTTTTGTTTGGTTGGTTTTGGGCTTTTTTGTTTCCTTGTTGTGGTTTTCCTCATTGTTTTCTTATTTCCTCAATGGAAATTGCAGTGCAATTGACTTGGTAGGAAATGTTGCACTAATGTCTGGATATATTACACAGGAAAATAAATCCCAAAATAAAGAATTAACGAGCTCATTTTACTACTGAAACTAGTCCACACAATATTCTACCTAGTTCTTTACCAGTAAAATAAAACACCAATTAGCAAAACTATGCAAATTAAACATATGTGAAAGGAAGAAATCTTCACTAGACTTAAACCTGAGTTATATTTGTAAATTAAATTTCCATAACCAATAGTGATATATATTGATTATTAAATTGGTTCTGTTATGGTGTCATTAAGAAATTCTTTGGATCAGGACCTTATTAAAAACAGTCATTAGAGCATCCATCAATAAATGGTACAATTGCTGCTGTTTGTGGTGGTGCTTCTGCATCATTCCTTATAGTTTTTATTACCATATATTTCTTATTCACAAGAGAAATAAGAAATACTTCTCAGGGAAGTTACTCCTGTAATGTTGAGATCTGTTCTTTCTCTTTTCACCACCTACCTTGGGCATAAAAGATGGAAATATATTCATCCAGTGTATCTGTGCACAGCTCCAGAGATGCTAAGAGTATCTCGTCCAACAAAAATTTATGAGAGAAAAAACTCCTTTTGTTTGCATTGTTTAAGGCCAGAAGAGAGTCTGTAACCTGACCTTCTGTAAATGTCAAACCTTAAGAGCTCCTGAATTGTTCTTTGCTTCTAACAGAAAAGAGGCAGCCCTCCCTGTGACTGCCAGAATTGTTACTGCTTCTGGAGGCTTGTCCATCCAAAAGTTCATTAAATTGTTGCATTCACTTCCAGGCTGATTTGCCATCTTCAGCCTCAAATTTTTCTGTTGAATGACAGAATTATGTTAATACTTTGTTTTCCAAATTCATGCAGGGTTCTGTGCAGATGGCATTGCAGAGACAGTGGAAGTCTGTGAATCATAAAATCCTGGAATGCTTTGGGTTGGAAGGGATCTTCAAGATCATCCTGTTCTCCCCCCTGCCATGGGCAGGGACAACTTCCACTGTCCCAGGCTGCTCCAAGCCCTGTCCAGTCTGGCCTTGGACACTTCCAGGGATCCAGGGGCAGCCACAGCTTTTCTGTGCCAGGACCTCCCCGCTCTCACAGGGAGGAATTTCTTCCTAATATCCCATCTAACCCTCCTCTCTCTCAATTCCCCCTTGTCCTGTCCCTCCATGCCCTTGTGAAAATTCCCACTCCACCCTCCCTTCAGGTCTGGAAGGCCATGAAGTGGTGGGTTGTCACACACACAACCCTTCCTTCCAGCACCTTGAACACGACCCACGCAATTCGCGCGCGTTGAACCACCCCGTTGTTTTGACAAATGCAATTTGTGATCGTGCAGCCCAGAACCCAGGGCGAGCCCATAGCTGAACGTGATTAATCCTTCAAATAACTTTTGATGAGTAGGTTGAAAAATTTGCAGCCTGGTTCTGCGTTGTGTCTTTTCATTTATTCACGGCTGTAAACACGGCGGCACCCGTGGCGCGAGCGGCGCGCGCGGAGGACGCAGCGTATGCTGTGCCACCTGTGCCATCCCCTGCCTGCCCAAACCAGCCACGGGCTGCAGTCCTGGCTCCAGCAGCACTCTGTAGCTCTGGGAGCAGGACTTGCACCTGAAAGTTTGAGGAGCAGAGAGAACAGAATTGAAAAGGCGCTGGATGGATTGCTCTTTCCGAGGGCACGGTGAGATCCTCGGGAATGTTCAGCCAGTCACTGATTTAACCACACACAAGGCACCATTCAGTAACACAAGCTGACAAGCAGGATGTTTCTAGAAGCTCACTGCACATCTCAGATCACTTTTGAGATAATTAGGCTCTCAAACCTCTCACTGCTCTTACTCTGGGCACATAGAATCGATTTTACTTTCAGCAGTTCCATGCCTCTGCCAGGTGCAATTATATTTTCATTCTCTGCAAACAATAGAAAACCCCAAAGTATTCAATTTTTGTTTGTTTGTCTTTTGTTTTTTGTTTTTTGTTTTTGGTATTGGAATCAAACTGGTTTATGTGACAACAAAAGAAAGAGTCTTGAAAGCCACTGCATGAATCTGTGACACTGAAGGGGTAGAACAGGAAAGAAAGTTAAATATAACTCATGTTCTATGTTTTCCAGAGTTTCAGCATTAAAGATAAGTTTCCAATGAGGAATATTGCTGATCCAACTCATGCATTTATTATTTTTTTATGTATGTAGAGCCCTTCATTGAGAGCATCATCTAAAGGCTTATAACAAATGTGAATTATAAGCTTGACTACTGCATTATAGGAGATATTGAGAACTTGAATTTTGGGAAGGCAAAAAAAGGGAAAAGAGCCAGCACCGTTGCAGCTCAGGCATGGGTAAATCCTTTCCTGGTAGGGGCAGGGTGGGATCTGTGCTGGCAATATTCCACTTGTATGGAAGATCTGGGAGAGGAACAAGAACTTGGAGTCATGGAGATCCTCTGGTCTGAGCCACCTAAGTCACGAGTAAGGCAAGAGTGGAGGCATGTGTGGGTCTGGGAGCAGGAGGGGAGCAAAGAGGAGTAACTCCAGGGAATGTTTCAGAGCTGTGCCTCTCTGGTTCATAACCTTGGTTTGGCAGAAATGAGGGGAAAGCTGATGGTGATGGGGAATTCTCTTTGCTAAACACTAAAAAATTAGAATTGGGTGAGTGCGGGTTTTTGGAAAGAGTTGACCAACCAAAAAAGAAAAAATCTACAGCTTTTTAAAATACTTCAAAGTTGCTTGCAGGTTAATTCTGATTTATGGAAAAGGCAGTCACTTTTGAGATTGTTTCCTTGCATTGGCCTCTTCACCAGATAAAGTAACATTACTGCCCCTATTGATTTAGGAGCACTCTGACTGAAAACTGTGTTGGAACATTTTGTCTTCCCAAAATCATACAAAGAGATCAAGAATTGTTTTCACTTCTTTAATTGCTGTCATTTATATGCAAGACCAAATATTCTTCTGCTTTAGTTAGGATTGTCTTTTTTTGTTGTTGAAGGTAAGCAATTTCCAGTCTCTAGAGACAAAACCTAATCACACCAAAACTCCAAATATGTGGATTCAGAATAACAAGTTCTAGATGAACTTGTTACTTAAAAGGGTGCTGGGTGTGGTGTTATCACTGGTCCAGATCTGTGGCTTTCTCAGTACCAGGAAGAGCAAATACCTTATATTGTTGCCTGCCTTTTTTCTTATATAATTATTTTGCTGTGAAGACCTAGAATTAATGCAGCTAGGAGAAAAACCAGTCAGCCTGTAATGCTTTGCTTTTCTGGTCAAATGGATTTTCATTGAGCACAAACTTTGAAATCGAATACTGTATTTCCTTAGGAAAATCTGAATAGCTAACAAGCATAAGAGAGCATTTAGATGATTATTTGGAGTTGTATTTATCAGAAAGAAAGATGTTTCCCTTTTAATATTATGACAGGGAGAGGAGGCAGACCAAAGGTCTGAACACAGACTCCACAAACAGAGGCCCCATCAATGCCTGCAACACAAATGCTGGAAGGGACAATCTGTTTTAGTTATGCTTTTGAGCACACTTTAAATGTAATTTTAGTGCACAATAAAAATGAATGCTCTGTTTTCCAAATGCATCTGCTGAGCTCAAGTTTCCATACCAGATGGCTTTATATTATGTTAAAACCCCACATACAGTATGCTAGTGCTCACTGGAGCTGCTGAAAGTGACCTTGCATTTTTTTTTCTGCATGAGAAAAAGATATGACATTTATTAATTTTGACATGCAAAAATGTTGCTCTTTCCAGCTTGTTGTCATATTCTGCTTTACCTGGGTTTAGGGGTTGGTTGTTTTTCCTGGTCAGAAGAGTGTGGTGTTTCTAATTTAAAGATGGATTCGGGTACAAGCAATGCCCAAATTGCACATAAATCTTGTTCAACACACGTGGTGTTTATGTTACTAAATACCAGGCATAAATCACGTCTGGGCTATTGAATTGGGACTTTTTTTTTGAGTTTGCAGCTGGCAGATGTCCAGCTTTATCTTCCATTCATCCCTGAGCCTGCTCTGCCCTCTCCCTGTGTCATTGCATCCACGGATGCTCTGACCCAAGGCGTGACGCGGAGCTGGCGCGGCGACGCCTTTGGATGGGAGTCAGCTGCTGGCCCTGCAGCTCTGGGGGCTCCACCTCAGGGGTTTTTGTCTGCCCAAGGCTTTGTGGAGAGAGCAGTGCCTAAAATTAGACTGTGAGTAACGCCTGGGCTCCACCTCACCAGCAAAACCTTGGTGAGAAATGAAATGTCACCGTGTCACTGACATTTGCGCCGCTCCCTCCACAGAAACTCCGTGTCCTGCAGAGCTGGAGCTGTGCAAAGTGTGTGAAAACCCTCCCTTCTCCACTGTTTTTTCCTGCTGTCTGCTTCAGAATGGCAAGTGACTATTCCAGCTGTGAATAGCTAATTATGTATTGAATTTCAAATCCCTGTCCTCAGCTCAGTCCTTTCTTGAGAACAGGGTGAAGTTTTAACCACGAGAACCTGCTGAGGGTAAGGGATGCCTGACCAATGGGGATGTGGAGCTGCATGTCTCTGCATCCCTATGTGGCTGCCAGGTGCTGATAATTCATTTTACCTGACCTTTAGGCAGCAAACATGCCATGCAGGAAAGAAGTGTTCTTCTGGATGATTCCTCATTGATTCTTTTATTACTGAGGCCATATATCCCACTTACAGGTCATGCAGATCACCTGTCTCTTGGTGATTGTGTTAATTTGCACTTCATTTGCCTGGCTGTTTATTAATCTGAAATTTGGTGTGGTTTCCATCCTTTTTATGGAAAAAGGATTTCAGTTTCAGTCTCAGTTTTTAGTAATTGTTGGTGTGTTATTCCTCACAGAATTTCTGCAAGGTGGAAGAAATGTACAATATTTTTACTGAGGCAGGAGAGATAAAGGAGTCTCACTTGCCACCAAGTGCCCAGGAATCCACTGGAAAGGGAAAGCCCAAATTCTAGGATAGTTTCCTGGCAGTGAATCAGCTATTTTCCTTCTTGGTGAAGTCAGTCCCTGAAGTCATGTCTGTCCCTCCAGTTCTCTCTCTGAGTGTCTCACACCTTCCTGACACAGAGCACGAGCAAAGGAGAGACAAAGGGGATGGAGACTGGCTGTTTTTTGATTGTGTTCCAGGCACTCAGCCTGGCCTTGGACACTTCCAGGGATCCAGGGGCAGCCACAGCTTCTCTGGGAATTCTATTCCAGGGCTTCCCCATCCTCACAGGGAACAATTCCTTCCCAAAATCCCATCTAAATCCACTCTCTGCCAGTAGGAAGCCATTCCCTGTGTCCCTCCATCCCTCGTCCCCTGTCCCTCTCCAGCTCTCCTGCAAGGGGCTCTGAGTTCTGCTTGGATCCTTCCTTTTTCCAGGTGAGCACCCCCAGCTCTGCCAGCCTGGCTCCAGCCCTGGGAGCAGCTCTGTGGCCTCCTCTGGACTGGCTCCAGCAGCTCCAGGTCCTTCTGCTGGGAGCCCAGAGCTGGACACAGGATTCCTGTGGGCAGAGATTCCTTCTGGCTCAGATTAGACTTATTATTTTTGGCTTCTTTGTCTGTTCTGATGTTATTGAATTACTATGTTTTATCACAATTTCCCAGTAATTTATGAAATATTTTGTGTGATGGAATACAATTTCCACGCATGACTGTGAAACATGAAAATTCATCTTATTATCAGTGTGTTCCTATTAATATTGATGTGATAATGCATTGTTGCATCAATTGTAATAAATGGCTAAGATAAGGAGAGCAAACAGAAAACGTTCCCAGCAAAGTTATTCAGACCTGACACGCAGAGCAGCACTGGCAAAGTCAAGCAAGGAGACTTTGCAATGGCATTTTACTGAATAACTAAAATTTTATTGACTTATGTTCCACATGATGGAGCATTAAGCAGTCCCCCACACCCTAATTCCTTTCTTGATGGCAGCAGGAATGACCTGCAATTCCCATCAAATTATGTTTCCTTGTGGTTTTGTGGACTTTATGTTGTTTTTTTTGTTTTTACTACTTTTTTTCCCCTCCTCAAGCATATCTACAGAGTTAAGGATTTTATTTAGAAAAGTTTGAAAAAGTTCCTTTGATGTGTTTTGAGAGACACAACTTTTCACAAGATTTGCCTGTATTTCACTCTTTGGAAATGCATATTTTTTATATAACACTTCATATTGATAATAAAAGGAGTCCTGCTTATCTGTGGGCATCTTTTGCCACAGAGCAGACATTGGAAAGTCTTGATTCATTTCCCCAAACCACAAATGAGCTGAGAGATGACAATGCTGGGTCATTTGGCTGCACCAGCACTTGGGAAACTGCTGATGTGAGGGCTCAGAACTTGTTGTTTAATGGAGTGGTTTTGAGGTTCTTTTATGGTTCTTCTGCCACAGCAGCATAATACAAACCCAGATTGGTACTCAAGTACACACAGGGCAGTGCAGACAGATTCTGTGGTTTTAAGTTCAGGTTGTTCTCAAGAATGTCCTGGAAATTGCAATGAAAGCAAGGATAGAATGTTGGTGTCCTGAGCAAATGGTGGCTTTCCTGCTATTGCCTTAGTTTAAAAGGAAATATTTGATTTTGCCACCAGCTGTATGTGCTCAAACGTCCTGCTCTGAAAATCTATATGAAAAAACAGCAGATAAAAAAAGTTTATCACTGAGATTTTAACACAGAAAATCTCAGTGATAAACTGAGATTTAGGCCTGCCATTTCTCCTTCTGCCTGGGTAAGGAAAGGACACAATCTAAGGAGTTGTTTGGATGTGAAAAGTGTCTCACTGTTGGTTTTTCCCCCAGAGAGCTGAACTGAGAGGGGTCCCCTCAGAAGGCAGCACTGGATGGGAGGAAATTCAGAACTGTCCTCAATGCCTCAGGTTTCAGCTTTTATGTTTTTCAGATTCTGTGCTGCTGTAGTGTGTGGTCTGGGTTCATATCAGGGGATGCTGAGCTCTCTGCACAGAGCAGGGAGACAAAACAATTCCTGCTCCAGCTGGGCACCAAGGACAAATGATCCAAACCTCAGGCCCAGGAGCACAACCAAGGTGGGCTGGAGAGAGAAAAACAAGCAGGGTGGGAGTGCCTGGGCTAAAGCTGGAATGGGACAATGAACTCCAAGGTGCAAATGGAGCAGAACTGATCCCAGGGAGAGCCCCCGGGAGCGGCCGTGCATTTTGGGGCCATTTTGGGTCATCTTGGGTGCAGCCCTGGCTGGGCTCTGGTGCTGCCCAAGGTGGATCCATGGAAGAGATCCTTTCCATAAATCCCTGCTTTATTCTGGAACTCTGCCCAGCCTCTGCTCTAGGGCAGCCTGCACAAGGCATCATCCTGAGCTGCCACACTCATGATCACTGGGGAACTGTGCTCAGTTGGATTTTATCCTCCTCAGCATCTCCCAAAGCAGCCATCTTAACCTTTTTGGGGTGAAACTCAGTAAGTTTGGCCTAGCAAGCTAAAAAGCTGTTGATTGTGATGTTGGTAGAAGTTTGCAAAAATCAGGAGAACATTTCTTTGCTTCTAGCTGACACTGATTCTTTTCTCATCTATCAGAACTCCTGCAGGATGTCTTGAACCCTGGGATTATAAGAATAAGTGGCACAGCCATGTTTCACCTACCAGGTGCCCCAAGAAATGAGCTGCAAGACAGTAATTAGGAATTTCTGTACTCTGATGTCAACCTGGGGCCCTGTCAAGGATTGGCCTTTGAGCCTTTGTGGAAGTGGCCTCTTTTTTAACCTTCTGGATTTGTATCCATGCTTTCATCCTCTGGTATCTTTGGAAATTTGGTGCTTCATCTTAATTTTTGCATCCCTGGCTGCTGTAAAAATGACATCTCTCACTAGAACACAGACCCTGAGGAAACCAGATGCTCTTATGGTGCTCAGGTGCTCAACCCAAGGAGCCACAATCCTTTCAAATTGCCAGTTTTCCCAATTTTTTGAGTGGCCATTCTCTTCATTTGGACTATGGTGTTTTGAAGGGCATTTGCAAGAGGCAGCGTGTGCTCCTGGAGACAAAATTCACTTCAGCTGTTCTTGTATCACAACATGCAATTGCAAATGGCCAAAATTCTGTTCCAGCTGGTCCCCTGCAAGCACCTTGGCCTCCACACATCCTCCCTGGTGCCTGAGCCCTTGCCAAAGATATTTTCCATGCACGGAACGTACACAGAAATATTTGTAACCTGCACTGTGGAAACGAGATGCAGTTCCAGTGAAAGATGCAACTTTTGATCCTTTACTGGATGAATTCCATGTTTTGAAGTGTTTGAAGCAGGGAAGACCACAGCAGGTCTTTCATCTTTCCTGTTGGTTGATCTCTGTAATGTCATGGTAAGGGGTGCTGTATGACAAGAGAAAATGCAGCCCTAAAGAGATTTTCCTGTCCCTCTTCCTTGTTTGTAATTTGTTAATTTGTATTAATTTCCTTTCAGGATCATCTCTTATCTGTTAATGATTTTTTTTTTCCCTTGTAATCTTGCTAGTTTGATTTAAAGGAGTGATTTTAAAAACAAGGGCAAGACAATCTGATTGATAATTGTGAAAATACCTGATGTGTTGAAAAAAGTCTGAACTCCTTAGGCAATATTTTCAGCTGACCTCTAAAACCACTTTGCAGGTGTGTGTATCTGAATATGAAAAGACCAAAATTTACATATGCAAATCCCACCCCTGTGTTTGCACAGTGTAGCTGGATGAACAATTGTGTCCTCTCTTGCAATAATTGTTATTTCTGTGTAGAAGTGACCTGGTGGTGGCTGTTTTACCCCTTTTTTATTAATGTTGGTTTTATGACGCTGTGCCTGACTGTGGTTTCAAGGTAAAAAAGACAAATTTTTCAGAGCTGAGCATTTTCAGAGCTAGGTGGGCATTAGAAACTCTGAAATCTCCAAACAGCACTGCATTGTGTTTTTATTTAAATCCACAGATTGTAACATAGCTCTTCAACTTCAGACTTCTCATTAAATATTAAATTGCAAAATCTGTATTTTTATCAGTCTTACACAATAACACCACTGGAAATTATAGACCTAAGATTGCAAAGAGTTAGAACAAATCATTCAAGGGTTCAGCATTGAATGCAAAGTGCAAAATGTGTTAGAACAATTTGAAAAGGCATATTTTAAAAGTGAGTAAGTTATGTTTTGTCTGATGCTCCCTGCCTACTCTTATGGCCTCTTTTCCATCTCTTCCTGGGGACAGAAATTACTCAGTTCTGTGGTCAAACTTTATAGATGATAATATGGATTTTTCCTTTTTTTTTGTCTTTTTTATAAGTTTAGCTTGGCTTTTTATGATTACACCTAAGACAACGTAGATGCATAAATCCCAGATGTTGCCTTGGGTGAAGGAGAACAAAGATAATTACAGCCTTCTCCTTGACCTGTGACAAATTCCTTAACTGGGTCATGCCCAAAATTCTTACATACTTCAGGCTTCACCCATGGAGTCCCTTAAGTGTTGAAAGTTTGGATTCTGGGCAAGCCAAGCTCCTCGATCTTGACACTGTAGAAAAAATACAAATTATCCTCATGAGGTTGTGCTGGGGTTGCACAGACTTCAGAAAAAAAAATCAGTATCTGGGTGGGGCTGGGTGGTTCTGGGCTGGGCTGGTGGGTTCCTCATGAAGAGCTGGGCAGGTGGAATGGTCAGCCAGGAGCACACAGGAGCTGTGACCCCCCTGCAGGTGTTCAGATGCCCCTGTTCATCAGGGGATGGGGCAGCTTTGCTCAGCCCCTCTGCCTGACAAGATTAACTCCAGAGCCATGGGTCACTCTTAGAGGGAGACATCTCAGGTGAGGGAGGGACCAAGTGAGCTCTTCATCTCTTTTGGTTTTTGTGCCAGCCAAAAATACACCAAAAAAAAAAAAAAAAAAAGGGAAAAAAGGGATAATTTATTATCCTAATCTTGGAGCAATCACCAGGGATGGGTTAGTTCTGGAGCTTTCACCACTGACTGTGCCAGTCACTGCATGAAGTCATGAAATAGTCATGGGAGCTTTTGTCACCCTCTCTTGGGTGCAGACATTATCCATCAGGAGAGGAAATCTTTTTCCTGCCTGTGGAAATGAGAGTGATCTGGCAGATGACCCACAAAAGAATCAATTATCAGCTTGCTGAACATCATGGCTGGGGTGGAGCAGGAGGAAAGGATCTGGGCTTGCTTGTTGGAGCAGTGAGGGCTGGAAGAGGTGTTCAGGATGGGAGTGGGATGCTGGCTGGTGGCTGATGGAGTTAGGAGGGATGATGGCAGCTTGAACCTGTCAATGTTTATGGAATCATAGGACCACTGATGTTGGAAAGGCTCTCCAAGACCAAGATTCCAAACTGTGCCTGACCCCCACCTTGTCACCCAGCACAGAGCACTGAGTGCCACGTCCAGGCCTTCCTTGGACACCTCCAAACCTCCCTGGGCATCTCCTTCCAATGCTTTCCTCACTTTTTCATGAGGAAACTTTTCTGTATTTCCAACCTGAACCTCCCCTGCTCGTGGCTGTTTCCCCTTGTCCTCTTGCTTGTTAGCTGGGAGAAAAAAATAATGAAATGCTCAGTTCAGTGGGAGCCAGGTAAACCTGGATTTTGCAACCCTTGTGAATCCAACCAGACAGATTTATGTGATGCAAATAGAAATGTCCCAGGTTTAGTTTTCTGAACATTTGGTCAGTCTGGCAGGAAAAGTGAATTCTAACTGCAGCAGATTGGGCCTACAGATACATGGAAAACCAAGTCCTGAGGAGTGGGAATTATGTGATGGTAAAGGAATAAATCTCAGTGCCCAAATGTAAAGAAGGGGGAAAAAAGACCCTTTTGATTGGTTCTCTTCTCATATGTATCTCTTCTGGATTACATTTATATTTTTTTCCAGGAATAATAAGGCTTCTTCCCTTTACCTGCCAACAGTGGCATGTTCCAGCTACAGACTGGGACAATGAGAAGTGTTAGCTCAGATTATTTTCATTTGGTGTTTATTTTGCATTCTCCACCTTCTCATGATTTTTAAAAAACGTAATTGTGATTAATTTTAGCCTTTATAACTTTTGCAAGCTGCAAAACTGCTGTGACACTGCAAGAGGTGTGATGAATTACAAAAAAACCAGGGGAGGTGTTATCTCCTGTTTTTACTGTGAGCACAGGTTTTGTTCTACAGGGCTTTCCTTTGTGTCTTTCCAGCTTCTGACACGTGTTTGTTTCCATCAGGTCCCAAAAATCACACCTGGGAGCTGGTGTATGCCCTTGTGAGCAGATGTACTCCGAGTGTAGGTTGTTAGTAAGTTGTGTAATTTGTTAGTAATTTGAATTAAAAAAATCTGCCACTGCTCCACTTGCAGCATTACCCATTTACACAAGCAGCACATTTTTTATCAGTACTCCTCTTTATTTGAGAGGAAGATGTTGATCAGAGTTCTCATGGTGCTTTTTGATGCATCTTTTTTTTTTTTTTCCCCTGGCACAAAGGCAATATCTGATCTGAGCAGCAGCCTGGTCCCACTGAGGCTCCATCTGCTCCTGGGCTGGACTTGCTGGCTTCAGTGGAATCTCCAGAGCAGGGGCTGATCTCCTCAGTTAGGAGCCTCTTCCAAGTGTTGTACACATTTACCTCTCAGAGAAGCTGATCAATTAAACAAACAAGGCACGTGCACTGGGAAAATTGAGTATTTTGTTAATTCAGTGGACAGAGGTGATGGGAACTTCATCCCAAACACCAATTCACAGGTGGAGTTTCATGGGAAGAAGGTGGACAGCCCATTCCTTGTTCCTCATAAAGATGTCACATCTTTGTTTTATCTTGTCCTTGAGAGAATTCTTCTTTCACACTGAAGGCAAAACATCATTTGGATTGCAGAAATGCATCATTTTAATATTCCCATCGTTTTTGTAAGGAGGAAATGTTTTACCTCTCCTTGAATGACCATGCCAAATAAGACAATGTTGTTTTAGCAGGGTTTAAATGGCTCTTAAAATACTGTCTATAATGTGTCCACAGTGCATTCTCACTTTCATATAAATTCTGAATTTCCTTCCTGCAGAGGGACTTGGACAACAAGAAAAGGGAAACCTTTTCTTGAGAGGGAGCATGAAGGTAAACTTTTTTAATAATGTTGGTGGTGCAGTGGGTGACAGTAGCAGAGACAAGGATGAAAGAACAAGAGCAAATCCTTTACCTTGAGACAACAAATCCTAAATGTGTGATTGAAGTGACCATGAATTGCCATCATTAGTATATTGCTGACACAATCCTGATCCCAAAATTCCTTTAAAAATCTTTCAGCATTTGAGTGATTGTGGTGCTAATAATAGGATGATGCTGCAATTTTATTGTCAGGGTTGTTCTTGGGCTTGACATTGTCTTTATCAATCTGTTAATGAAAATAATGCTTATGTAAGGTGTTATTATGAATTCCTGGTTTGGAGCCAGTGATGGGGGCAATGATATTCTGTAGTCTGGCATGTTACAGAACAGTTTTGTTTAATTTCTTTTCTCAGTGAGCACTGGAGAGAGAAAGATTTGGGTAGTGGAATGTTATTTAAAAACCCTACAACTGCTCTGAAGCAAGCAGTGAATCCACCCAAATTGTCTTTCAGATTTGAAAGGCATCAGCACAAAAAAAGTGGGGGGTGGGGGGGGAAGAGCTGGGAAGTTCAATGTTTAATAGAATCTTGTTGAATTTTTTTCTAACTTGAGGCCCATTTCTAACATTTAAAATATAAACAGGTCTGGGGCTTTGCAGCTATGGCAGTGCTTGCAAAATCTGAGAAGGAAGTAAAATGTTTTAAATGCTGTTAAATGTTTCTCAATACTAGTCACAGCTCTGTGTAATATGCCCATATCAGAATTATTTCCTCATTTTTATGAATTTATCCCATCCCTGGAGGTGTCCAAGGCCAGGCTGGATGGGGCTTGGAGCACCCTGGGACAGTGGAAGGTGTCTCTGCCCATGGTAGGGATGGCACTGGATGAGTTTTAAAGTCCCTTCCAACCCAAACCATTCTGTTACTCTATGATATTTTTTGTTGTTGTTGTGAATCCTCAATTTAGGGGCATTACACCAATATTCTTGTCCCTGGTTCTGCAGGAAACTGAAGCATTAGAAGAGGCAAGTACTGGTGGTGCTGTACAATTTGTCCCTGCCAGCTGATTCCCAAAGTCTTCTTCTGGGAGAGAGCAGAGTTTCAACTGCTTTGCAGGCAGATTGTAAACTGGCAATCTAGGTCATTGTAAATACAAAATAAACCAGCTGCCAATAAAACTGAAATATAATTCTCTATTCCCAGTACGTGCAAGCAAAGAAACAAATTCAAGATATTGGCAGTGACAGCTGACATTCCCTCCTCTGTTTGTGGTGCCTTGTTCTTCCACTCACTGAGCAGCCTCAGGTGTTGCAAGGACAAGGAGATGATGGGGATGCAGCCTGAGAAAAAGTTCCATCCTGTGGCACTCACATTGTAAAGGACCTTACTTTGCAACTAAGCACTTGGCTTTGAGTTGATGTATTTGTGGGATGAGACACTGCCAGAGGTGGCTGAGGGCAGCAGGATTAGACACTGGGTTTCTTCTGAAAGAGGTTTGTGGTGTCATTTGGCAGCTCAGAGCACCAAACCCATCCTGGACTCCATTAGCCTGCAGGATGTGAGAGATCAGGTAGGTTTTTAATGGCTTTAAAATTCCTCCCATGCCCACGTGCTGAGAGTTGCCTTCCCTCCTAGTCATGTTATCCCCAGACAAAAATATAAACACAAGGGAGTTCTGAGAAGGTAATTAAAGGATTGTTGATACCAAAGGAGGTGATATCAATTTTATTTATTTATTTATTTATTTATTTATTTATTTATTACTTGCAGAAAATAGGAATTATGAGGAAGCTCTGGAGGGAGGGGGAAAAAGCCAACTAAACCTTTTTTTTTTTTTCTATAGAAAAAGATTATTTTTATTATGATTTATTGAGGTAAACCCCCATTCTCCCCTTACTTTTCTTTCTCCAGAGGCATTGCTCGATGTTCCAGAGGCAAGCTGGAAAAGAAAAGAATTATTAATGAATAAGTTCTCATGAAGACCAAGCAGCAAAGAGAGGTCGTTGTGCCTTTTCCACTGTCCCTCCTTCAGCAGTGGATCCAGTCTGCACTGGGGAGAATGGAAGGATTTGGGTTTACAGCAGCTCACTTTTGGATGAGACAATTTATAAGCTGCAAAAGTTCAAATCCAATATTGTGTGTACAATTCATTCACAATGGAAATTTCATCCCCAAGTTGAGAGAGACCAGAACATTACCATAAAGAATTCCATATATTTCTGGTAACATTGATGTTATTTCCACACGGCTTATTGCAATCAACAAATTCCATTGTTGCCAGAGAAGCTCGGGAGATGCAGCTTATCTCAAATCCAGAGTTATCTGTGTGTCACACAAGGCCTTTTTGTCAGTTTGCTATGGTGATCTATCTATGTTTAAATTAAAAAAAAAAAAAGAAGAGAGAAAAAGCAATATAAAAGAGGGAGCAGAACACTGGGCTAGGGAATGAGATGTCTGGTTTCCCTTCCAAACTCTGCTGGTGTGACCTTGCAAAGCCCCTTCTCTGTGTTTCAGCAACCACCACCATAAAATGTGAGTAATGAGGTTATAAATGTATCATTTTTATTGAGTAATGGCATTGCTCAGTTGGGTTTTGTCCTTTATTTCTGTTTGCTGTGTAGTTTAATATTTGCCAGTAAAAAGCATGCGAGTGGCTAATTGCATTTCAGGGCCCTCGGTGCTCAGCTCAGTGCAGCCTACATGTTTATTTGTTTCTGTGCAAAGGTGTTATTAATCACTGGCAAACTGCTGCAGCCAAGTTAACTAAACACAGGAAACCAAACGTGCAGGGCTTTTGTGGCTGCAGGTGCAAGGGAATCGGGTCTGAGGCACTGCAAAGTTTTCTAGCACTCACTCATCCCCTAAAACCCAATGTCAACCCCTTCCTGCCTCGAGTCCATGTAGCAAAATTCAGTTTTTTTCCTCTTCAAGCAGTTTGCAAAGCATTAAAAACATCTTATGTCTTCATCTTACTACATTCAAATTTTTTTTAATAATTTATTTATTTATTTAAAAAAACCTGTTAAACCTGTTCATTTATTTAATTTAATCTTAATCTGTTCACCTTTTCCAGTATAAGGAGTCACCACTAAAAGGTTTTCAGTGCACAAACCATACAGGTAATTTTCTTTCTGTCTTTGAAGTGACACTTTTGAAGCTGCAAACAAGTGATGATAAAAGGCCCCAGTGTCAGTGAAATTATATTTGTCAATTTACAATAAATTTCCTGATAATAGTACAGTAGTAAAGCTGTATGGGTTCTTCCCCAATGGTGTAATTTTTCTTTGAAATTGTAGCAGAAAAGAAAATGGGAAAAAACCTATGGACTTAGAGATCTGCAGAAATACTGGCAATAGTTTTGTTTGATGCTGAGTGTGTTATTTATATGAAAACAGGATCTGCTGTGCCCATTGTAATAATTTATCACATGAGCACTCCCCCTGGAAATTTAAAGTGTCAAAATGTGCTTCAGAGTGGCTTTGTGGTGCAGTAATTAAGAAAAAAGGGCTCGTGTTTTCTTCCCATTAAAAACCTTCTCAGCACACTTGTCATCAAAGCATTTGTGACAGTAAATTTAGCTACACCTTTGTACTTCAGATCACAAAATTATTTTTGAGCTGCATTAGAAAGATTGAATAGAACTTTCACATGAAATTGCTTTAATGATATTTTTGCGACTCTCAGTGTTTCTCTGAAAATACACTTCATTTTCTCTTGTTCTCTGGTTTCTCTACTTATTATTAGATACCTGTGGAGTTTAATAAAAATATACTTTATGTCAACCTTGTTGTTAACAGTGAAAATTCTTTTTTTTTTTCTTTTATTTTTTTTTAAACTCAGCACACCCTGTGAAATAAAACTCATTATTTTTCTAGGAAGCAAATACATGGATTGTGTCTATAAACCAAGGGAGCTCACGGCTGCTGGAGCAGCCTTTTGGAAGGGATGTTGGCTATTTAAAGGTATCCTTGCTGGTGGGCTGTAGGAAGCAGGGTCTTCCTCACTCCCCAGCCCGAGGTGGTCTCAACCAAAATCATCATTAAAAGCTGCAAACCTGCCAGAGCTCTGGGTGGATCTCCACGGAAAACACCGGAGCAGCTCTGCTGAGCTTCTCTCAGCATATTTTATGACAGTGATATTTCCAATTCTGTAAATTCTCAGCTTCAAACTTCTCCCTCTCATCTATTTGAGTCATCCTTTAAGTAAAAATCTTTGATTTTCGTCATTTAATCCCCGTTTGCCCCAGGCAAGCCGTGTGTCTTCCCCTCCATGGCCAATTTGTTTCTGCATTTCTAAAGAGCGTGGTAATGAGGAAGGTGGGGACTTTTAAAGATGTTAAAAGTTGTCTTTGTAAAGGCTCCCTGAGTGTGAAATTCCTTCATTTGTTTAAGTTGGAATGCTCAGTTTTTGAGGCTTTTCCATCGATGTACACTATCGATTAGTGGGTGGTTGGAGCTGCCAGTGCCATCAGCAGGTACAAAGACACATTTTACCTTTTGGGGTAAAATACAACTTTTCTGAGGTCAATTGACTCATATCAGGGTGGCTGAGATCTGGAACTCTTTTTTTTCCCAGGTTTATCAATTTACCTTAGGTAACTTATTTCCTCTGTCCCTTTTTATGTTCGTGTTCATCTCAAGGACATTAGTTTATCTACCCTTTCTTTCACGGATATTTGCTTTTATGATGATTATTGCAGATTTTCGGGCAGGAAATTTCAGAGGAATGGAGAAACCAGAAAAGGTAAAACTGATAAGTGGAAATAATGAGTACTGTAAAAAATCCCAACAAACAAAGCCAAACCAGCCACTATTATTTTTGTTACAGCAGGGCATCAAAAATCCAACAGAGACTGAAGATTTATAGAGCTGAAAACTTCACAGATAGTTACAGATAATTGTTGCTTCAAAAGAATTAAACACAGCAGGCAAAAAAATTGTCATTTTCTCCAAGTGGCACACTTGAGGCTGGTGGGAGGATGAGGAGTTGCCATGAAGTCTCCTGGCCATCAGCTGAGCAGTCAATACTCAATCAATAATTCACAACACTGAATAGATTTACTTCTGGGGAAAAAAACAAACAAACAAACCAACCACAATGTGGTTTAATATTTTAATTTTGCCTGCCTGTTTCTTTTTCTCAGCTTTTGTGATGGCAAGGGGCTCTCACTTTTTAGTGATTGTGGTTGTAGTTAAACTAAATTATCACAGAATGCTTTCAGGTCTTTTAAGCAGAAATTCTATCAGGCCTCCATGGTCAGGCAGGTGTGCATTCTGCAGGGAACAAAACAAGAATGAATCTTCTGGATATGGTTTTTTTGTGGAAAATATTAAGAATTCGTGTGATAGGTGAAAGGACATATCAGAGGCGCTGAGCACTCGTGGCATGTCCAGCAGCTGGGCACAGTTCCTGTGTCAGATCCATCAGGGAGTGACCAGGGAGTGCCACCCTGGGGTGGGAATGGTGGGAGAAGTGACCAAGGATGGAGGAACTAGTCCAGGAGAACAGCCAACCTCAGAAAAAAACACCAAGAAGGGCTGAAAATTTTCCACTTAGACCAGTTCCAGATGTTCCTGACCAAAAATGGGGAGGAGAAGATGAAGGAACCTAAGATCACCTCTGGTTTGAATTTCTGGCCATGTTGAGAAACCGTTCCCAGTTGCTTCCAGCATGTTCTGGATTCCTCTCATGATCTTAATGATGAAGGATGCCACATCCCATTAGCAAACTTCTGAGCCATGCAGCTCTCCTGAGAGCCTGTTTCAGGGAGGTGGCTGGTGTTTCTGTGTGATGCATACAAAATATATTTTACAATTAAAGTATTTTCTTCCATTCGTTGTCTAAATCAAATTACAAGGCACTTAAACGTTGAATAATTTATATTCCCCAAAAAGATGTTAGACTATTAAATAGCAGGAATAATGTTAGGTTTATTAGATTGCTGTAGAGGACTCTATCTTTGGTAATAACTCAAACTCATCATTCTTATCAAAGAATTGTTTCCCTCTCTGGCTTGATTGTAGAGTTATTTCAAGAGGATTTTTTTTCTGTTTGTTTCTTTTACATTTTAATGTTTACTGGGCAAATCTTATCAGTACAGGCATTCCCCAGCTGGTTCACCCAGTCACTGAATCCTGTAAAAGAAGGTTCTTTTGCCCATGTAGTCTCTGCTTTTGGAGACAAATGCCCAAATCCTTTCCAAGATCTCTGTTTCCCCCCTGGCAAAGGGCTGTATGATTTCCTCAGATGATATATTAGCATATTTATAGAAATCAATGCATGTCTTCTGCTGAGAAGCTTTCAAAGAGATGCAGAGGCTTGTGGGGGACCCTTGGTTCCACGTGGATTGTTGGATGCTGATTAAGTGAGAAAACCAGCAAAAAGTTACAGTGGGTTTTGCCCCTGGATTTCAGCAGGATGATTTCAGGACCCCCCCCAGATTGTTCCAAGGCTGAGGCAGCATGCATGGGGATGGGAATTTGCCCTTGAGAGAGTTGTATTTACAGATAGAACTGTGCAGACACAGCTGTTGCAATCCCAGAAGAAAAAGGGGAAGGAAAATTTCACTGAGATTGGGCAAGCTAATGCCATGTTTGAGGGAAGAATTTCATCCACGGTGCAGGGGACATTTATAACCCTTGCCTGCTGCAGAACCACTGAGATGGAGAAAAGGCAGCACTCAGAGGATGATAACAAGGATATTATGGTGGGCAACAGGACTTTTAAGTGCCAGTGGAATGGGCAATTCTAGAAGCCCTCAGGAAAACAAGTGTTGCTGGAACATGACAATTTATTGAAAGGATTTCCTGCACCCTTGCTACCATATTTTTTTTTTCCCTGCAGTACCACAGTGAATTCTATCCTGGCTTTTGGTACAAAAAAATAAAGGGAAGAGGAAAGAATATCAAGCAGGAGCAGGATGCCAAAGCCTGAAATACCTGTTTTCCCAGATGAGGAAGGTTGCTTGGTTGTCACTGCAGAAGATGGAGAACTTCTCCACAGAAGATGGAAGGTCCAGACTGGCCAAGGAATTTACAGTAAGGTCTATCTTATCTCACTTAAAACATTTGGAGTAGTAGTGGGAGGTTTATGTGTGAGGTGTAAATATTATTTGCTACCAATTTGGAGCAGGATATTTTTTACATGGAGGGAAATGGAAGAGGGGGAAAAAATCAAGGTAAAGAAACAGACTGGTTTGAGTTGGAATGGTGACTTCTAAATTTTGATTACTAATGATACAAATAAATACAAACCAAATTAAAAAATAGTTTAATTTTGCCCCCAACACCACCTGTTTTGTTTTATAGCAAAATTCTATCAGTGGTTGCTGGGTGTGAGGGCTGACATCTCTTGACTTGGGAGCCACTCAGAGCTGTATTTGTAAGAAAGGCAGATCTCAGTCCATAAAAAATAGTGACCACGTGAACCAGCTCTGTTCCTTATCCCAATCATTGCCCTGTACAGCAGCCACACACAGTAATTATTGTGTTTATTGAAATAAAGAGCAGCTCATCCATTGAAGTGCAGCTCCTATTTATGGATATATTGGCTAGTTTGGCTGTGTCCACTGACACCAGGTGACATCAACCCAGAGTTCAGCTGGTGACCTCCCCAGACACTCTGAACTGGGGGGAAGGAAGTTAGGAAGCAAATGAAGCATTTTCAGGGAGGAAAATTGCTAGAGCTTGAAGTCTATGTATCCTTCAAAACAAGAGAGGAAGCTGGAAATTGAGGATTTCCATGTCTTCCACCAAAGCACTCCAAACTGCTGCCTTGAGGATTGATGTTAAACCTGGATTTTTGGGGCTGGAAAGGGAAACTTACACCCTTTCATCTCTAAGGTGTTTTGTCTTTTCCCCCCAAATTGTGTCTGAATCAGGTCACTAAGGAATACATTGTTTTCTCTGTAAAAGAGGTCCATGAAGTCCTTCCTGGCTGCAGTGGAAAGAAAGATCTCATCAAAACTATAGCTGAGGCTTAAAATCCTTTGGAAAAAAGGCTGGGAATCATCTATCCTTAATGAAAAGAAACAAAATCGTTTCAGGTTTACAGATTAACATGCAGGAACATTGAGCTAACTCAGGTGTTAATGGTTCTAATGGTTTCCCTTAAGATTCTGTTTGTACTTTTCCCAGTGAACAGGAATCTTTTGAGGAAATAGTTGTTGGTATGGGGTTTTTTGGTTTTTTTTTTTTTTGTACCAAAATGTTACAGAAAATACTCAAGTTCCAGCAAGTTTCAGCCAAACCAGTTGTAATCGAACATAGCAGCCTTTCTTGGGTGATACTGCAGTGATTAATTTTAGCATTAATCGCTCCAGGTTATGGCTTTAGCCACTGCTGATTAATACTCCAGTGATATGGCTTAAACCAAGGCTGAAATACTTTGTGGCCAGTATCTGTGAACAGATCCAATTTCCTTCTCAGCAACTGGATGCAGTTAGAGTCACTTTTAGTGCTGGGTCCAGTCTTTTATGTGCTTTTAAATTACTGGGGAGCTGCTGGCTGGAGAGGAAGGGCTCAGTGAAATAAAGGAGATGACCACAAAGAGGGACCTTGTGGACATGACAGCACAGAAGTATTTGCTTGACCATGAAACAGTGAGCCAAGGCTGAATCCCAGCACTTCCCTCTTCCCAGTGAGTCACTTAACCTCTCCACATTGCAGGGCTTTTAAAATAAAATCCAGTTAATTGCCTGCCTTCAGGAGGAGTTGGGAGACTAATTAATGAATGTTTGCAAAGTACTTGAACACTGTAAAGTGCAGTACTGACTGCTGAGTGTTGTTGCCACCTTTTGGAGGCAGATCCAGCAGGAGCAGTGGCTGCTGCTGAGGATTGGTGTGGAGGGCTCTGTGCTGGGTCAGACTCTCCTCTGATTTCACTGATTGCCTCAGTAACCTCCAAAAGAAATAAGCATAAAAGTACCTGGAAGCTGAGCCCTTGGCTGCCTGCACCTGTTGTGCACATTCCCAGTCTCAGGATGGTGTGACCCAAACCCCATCCAGCCCTGGAGCTGCCTGGAAAAGAGTTTCCATTTGCATTTAGCAAAATTTCCTGGAGTGCCCAGAAAGTTTGCATGGAAGCACCATCATCGTGTGCCAGGCATTGGCAGTAAGGAGCAGCAAAGACATCAAACAGTGCAGTCATTTCTGGGAGCTTGGAGAAAGCCTCTCCTCCTCCCTATATCATGTCCAGAACCCCCTTTTTTGTGTTTGTTTTCCTGATGGATCGTGGTCTGTGCCCATAGGGGCCAGGTGGGTTTCCCATCCCACCTCCTCATGTCCTGTCCGTGGCCACCACCTGTCTCCAGTCATTTATTTCTCTCTTCTGGTATTCTGTGCCAGCAGGTTTCTTCTTCAAAAATCACAGACAAAATAAGACAAATGTGTTCAAATATATTAAGAGTCCAGTTTCCATAGCAATTGTAAGAGATATTCATCCCTGGGTATGGAGTTTTGTTCTATCAGCTTTTGAATGGAAATGACCAGGTGCAGATTTCTGGAATTTCCACTGCTTTTGATGTGATTTCATTCCATTTACATAACACAGCTCCAAAATGGGTATCTCAAGAAGAAAGGCTAAGGAAAGAAGTTAGGATCTTTTATTATTATTGCAAATATTATTGTATATTATGATATTCACACATGTAGTGTACATATAGATTATATATGATAGATGTACATATAGGCAGAATATAATGCATAAATTTATATAGATATTTATAGATTACATATAATTATTTCACTTATATGTTATATAATATGCAGCATTATTATTATTATCATCATTATTATAATTATATCTTTGTAATACATGACAGATTACCTAGAAAAGTGCTAGCTCACAACTGAAGGCTGCAGGGCTTAATTTGGAAAAAGAAAACAATATACAAGTTTTCCTGACATATTTTTATGTTTATTTGCATTATAAACTCTTTGTGACATTGATTCTGAAATTGTCTCCACAGACTTATCCTTGCAAGCATCCATCTTCTACCATGTGGCTGCTACATAAATAAAAATATTTAATAGGTAAAAGTAGCAGCCTCTTTGCTGTAGCCAAGTCTGGGAGTAGATGAATTGTTAATTCAAGTTAAATTGCTTTTATGAACTTCTTGTTCATTTATATTAATTGCTTGTACCAACCTGACCTAACCTACTTAGGTGGAACTGCAGAAATTAAAGATGCTCCCATTTTGCATGCACAAAGTGCACAGAGAGTTTCTTGCTTAAATGCACTCACATGGACTTCTGATATAAAAACGAATAAAACTCATTGGTGTTGAGGCCCAGTCAGAGTTGATGTGTCTTTGACAGCCATCCATGGAATCACAGAATACCAGCTGGGATCACCTGAGCCAGCATTTCTTGGCCAAAACTCAGTCCAGACAAGATGGGCCAGTACCCTGTAGAGCTGGATCTTAAAAGTGTCCAATGTTGTAGAATCCCCCACTTCCCTGGGGAGATTATTCCAGAGATTATTCCAGGGGCTGATTGTTCCCACTGTGAGAAAAATTCCTTTTGTGTCTAATTGGAATTTCCCCATTGCCCATCCTCTTTTCCATGTGACTCCTTGTAAAAAGGGAGTCTCCATCTTTGTAGCCACCTTCAATATAGAGCAAAAAGGTATTTTTGAGGTTTCTTCCTGTCAGGACTGAGGTTGTGCTTCACAGTGGGACAGGCTGGTTCTCCTGGGGTTTGAGTGTCCTATGGATTCAGGGGTGTTCCCATTGTCCCAGGTGTGCTGGGAGGCAGAACTCTGGAGATGTGGCTTGTCCAGGCTGCCCATTTCTGATTGCTCAGCAGGGAATGGTGCAGAACAACTCCTGAAGGCTGGCTTGTCCTCCTTCCCCACCTCCTGCATTTATTGGGATGGTTCCATCCTTGCTGTGGAGCTTGCTTTGTGCTGGCTGGTCTCATGGAGCCTCAGGAGGAGGTTCAGTTCTGGGGATGGATGGGGACAGGGAAGATGTGTGCTGGAGCCTTCAGAAACAATTCCATGGGTCAGGGGATGGGTGTTAATGTCTGCACTGACTTTGGGCAGCAGGTTTGTGACAAAGCCCAGACACTCAGGCTCCTGACACGGACAAGGGGGAGTTTCTGAACTTTGGGGTGAGCTTTAAGCAGCAGGGTCCTTACAGAGCCCAGACCCTCAGGCTCCTGACATGGACAAGGGGGAGTTTCTGAACTTTGGGGTGAACTTTAAGCAGCAGGTTCCTTACAGAGCCCAGACCCTCAGGCTCCTGACACAGACAAGGGGGAGTTTCTGAACTTTGGGGTGAACTTTAAGCAGCAGGTTTGTGACAGAGCCCAGACACTCAGGCTCCTGACAAGGCCCTACACAGGCCTACACAGGCCTGAACCCCTGAATTTGGGGTCAATGCCAGGTGCAGGGGGATATGGGGTAGGTGATTCAGGAAGGCTGCACCTCCCTGGCACCCCAGAGTGGGGAAAGGAGGAGGGAAACGTGCAGCCAGAGTTTGGGATAAAAGGAGGCTCTGCCCTCCAAAACCTCCAGAGAAAAGCCAGGGGGCTCTTGCTCCCTTTAGTGGAATAAACATGCAGGATTCTGTCTCCTTTATGGACACTGGCTTTTCCAGTGGATTCTGGAAAATCCAGCAGGATTTTCCATACAACAGGACAAGGAGGAATTGGCCAAAGGCACAAGGAGACCCCCAATGTGTAACGGGAACCACTAATCCAAGCTCAGCTCCTTGGGGGATTTTATCCCTTCTTGTCCATCACACCTCATCTCAGGACTTCTCTTTTGGTAAGCACAAATGTAAACACTGGGAATCTGGTCATGGAGATTTTATTTCAAGTAATAACAACTCTCCACAGGACCAGAAGCTTTGCAATAGGTTGCCAAAGTCATCTCGAACATAAAGACCTGGTGGAAGCTATATATATTATAGTTTTTTTCAGTTATATAAGCTAAAAAAATGAAGGAGAATGCTCTAAGTTTCTCAAAGTAGGCAGGAGAGGGAGCACATGTTGCAGCAAAGCCCAACATCTTTAGGAATTCTGTATTTTCATGTCTGGAGCTGGAATGGTTCCTGCTTTGTACCATCCCTAAGTGTCCGTGCATTACTACATTAATTGTGATTCCAATCAATTCCATACTAACTTTAGGAGTATAAGAATGAGTGTCTTCTCTAAACAGAGTAGAACTAAATAATGGATATTTTGTATTTCACTTTTGTATTCTTTCTCCTTTGAATCTATATCCAAAAAAATAAAAAAAAAGGAGACTGGGAAAAAAAACAACAACTTGGCATTTCATCAGATATCTCTAAAATACTTTTCAAATCTCAGAATACCTTTTTATATGCAGCATTTGAGAAGCAGAACTATTACTGCTACCTTCTCATTTAACCATATCCTGTGTGCTATTGGCTGTTTTCTCACAGTATCAGCTTGCAGAGCCCCATGAATACAGGCATGAAACAGTTTTATTTTACACTGAAGCACATTTTTAGTCATTTTGGCTTCAGAGTGACTGTAGCAGCCTTCATCCCTTGTGGGATCAAAAGCCAGAAAGCAAATACAATAAGACTGATAATAATATTTATGATTGTCAGGTTTAGAGCTGCTCTCTCCCTTTTTGTAAAGCAGGGGAATTCTCACTGGGAACTTGCTTGTTTAGCCCCTTGGGTATGGTTAAGGCTTCTAAAAGGTTTATAAAGCTCCCAAATAAATATTTGTAAAAGAACTACTAGCACTTGGAGAGACAACTGCTGAAAACTGGTGATATGGCAACTTAACTCAATACACAGTAATTATAGATCTGACTTCCAAGACTTTATTCCACAGATGGCTCCTTTGCAAGGGAAGGAATAAAAAAAGACAGTTTCTTTCTCTCTTTTTTTTTGTCTTATTTTTTTCTTTTTTTAGGTCCACCAGAATTTTTTAATTTCAGGAAAGAGATTTCTCCAATGAAAGGCATGGTAGTCTGTTAATAAAACAAAATGAGCTGCAAATGAGGAGGTGATGGGGTGCAAAGAGAGTTGGGAGAGAACTGATGGGGTCTTTAGAAATCCAAGCCCACAGGTGTTATGGAGTGACAGAAAGGTTTGGGTTGGAAGGGACCTTAAAGCCCATCCAGCTTCACCTCCTTCCATGAGCAGGGACATTTCCACTCCCTCAGGATCACCCGTTGAAAGTGAAATAATTATATGTAATCTGTAAATATCTATATATATTTATGCATTATATTCTGCCTATATGTACATCTATCATATAATATATAATCTATATGTACACTACATGTGTTGAGTTTATGGGTTTGCAGATACATATATATATGTATATGTGTGTATATATATATATACACATATACATATATACATATATATATATGTATATATATATACATATATATATATATATGGGTTTATAGGAGCTTTCTGTAGATTTTCCTGGTGGCCATGGTGGGATTTGACTCCTGTAACAAAGGAACAATAATTGTGTGTCTGCATCAGGATAACAACTCTGCTGCCCTGTCCAGCTGGTGACACCCACCCTGGAAATTTGGGCACTGAGCTGCTCTCCTGGAGTCACCCCCAGGGTGGGAGACACGGCTCACTATTTAAAACAATTTAAATAAAGGTTTAATAAGGGATAAAAGAGACAATATCCAGCACCGGGGTGCTTGGCAATCTGACAAAAGCACACCATTAGCTTAAAACAATGTTCTTATATACTTGTACATTACAGGGGTTAAATGCATATTATTGAGGGTTATACAGACTCAAACAATCCTGTAGGTTTAGTGTTCTGGGAATCCTTTTGCTTGGTTTTAACCTTTGACTTGTCCTCATGCCATCCTGTAGATTAAATCAATATATTTGATTTCTTCTAGAGGCTCCATTCTGTTGTTTTGACACTTCCTGGTAACTGGAGAGTCAGTAAATTTTTCTGTTGGTGTCCTGGTTCTTGTCACTGTTACCTTATCATTCAACATAACTATTTCATATCATTATCTGAGTTTGTTACACAAATTAAAGTATTTTAGCAGTGCATAGTCTCTATTTCAATATTACATGAAGGTCTGAGCTATAACATGGTTATCACATTACTATTTATATAAGCTGTATGATGTATACATAAAGCTGACAAATTACAATACAACAAAAGGCAGTTAAAAGTACAAATTGTACAAATTCTGATATAGTAGAAATTCTACTACATCAGAATCTTTGTGATCAATAATATCTTGCAAAAGCCAATAACTATATTGCAATTTCTAACACCCAGGGTGATTGGGTGCAGAACTCAGATGTCACTCCCACACCTCAGTGCTGCAAATTCCTGACAGGGATCTGGACCCTAAAGCAGAAAGGAGCATCAGAGGGTGTCTCTCACTTCAGAGCCTGGAGTGATTTCCAGGGTTTGGCATTTGGGAGGCAGCAGGGGAGAAGGGGGAGCAGGGCTCTGCTGTGTAATTGATGCACTGGACGTGTCAGGTGCATGCTAATAATTTGATTGCTCCTTTCCATGGATTCTGGACACTGATGATTAACCACAGCACAGCCTTAAAGACTGCAGCAATCCAAGAGTGGGAGCTTTCCTTTCCCTCAGCCAGCAATATAGGGAAATAACAAGTAGATGGCATTCTACCTCTATTTTTAAATTAAGGCACAGCTGCTTAGGATGTAGAGTGTGTTCCTTTCACTTGTTATGCTCCATTGTCAATCTGAACAAAGAAACTTGCATTTATTTAATTTAGTGCTTGCAGCTTCTGCCTTTAAAAATAGAACAATAAATATAAACATTGTGTTCAGATTAATTAAATTAGTTCGTGTTAATTAAACCACAGTCAATGAGAATTTTGAACTTTGCTCATCTCCTGCCTTTTGGAGGAAGAGGTGCTTCAGGAATGATGGTAAATGTGTTTCCCTTAGCTGGATTTGTTTTTCTTTTCCCTGTCCTGAGCCTGATCCAGCCATCCTCAGCTCCAGCTGGATTCCCTGTGCTCATCACAAGGAAGGGCACAGAAAGTAAAGATACTGATTCAGGTTACCCAGTTATTCCCAGCAGGATCCTAGGGTCAACAGCAATTTTCTCTTTAGGCTTTAAATGTGGCCTAAAGTACCTGACTTTCCTCTAGGGCTCTGCACTGATTAACTCATCCATGACAGATTGAAATCTATGGACTTCTGGAGTTAATTCTTTTCTGTGGGATCGTGCCTTTTCCAGCATTGCTCACCGTGACAAAAAATAACAAAATGACAAAAAATAACTGCTAGAAAAAAGAAAAAAAAAAAAAAAAAGGAAGGAAGAAGTGAAATGTTGCTTTTTCATGTCAAGATTTCCTTGATATTCTCCCCTTTCTGGGCAGGTTTGGTTGCCAGGAGGAGGCTGCAGTTTGAGGGACTTGCTGTTCTTGCCTGAGGGCTCTCAAGAAACCACCTCACCTTTAAGTGCGGGTTTGAATAGAGGTTAAAAATGCAGTTTAAGCTTAATGAATAGTGGTGGAGTGTTAAAAGGCAAGGTGTCTAAATGAGAGAAAAAAAAAAGTATTTCAACTCTAGTCCCACAGTCTCATTAAGATCATATTAAAGTTCTCTCTCTCAGGAATGCCCAAGCTGCACCAGGGTTTGCAGCACTGATGGACACGATTGGTGATTTGATAAAGTGCAGGTAAGTATTAATTTTATTAATCCAGTCTTTGATATTATTATGTGCAAGACTTTTCTTATGAGCTTCATCAGCTTCATCACCTCTGAGGAGCCAGAATTTTGCAGGATGAGAGGTTTGTCTGGACTGGAATTGCACAGCACTGCTGGAATCCACTGGCCAGAGCTTCAGCAGGGGTAAAATGGGGCAACTCTCCCCTAAGGGAAGAAATTTGTGTCAGTCTGGAAGATCTACAGCTTTCATTGCAGGGAAATAAAGGAATCATCGAACCCTACTTAATTAAATAAGTTAATAATGTGAAGGGATTATAAAATGCTATATAATTAGTAAACATGAGTAAAATGAGATTTTTAAGGCTAATTCTACAACCTATGTCTGTAAGCAAATTATACATAAAAATATATATACTTTATATATGTAAAATTTAAAAATACCTACGTCATGTTTTGTAGGATAAATATGGTAAAATATTCTGTAGCTATCACAAACATGATAAATTTTGGATTAGGAAATGCTTCTGGTTGGTGAGTGTCAGAATTCTGGAACGGTTGCAAACAGTGGCCAATTTGTTTTAAACTTGTAAATCCTCAGTAGATTGTTCAATATTCTCAGTTAGAAACTCCAGGCAGAGAAATGGTGACAGCAATTTTATTAAAATAACACTCTTGTAGATTGCTTCAGTAAATCTAGGAGATCATCAAGATAAATGAGGAAATTAATTAAAAAAGCACAAAGGCTTCATCCCCAGTGATATGACCTATTGTACAAAGAAGTGGTGGAACTTTAGTAAAAAAGTCCACAAGTTGAAGGATTCAGTAGAGTTCATTGTGAAATATTCCCCTTTATTCAAATTCTTACTGCAGGGGTTATGTTGCACATGATTCTAATATTTTTTTACTCAAGAATCAGCAATTATTATAAAATGAACCTTTACCAACAGTTGCAGTCATTGGTATTTGAGACTGAAAAAAAAGTCAACATATTTATTGAAAGGAAGAGTGAAGCAGCTCAGAATAAAGATGGAAAAAACCCCAATCTTAGCAATGATGGCTGCACCCATTTAACAGAGGTTGGTATATCCTTTATTTGGGTATTTTTCCCATTTTATAAAGGATTAGAAGAATAGGTGCAATCTGTGAGCTCCAATAACAAAATAAATGATTATAATAGTTCTTGTTTGAGCACCAACCAGCCTGTGTCACCTTGATCCTTTTCCTGTACGTACCTGGTAGGATTTTTGCCAAAAATATGTGTATTTCTTCAAACATGGGATTATAATATTTATCTATCAATCACTCAATCTTAATTTATCTTCACTAGTGTGCTACTGAAGGAAAAAAAAAAAGAGATTCTAAGTAAGCCTAGAGTCTACAGAGAAAATGTAACTCAAAAATTATTCAACAACAACAGCAACAAAAATGTCTAGAAAGTTTATTTTTAATGCCCTGGGAGGAATGAGAATTATCACAATTATAAATACGTGACAACATACACCTGGTTTCTTTTCTGAGGATGTTGTTGACTCTGTTTTTCTCCACAAATGCACCTGGGATGATAACCTGGAACCAGTGGAAGGGATGCTGCAGGCATTTGATCTCCAGTTCTGAATCTGTAATGCAAACATTGGAATGATTGTCATATTGCTGCAGGTTCATGCCATGAATATAAATGACTGTTCCTGTTGGAAAGGCTTCCATTTAAGAGAACTGGCTTTTTTTAAAGGAAGGTTTTACTCCAGATCTGAGGGTAATCTTTCCTACATTTGGTAATTCATATGTGGAACACTGGAATGTTCTTGGTGGAGCTTTGACTGGAGAACATTATTATTGGAGAAATATTGCAGTGTGTTAAAAAAATGTCCATTAGCTCTGGAATTTGGGTTGGGTTGAATGATTTTGTGGGGCAGTGCTGATGTCAATACCACACTGGGACTCTTAGGCAGCCATTTATCCACAACATGTGCCAAAAATTTGGGAAGTTCTGAGGGTCAGAGCAAAGACATAATTCAATTGATGTTTTCATACCTCACTAGATTATTTCCTGTCTTTTTTTATTTTTTTCCCTGATTGTATAATTTGGATTTAGATTACACATGTCCCACCTCCCCCCTTTTATTTCTCTTTTAATAATGTATATTTCAAGCCATGATATTTTCCCCTTGGAAGATGTGTGCTATTTTCTGGCTGTTCAATATTTATAGTTTTAAGCCTATATCCAGCAATGTAGGAGCAAGGTTGACACCCAAACATTTTCCTTGGCCTGTATTGGTGATCTAGAATGGCTTTTGCTAAAAGTTTAATTACGAACTAGTAATAAAATAATACTATAAATGATGAGATCAAGCTAAGTTCAAAGCTCTGTTGGGCTGTCAAACACTTAATGCATTTGCCCTATAGGTTTTTGTACAAATTGAAAAAACAACTTGGTCCTTGATCTCCCTAATGTAATTTCCTCTGTGAGGGTTTTTATATATATAT
>VZRH01007665.1:926593-959539 GCA_013397555.1 Urocynchramus pylzowi
AAAAAAAAAAAAAAGAGGAGGAAAAAGCAAGTAAAATGAATAGTAATAATGGAGAAGGCTTTTTCCAAACCATGTCCTAAGACTCAGAAATTGTCTTTTCAAATAGAATTTAGGAAAAAGTATTTCCATGGAATGGTTTGTACTAATTCTTGCACACTCTGTTATTTGAGCAGAATAGTTCTGTAGTTTGAGCTGATTTTATTGTTTTGGTCAGATTTTTGTAGTAATGATTTTTTTTTTTTTAATGCAACCTGTGTACAAGAGCCTTACATGGATTTTCAAATTATTATTACTTATTATTAATTATTACTTCTATTTCTTTAGCTATTTCTCTCTTATCTGGAATGAATTTGGATTCTTGTACTTTTTCCTGCTTGAAATCTTTTGGTCTTTCTTGGATCACAGCCTCTTATGTGTCCACACATAAAAAGTTAAAATTGACACGTTAAAAATATCATCTTGCAGAACAATTTTGAGATCTGCAGGAATACTTTCAGATTTGGAAGTGTAGCACTAAAATATCCATCCTGTTTACTCCAGGCATGTACATTTTTATAGATGTTTGATTTTGGAGAGTTCTGTTGGGACAGGGCACAAGATTTTTGGAAATTCCATTGCTCTGGAGTCATGAGCTGCATATGGCAGGGTAGATAATCCATCCTTGATTTTACTATCAAGGATCCAGGATTATTTATTCTTTTTATATCCAGGATTATTTATTCTATTTATATTATTTATTCTATTTATTTATTATTTATTCTCTAAAATAATTGGGAGCTGGACTTGTGTACAGAGCTTGGCTTTATTGCAATTGTTTCTCCAACTCTACAATGTAAAAATAAATATCCACCATATGGGGACACAGGGGAGGTTAATTCATTAATATTTATAGAGCACTTTTAGACATTTTTATGGAAGTGGCTATAAAAATGCTTATACAGATGAGGCTATAAAAATGGGAAATTGTATACCTGCTACTTGTAAATTTTTAGGCAGTAATGGCACGCACCTTGTTTTCAGTATTGGCTCTGTTCTTTTATGCAAAGCCTTCATTTAGAAGGGGCCATTTAAATCTAGTTTTAGTAACCTAAAATTTAGCTGTGCAGTCTAAGGCAGTAATTAGTATTCCTGCCAGAGCTAGAGGAGAGAATTCTGCAAATATAAGAGGCCAACTTGAGGTTAATTTTTAGGTTCTGGACATTTCTTGTGATGAATTTCATCTCTGTAGGAGAAATGTCCAGTACCCATCACGCCCTCAAGGCTCTGACACCTTTCTGGAGTTTAGCAGGTTGCTGATGTTTCTGGACTGGAACTGCTCTGTCCTACACTTTGGCATCAAATCCTTTCAGATATTCTCTTTATTTACTTGTAAGCCAATGCTAATTCCCAGAAACACAGCTAAAAATGTCTGTACTATGTAGATAATGGAAATATGTATTATTTCTCACAATTCACCTAAGGAATACAGCAATGTGTGCCTGTTTATCCTTTATATTTTTAAAAAAACAGTTGTGCTTTTTGACACCTGAAAATTAAAGGCTGGATCTTGCCTGTGCAGGAATGGAAGGACACGTTTTCTGCCATGAAACCTGAGGAAATTTTACTACAAGTCTGAGTGTGCTAAAAATAATGAACCTCTTAACTGTCACACTCATCACTGAAATACTTTACAGTGCAGCCTTTTGCATGAGCATTAACTAAAAGCCTGGTTCTAAACCTCTGAATCAGGGGAGACAGACAGGAGAATTCTATCCCTGGCTTAGGTGACAAGCATTTTCAATAGTTTGCACTTGGCAATACAGAAGAATTTGATAAATTGCATTTTCAGATGGTTCCAAAGGAATTTTGCTTCTGTTCATTCACAGAATAACTCATCTCTGTCACAGAAATAAAGATTAGCATTGAGTAGAATATAGGAGATGAATATGAGTTACAATCAGCCCAAAAGAAAAGCAAACTCTTTTATTTTTTCATCTGGCATTTAAAAGTCAATTGGAATCTCTCTCATAAATAAGGTGCACACTCAAAATTTCCCACAGCAGGATGAATCCCCTCAAGTGGGAGCTAGGACTGCTTTAAACCTGAGAATTGTAAGAAACTCTAAGCTGTAATAAACAATTATTTCCTTCTTGGAGGATCCCTTTTTCCAGCAGGATAATGATCTGACTGTAATGAACCATGTCTGCTTGTTGTGAAAAAGAAGCAGCCACAGTTGTTGCTCAGCCCTCCTGTGCATCCTGTCTGACAGCTCAACTTGTTTTCCCCCAGATGTCTGGATTTGCTTGTAGGGAAATGGCAGAGCTTATCTCCAGCCTCAGTGCTGTAATGTGATAAACATGTTTTCCTTTATGCACAGCAGACAGAAATGCAGCCCTGCTTTTCGTTTATTCCAAAAGAAATCTGAGCTTTTTAAAGGAGCAATCCTTTAAAAACTTTTAAAGCTTTTCCATGAAAAAAGCCAACCCCCCACCTGTTCTGCAGCACCCTGTACCTGTGCTAGGTGAGCACAACCTGCATGGTGGGCAAGTCACATTTCCAGTGAGTTCATGATAGAGGTTTCCATATTTCAATTTTTTCTTTTTTTTTTTCTTTTTTTTTCAGAAAAACTGTGCTTGGAATGGATGCTATTCATTTGTAATGACTGTAAACACAGAGAAAAGGAGAAAAGAACCAAAACAGAGAGGTGCATTTCTTCTGATATCCCTGAGACTCTGACACAGAATCTGGTATTAGCTCTGAGTTCAGGTAACTCTTTTATGAATGCACTGTAATTGAAGCAATAAAATGTTATTTTTAAGCTCTATTTCTCACCTTTTCCCAGCAGTTTTTCTACATAACGAGTTTATGAATACATCTGTATTTTAGTAGCTGGAATTGATGGAAGCAGCAATTTAATATTGATTTCCAAACACAGAAGCTCAGTCAAACAACTAATTCCCCACTTCTCAGTATTAACAGAAAAGCTGTTGTCAGTAGCAGCCAGCTCACAGAAACAACTTTGGAACAAAAGCAAATATCTTGGCCTGAGGTGAAGAGAGAATAGAACTCAACAGAAGAAAAGCATTGATGTCCCACCTGTGCTGGTCTATTTGTAAATAAGGAGGGGCAGGAAGGTAAATAAAAAAGAGTTGGTATGACAGTATTTTCTAAGAAAAGGGAGGAATGGGATGTCTGGCAGGGCCTAAATTCATGACAGGCTTAAGATGATGTCTTTTAGCTCAAGATTTGGGATTTAGGAAATCCTGGAAGGTGTGGGCTGTATGAGAAATCATTGACATCCTCTAAAGGGAGCCCACCAGGGACATCTCCCCACATCCCACTCTGGTTTTCCACCCAAAAATCTCTGTGAGGGCAGCCAGGCTGTACCTGGTGAATGGTCAAAATCCCAGATTTATGGAAAATCAGTCCCTAGAAATGGTGTGAGTGGTGCCAAACTGGTGACTGATCAGTGAGACTCTTTCAGGCAGAATAATCTGCCCTTGATCATATGAAGGATGTGTCTCATGTCAAATTAAGCAAAAAAGGATTGAGAGATGCCACAAACCCCTGGGAGTGCTTTAGAGCTTTTCTTAATCAAAGACAAACTGGAGATGCTCCCATTTTGAAGAACACTGGGCAGCTGAGGGAGAGAGAGAAGTTTCTAATGAGGAGACAGAAAGAAAAGCAGAAAATTCCTATGTATCATCCAAACGAGGCCTTCAGTTTCCTTTCTTATTTTAATGTAAGGTAAATTTTTCATCCAGAAACTTTAACTTTTTATTAAAGGAAAACATGTGTTTTCTTTCTGTCACAAAGTTTTGAAGTTTAATTAACTTTCTCTGAGGGGCTGAGGCCTTAGATACCAGAGAGGAAGCCTTTAATAACTGTACAATGGCCAATGGCACACCTGCCATCTGATGGAATCTTTCCATCTATACCCAAAAAAGATTGATGTTCTTATGAATAAATATTATTTGGTTACTAGATGAAAAATGTGAGTGAAGTTGAAAAATATAACTCACTGTTGTTCACCTAAGGAAGGTCCTGCAGAAAATATATTTCTGGATTATTCTAAAAGTTCATTTAGCTGTCCAAAAACTAATGCTATTTTCTGTTAGGAAACACAATATCCTGCCAAATGATCTAGACCTTTATATAGAGGGGTTAATTTAGTTTTATTCTCATGCAGAAGTTATAGACCTCCAGTATGAAAATAATAAATAAATAGGAGTGGGTCCAACACTACAAATTATATTGAAGTCAAGAGAAAATATAAATTAACTAATGCTAAAAGGAGGATCAGTGTGTTGGTTGAATCATCAAAAACTGGTGGGAAAATATACAGAGAAAATTACTTTCCCTAAACTGAATTCAAGGTAGCAGAACAATTTAAGAGACTGAAAAACCATATAGATATTGAGCCAAGACATGCTTTAAGTGTTGACCTTCTCTAAAATTCTGAAGAAATTTTCTTCAGTCTTCTGGGAAGGTGAATTTTCTAGACCATGAAATGTTAATCAAGATTTGATCTGAATCCAGACTTTCTTCAAATTAAAAGATTTATTTTCTATTAGGTAAAAATCAGGACAATAGCAAAGAGCCACTGAGCAGTATAGCACAAGATTATCAGGAATTCCACATTCCTGTATTTTTCCTCTCTTTATTGGAGTAGCACAATGCACATTAGGCCAGGCCTGTCTGTGCTCTGTCTAAGTTTGGGGTAATTTTGTCATGAATTTGATTGAATTAATGACTTTTGCTGATCATATTCATAAATATGGGGTCAGTTGGCAAAGGGATGGGCCAAAAGAACAACTTTGGAGTGCCATCACTATGCATTTCCAGAACATATTTCAGATCTCTAACAGAGGCTTTATTCTTGATATTTGATTCCAAGTGCTGAGAATAACCCATCTGTGTGGTTTGTGTCTGATAGCATTGATTTAACACTTTGGAGAACATTTAATACCACAGTGTCATTAAATAATTTTAATGGATTGATCCATGCAGCTGATGGGCCAAGAATTATTTAGTGCTCAATGAAAAAAAATACTGAAAGTGACCACATTTTAGATGATCAAGTCTGATCATCTAATTCCAATTTTGCCATCGATCACGATTGATCAGTTCATGAGCTGCAAACACAGTGATGACATTTTACTCAAATATATTATCCCTGTAGAATTTTTTTCCCCCTATATGCCACAAATAATGCTGCTTCATTTTCTCCAAAATTAAAACATGTATTGCTGAGAAATAATGAGCACATTATGTGCTGACAACAGCCCAGTCCTCTGTGGTGGCAGAAGTGGAGTCTCTCTCATTACTGATTGCAACTATTCACACATCTTAATGCAGGCACCAACAAAAGTTGCCAAGAGCACTTGAATTAACCTTTTATATTGAGAAATACAGCAAAAGAGACTCTTGCATATGAAAATGTTCACCAGGTGGCACAGCAGCTTTGCTTATATTAACAGAAAACTTTGGGAGTAGTTTATGGCTAATTGAACTTCTGTGTGCCCAAGGAAGGCTTGGCTCCACTTTGTAATTTGATTTCAGAGCTTGTGTGAGCTTCTAGCATTCCATAGGCTTTTTCTTTATTTATTTCTCTGCTGGATTTTACTGAACAGTGATGCATTTTTTGACATTTTCTAACCTGCAAGCTCAGGGCTGTCTGCACTCTGGGATGAGTAGTGAGCTGGAAATTTCGGTGTTCTTGGAATATTGAGTCATCTTCTCCTTTGTTTCTTTGCACTCACCCCTGTTCCTTGTACATCTTTATATAGCTATGTGTAAACCCACCCTTCTATACATGAATGTATAGAAAATCCAGTAGAAATGCATTTGAAGCAGCTAAACTAAATTTGTGACTAATTTTTTGGGGGAAAAGGCCATCATTGTAGTGACATTGAGGCACCGTTGCCTGAGATATTTAGCAGCTTTTAGCAGCTCTTGAAACCACCTGTCCCATTTTGGTGGCAGACTTTTAGATGAAAAGAATATTAATTATTGTGGCAATTCAAAGGAAAGCTGACAGGCTGCAAGTGGGACTTGGCTTTGCTTCTCAGAGAAAATCCAAAGGAAGACCCTGCAACTCTCATGACATAATTAACTCCTTCTTGCAGCCCTCCTAAATGCAGGTGTTTACATTATGCAAAATACACACAAGTTCTTGCAGAGAATTCAGCAGTGAAATTAAAGGGGAAGTTGAAAGATTTCTCAGTGAAGTGTTGCTTTGGAATCCATTATGTGTGGAAAGGCTGGGGATAAAGATTTCAGAAGATGTGGAGTTGTTGTAAATCTGTAAAGAATTCCATCACATCATAGAAAATGTTAGAGTACACTGATGAGCCAGGTGAGGGATCATTTATTATTGTTCTCTTTTCTCTGGAGCATTTTGGGGTGACATTTCTCCCATCCTGCCATGTGAATACCACACCGTGCCTACGTGATAAATATTCACACATTTGTGTGAGTTTTCAGATGTCTAGGCTTATTTTTAAAAAATAAGTAACTGGAACTCACACAGTGGCACTGATTTACCCCAGATTTTTCTGAGTTTAGTCCAAACTGGACTACTAAATACCAAAAAGTGCATGCCCAGAACAACTGAAACGTTTTGATCTAACACATTTTTGAAGGATGATTGGAATTTCAGAGCAATTTCTTTGTGTCCCGAGCCCACAGCCTCAGGTGAAATGTTGATTAATGTTGTACTGCTCCATTTTCTCAAGGACAGCCTTGTAAAAGTGACTGTCAGGGCTGATTGTAAATACCCAGACTACAGATGTCTGAAATCAGCCTGTTCCCATCTGACTGGAATCATTTTGTTTGGTTTCATATTCATCAGTGCTTCATATGTAAAGTTCAGTGTTCTAATCTCTGGAAATGCAGTGTCTGGAAAGTTTAATTACAAGTTTTTACCTGCAAATGAACATCTGGAGCTTTTTGGAGTTGTATCAACTTCTCTGTTAGAGTTTCTCTCCCATTTGTTGCTCCTGTGACTTCAGCATTAATTTTGCTTTGGAGAAAGGCTCAGATCTTATGATTATCTGGTTTTGATTAACTTTATTGAATTGCTGAGCCAGGGCTCCTTTTCCATCTGTGGTAGAGAATCTGTAACAGGTAATGCTGGCAGCATGACCTGCTTCCAATTCTCAGCCACAGAAGCAGAAGAAAAGGATTAAAAATGTCAGCAGCAAGGGTAACACTCATTTCGGTGGGTTTCAAAATGAAATTTTTCTTAGCACAGGAATTCTGCTCCATAAGGAACCCTCAGAAAGTGCAAATTCACAAACTTCCTTCTGAATCATGGTGACTTTTTCTCCTTGAGGTCTCTGTGTTTCATTCCTACTGTCTAATAAGTATTTAAGGACTAACCTATGCTTGTGTGTAAATAACAGCAACAGAAATGAACATACATTGAGAAAATGAAACTGGAAACAGGAGTCCTACTCTTTCAGCTAAGAATATCCTTTTTTCCCATCCATTTTAAGTAAACCACCCTTCCCTCAACCAGTTGCACTGTTAAAATAGTCATTCTCCAACCTCTCTTGGACTTAAACATGTGTGAGTTAGGATACCTGTCAAAGTTTATCTTAAAGATTGTAAAAATAAATAAAGGATAGAATAGGATTAAATAGAATAAGACAATAGGAATTGAATGGGAATGAAATACAGAATTGGAATGGAATTAGAATAGAATAGAATAGAATAGAATAGAATAGAATAGAATAGAATAGAATAGAATAGAATAGAATAGAATAGAATAGAAAGAGAAATACTCTTTGCCTCTGTCCTGGAGCAGCAATAACAGCAATGAGAGTTGAAGTCCTCTCTTCCTCCCCAATTATGTTCTCAAATATAATGTGGGATGGTGGAAATAGTTCAGATGGCTCAAGAGTGCTGAGCTGGCTTTTTGAAGTGATGAATTGCTCCCAGCTACAGGCACAGAGCCAGCAGCTGTTTGAAATGGCAGCTCTGGAGAGCACACAGAGGATGAGGGAAAGGAGGAAACCTTTCCAAGGGAAAAATTGTTCAGCACCTGTGTGCTGCAGTGTGTTTTGTACCTCTGCCCAGAATGCCAAGGACTGGCCATTCCAATAAAATAAGATGCTGAGCAAATGAACCATTCATCTCATCACTCTGTTAGCTCATGCATTTCTGTGCTCCTCTTCAGGCAGGAAAAAAATGCTGGCTGGGATAATTGTGTAATTAAGTAAAATTGTTTTCCATGGATCTAAAAGGAAAACATGGTTGACTTCCCACCTGTTCCTTCTGAGAACTGTGCCTGTCTTAATAAACTGTTTCTCATTTACATGAGAATATGATGGAGTACAAGATGCTGAGTGGTTTTGCTCTTGAACAAGGAATATCCTTTATTCTAACCTGTGAATTGGGCTCAAGAACACAGGAACTTCAGGGCTACAATCAGGATCCCAAAGGCATTGAAGTACAAAAATAGTTTCTGTTACTGAACACTGTTCCATATTAGTGTTTTATTTTCTTTATTTGGTCTTGGCTTTGTTTTGGTTTATGCATGGTGATTGTTTTTAATTTCTCCAAACAAACAAACAAAAAAACCCCCAACAAAAACCCCCCAATTAATTTATTGAGTTGACATTATCTTATTGGAAATTACAGTCTGAACACTCAGTAGCTCTAAGGTAAGACTGACATTGATTTTTCCATCAGGTGCCACACCCAGACTGTATCAGTGGCTTCAGAGCAGTGGTAAAAGTCAATTAAGTGACTGGTTGCTAATTACCTCAGATGACTGGTAGTAACTCTCTACATTTATGATTTTATACCCTAAACCTGATCTGTAGATACAGCTTGCAGCAGTGTTTTATTGTCATGGCTTAGGATCCATTCCCATGTTTAGCTTCCAGATTCCAATCATCCTATTTGTGGTTTCTAGAATGCCTTAATATTAATACCAGAGCTTTGGTTTAAATTAATCCTTCCTTTTCTTTGAAAAGAAAACAAAGGGATGAAGCAGAAAGAAGAGAGTGGCACAAGTAAAATTTTTTTTTAAATATAAAACTGATACCTCTTACTCTCAAAATCATCCCATCTGTTGTGATAATGAATGTAATGGGAAAGAGTTTTAATTATGACTGGCATAACCATCAGCCACAGACTTGCTGTCAGAGCTGACTAAAATGAGTATATAAAAATCTGCTATCCCACATAAACAGGGATGCTTAGGTATTACAGCTTGTTAATTACCTCTTTATTAAATCTCATCCTACTTTATCATTGTAAAAATATTTCAAAGAATGATATTGTCATTACAGAAGTGCCAGCTCTGATGGTGCTGTAAGAGAAATTGAAGTGTCTGGAAGAATGCTTCATATTTACATATATTTTATACTTAGCCATGTGAAGAAAATCTATTCTCTTCATATAAATTGCATTTATCAGCTTATCTTTCTATTATATTATGAAGTTAGATAAGCATATATTTATCACACCCAGATTTTCTCACACATCCATTATGTCTTGTGCTCTAATCAGACAAATCAATTGATCTCCAGCCAAATATGACACCAAACACTGTTGAAATGCATATACCAAAGAAAGTTCACAGATAAGAAGAAAATTGTTGTAACTAACTTCATTCTGAGATATTTTTCATTGAGCCACTTTAATTACACTGTGCTCTTCCTGTGTGTCTTGCAGGTTTTTATATACACACATAATATATGTGTAATGATCCCATGGAAAGAATTATATCACATGTTAATTGGACAAAGGGCTATATTTGTAAAACTTGATTTCCCAGCATGTTCAGGTTTTCTTTAGTGAAAATCTCTACTCCATTTAGTAAAGCAGCAAGTCTCTATTCCTCTGAATTATCCTAAACAAATCTTTACTAGGTTTGTGTGTATAGAGACTCAACTGGAGGGTTTTTCATTTATTTTTCTTGCAAAGCAGACCTGGCAGAATCTTCAAATCTGGGACATCTCACTGGGAGCAGGAAAAAGAACATTAAAAAGTAATTTAATTTACTTTAAGAAGAGGTGATCCCTTAAAAGGTGAGTTGAAATAAGTCACAATGGAAGTCACAGTGCAATGGCTTTACCTTTCTTTTTGATCTCTATTTCCTTCTTTCTCTTCAGTTACACCCAGAATCAACAAAAAAATCTTCTGTTCAGAGCCTCATCCAGTTCACAGTGAGTGAGAATATCTCTCTTGTTAAGGCTGCAACAGTAAAATCAGAAATGCAAATATTCCAGGTGCTTAAAATGTATGAAGAGATCACAGGGAATTTGTAATGAAGCTATTGTGAGTTTGTCCTGTGAACCTTAAACTGCAGCAGGAATTTATAATTATGATGTCTACCTCTTCAAATGAAGAGCTGAGAGTGTTCTGCATTTTTAACTTGCTTCAGCCCAAAGTGGACAAGAAGAAAATGCTTTTGGCATGGCTTTTTTTTTTTTTCTAGCAGAAATTCATTTGGCCAAGTTACACTCAAAAAGTGGAGGAGTACTCTGATATATACGGTAGATTTTAGAGATACCATCTCAAAAAAGAAAACACAGATAATTAAATGATCACAAACTGTAGTGCAATTAGAAGACTTTGATGAAAGATGTGATTTAAGTAATACAAGTTTTAATGGCAAAAAGAGCAGTTCTCCACTCAAATGCATATTAATCATCACAGTATGTGTGCTTTGTTTGCTGCTGATAAAATGATTATTTCTTTCTTTCTTCGGTTCACTCTGAATAAACATTTATTCCCAAATGCCAGCCATGGCATTGAGTGGAAAGAATGAGTCCTTCCAGAGCCTGGCTGTGCTCAGCAAAGGGTGCAGAATCAGTACCACACCAGCAGTACCTTTGCCTTAAAAACAGTGGCAAAGAGTAGAGTAAAGTTTGGGACCAGCAAACAAAGTTCAGAAATTTCATATATTGGAGTGCACACTTTAAAAATTCCCCCTTTCCCCCAGGAGCCAACATTTATTTATTAATTTACCCATGAAATGTGCTAAAGGAAGAAGGACTTTGTTAACTCTGGTGGCAGCAGCAGGGCAGGTTGGCTCTGTGAGAAGGAACATCCTCCCTGGGGAAGGGGCTCAGGAGCTGGGGTGGGGCTGGGAGCTCTCGAGGGCCCCTTGCAGGAGAGCTCATCTGAAACTGATGCTGTTTGGGTCTTTGACTTTTTTTCTTTTATATTCTCTGTGTTCTTCACACTTATATTTGTAACTCTGTCACCTGTTTTTTTAGTGACTCGTTTTCCCAGCACTTTTCCACGGCCTTTCCTGAGAAAGACAAAGAATCCCAGAGCTCCAGGCCCCAGGGGTGCCTTGGTTTTTCCTGGGAACCAAGGCTGAGAACAACTCCTGGAGATCCATGTCATGGACAGAGCACAGCCAGTGCCAAGGGGGGCTCCAGAAAGGGGCCTGACCTGGGGGGAATGGCATCACCATTTGTCCTCCTAATTGGTGCTTTTTATCAATTATGCTGATTTCCTAAAACCTATAGAATGTCCTCACCCCTGTGGGGGTGGGCTTTGGTGGGCATCTTTCCATAACTGCCCCTGAAGGTCTTCAAATAAAGATCCCCTTTTCTATTACCTCCTTACTAAAATCATCTCGAGTTTCATTTCCAGGTTGGGAAAAAGGCAACAAAACCAGCGAGGTGGAGCAGGAGCAGCACAGCCCTGACCTGCAGGAATGTTCCTCCCAGATCCCCAGGATTTGGCTGCTCTGTTTTTCATTGGCACAGCAGTGAGGCTCCGTTCTGTCCAACATCACCACGTGCCTGGGAGGTGAATTTCAAAGTTATCCACAGACAATTCTCTAAAAATGATATTTTTCCCCCCTCTGCACGGTTTTACACATTTTCTGAAATTGGATTTCCCTTCTCATTTTCTTACTAGCTGTTCAAAGGCCTGTTTTGAATTAACACCTCAGTCGCTAGGATGTGTTTGAAAGTAAATGTTCCATAAAAATGTAGGAAGGAAAAATTATTAACCTCCCATAACAAGTGAATTGTCCTGGATCTGGGGGTTATATTGTAGCCATTACATTATATGAGAGAACAGTCTTAGCTGTGGGGAAAAGGCACAGACATCTGCAGCCTCATACAAGTAACAGAATTAAACACAAAGGGAACATAGAGAAACTGGTAAAAATTATGCTGTTGGATGGCTCAGTGAAACCAAATGTTGCATAACACGTTTTTTTTGTTTCTGCAGTGCTTCAGCATTCAAATTAATTAAAGAATCTTCCAGAATGAGGTGCAGTGTTGCTTTGGAAGTACACTGCTTTAGTGAGCTGAAATGGGCAACTCAGCATCCTTCTGTAAAATCAGTCTGTAACTTGTACCAATTACAGCTGCTATGCTGTAAATGTATTTTTTTTTTAAGATCCTTCTTTCAAAAAGCCTTTTTTAAATCATAGACTCGTTAATGCTTCTGCAGGCAGCTCTAGTAGCACACCAATAAAGCACATTTCAGTTGGTTATCAGAGGTTAATAAAGAGATGATGAAATTTCACACTGATTTTCTTTTTCAATTCACAGTGGAGAGGAGCTCTCTTGTTTTAGTCCAACCATCAAAAGAAAAGGGATTAAAGCCACTGCACAGCATCATATCTGTTGCTGTTACAAACATCCATTTCATGGGAGATAGAGCTAAAGATTGGACTCCAAGCTTAAAGGTGGGCTGGTTTCTAAGAATTAGAAATTATGAATATTTAGGTAATGCAGATGGAGTTGTAATTAAGAAAACAACAAAATAACAGGCCTAGTTGCAGCAGCCATTTGGAACCTCTTTAGGACAGACAATAAAGCCAAAGGAAGAGGAGCACCTCCCTTCAATTTTACCTGACCTGTGTTCAGCACAGTGTCATCTCCCCTCAATTTGGCCCAATGAGAAAAATAATGTACAAATTAAAATGAAAAATAATAATTTACAAATTAAACAGCCTTCACCATTGTCTTGGCTGATTTAGATCCTCCAGTTTGCTGAAATAAGAACGTTTCACATCAACTGAACATCAGCTGCTGGGGTCTTGTGTTGTCCTTACCCCATTCAAGGTGGAGAATGTGTAGGGGAAAATGTGATGGACAAGTGCTGCAGTTTGAGGTCTGGATCCACAGATGGCTGCTTGCCTCGGGCAATTGCAATATCCCAGTAAAGAGAGGCTCATCCATAAAAAAAACGAGAGGAAAAGGGATGTTCATAAGCATTCCAGCATGATTCATTTGAGCTCTGTTAAGTGACTACCCACAAATGTTGTGCAAGGAAGCAGAAAAGGAAGGGCCACTCAGTCTGAAATATGCCCAGAGGAATCTGTGAGCGTGGAAGATGTGCACTGCCTTGGAACTAAGGGAATTTTGATTGCTTAAATGCTGCTTTTTTCCTTTTTTTTTTTTTTTAAATGACATGGGTGAAGTATTTCACAGCACATTCTTGGTGGTAACTCTGGGGGCTTTTTTTTGCATTTAGGACTTTAAGGGCAGATTAGAAACTCTCAAAGATGATGTGGTGGCCACCACTGAGCCTGGAGCTTCTCTTGGTCTTCAAACTAGCATGGCACTAGCAAAGCTGAGCTGAAAGACCAAACTATGAGTTTTATAGAACACTGGTGGGTTTTCTTTCACAGAAAGGAGCTTTCACTTGGCATTTAGGATATTTTTAATAAATTTCTCCCTAGCAATATTATATGTTCCATGCAGGACCTCTTTCAAGGAGCTCTCTGCCTGCAGGAACAGGGACTCTGCTCAGCCAGGCAGGCTGAGCTCCACGTTCAGACTCTTGGGAAGGTGACATGAACTCACTGCCCAGGCTCCTCTTACCAAGATTTTTGTAAAGGTTAAGGTGAGAATTGCCACACTTGAGTGGCAGAGGCCTTATGGAAAATTTATCTCACTAGACATTTAAAAGTTGGATATACATCTAAACTGGTCTTCATGAGCTCCCTTCCTTGGCTGACAGAGAGGCTCATCAACATGAAATTTATGTTTCTTTTCCTCTGCTGACTATGCAGACACCTAAGCAGAATCAGACCTTGACCCTCTTTGAACATCAGCATCTACATTGTAAAACTTTGATTTTTTTTTTAAATCTGAATTTTTACATTGTTTTTATTCATTCTTTAAATAATTATTTGCTAAAACACTGTCCTCATCCATTTCTGACAATTTCAGTAGAATTATGCTTCTATACAATCCTGTATTTCTTTTTTACTGCTCTGGATCTGCTACCTGAAAGACATTAACTAATTCTTCATCTGCTGGAAGCTCATTAGCATGAAAAAAACACGAAGAAACCTTGCCATGGTGTCACAGAGGAATTCAGCTTTTGATTGTTTCTGAGTAGTTTCAAGCACTTCTGTATTTCCAGGATGAGGGAAGTAAGCTCCTCAGCACTTCTCAGACCTTTTGTGTGGAATCCTTCCCTATCTCCACTTGATGATTTGAAGATGAGATCTGCTATAAAAATTTAGAATACTTTACATTAATGCTACTGCTTGCAATGGGGCATCAAGTAAATCTCAGCTCAAGCAAAGGTCTTCATGTCAGTCTGCTGAGAAATGGCATCAAAAACCAGACCTCTGAGTCTTCCTGACCGAAGGAATTATTTCATCTTTTTTTGCCTCTCAATGCCTCTCACTATTAGTGTGCCCTTCAGGAATGATGTTGCACACTTCTGGCACCTTCTCAGCCCAGCAGCTGCTGTGATCTCTCCTGCTTCATCTCCTCTGAGTGAATATTTATTTCAGTGCATTCTCAATGAAATTGGTTGTGACTGTTCTGAGGGTGCTCAAGCTCTGTCAGAGCTTGCAGAGAGATGAGCTCCTCTCTCTGTGTCACTGGCATTGCTGTCCTGGGTGCCCCAAACGTGGAAATATGTAGAGTTTAGGGCTTGGAAAACTTTGTGCTCTGCTCATGACTCAGAGCCAGCACAGGGCTCACTTCTTCTGAACTGTAATTTCATTTCATCACCAGCTATGGAGTTGGTGAATGTCCTGAAAACCTTCCCAGGCTCCCCAGCACTGGTGTGTAATGCTCCACAAGGCTGTGGAATAATCCTTCTCAGGGCTGATGTGCCAGGCTGGATGAGCCAGTGTGTATCAAAGCAAGCAGGACTTTGTGAACCACCCCCTTGTAATCTCTGCCATGCACAAACCAGCCCAGCACCAGCCTTAATGGCAGGGATTCCACTGCCATCAAAAAGGTTCAGCTTTCCTGCATGGCTTGGGCAACATTTCTGAGACAATCCCTAGCAGAGAATGAGTTACATAAACTTCAGGGAATGTTTGCTGTTTGTATTCCACAGCCATCACTCCCAGAGCTGCAGTTGCCAGTTTTAACAGGTACAGTTTCTAAAATTTTTCATGGAAAGCCCTGACTAAACCCCCCCCCTCATGCAACACTTTTGAAAAGAAAACTCAACCCATGGAATCCATAAGGGCACCAAGGTGTTGTTGTTTTTCTAATGAATCAGAATGACAAGTCTTCAGGGGCAGAAAACAAGCACAAAATGTCTTGAAAGCAGAGGCTGTGTGGGTGAAATAGAAAATAATTTATTTATGTGGGAATATGCACCATGTTGGGCTGGGGTTGTTGTAATCTCAGAGTTACAGCACAAATATATGAGGAAAACTGAAGTGTATAGCTATGCTGTACTGTATGTTACATGTAAGAAAGTCTAAAAATTCAATTTTTAAGAACATCTAACCCATGTTTTGTCCATTTGCTCTCTTATCAGTGTCCAGTGTCATTTATCTTCATTTACTGAAATTGGCTGAACAACAGGACATTGCTCATCCCTATCTTTTTGGCAATCTCTGACAATGTTCATTATTGTCTGCCTTTCATCATGTCACCACTTGGAGCTGACATTGTTTATCTTTGCTCACCCTGCCTTTATCTGGTGATTGTTGGGTAAAGTCATCAGTCTTGGGTCACTCCTGCCCTCTTGGCCATCACCAGCTGACAGAGTTCACTTCTGCTGGCTCAGCTGGCATCAGTCAGTGCTGAAAGAAGTAAGAAAATCTTTCTTGGATGTTCCAGAAATTTAAATGGGAAGGTCAGACTCGCCAAAGTGCTCATTGTTCTGTCCCAAAGAGAAAAGCTGAGCAAAGGTTTGAGGTTTCAAAGAGCTCATTACTTTGTTAATTGAGGACTGTGGAAAAACCAAATCAAACCAAAAACCCCCTGAACCATATATGAAACAAACGCAGAGATGTGTTTTCTTCTCTCTGGACTTTCAATGTGTTGTAGAATTTTTGTGATGTGAACTGCATCTGTTAGTGGGATCTTATTTTAAACTAATTTTAAAAAGTCAAGTTTGTTCCTCAAGAATCTACAGTCTAGAATGTCTAGAATGTAATTTTGTTTACTTTTAAGCCTAAGCATTGCTTTTGTCTTGTTGTTGCAAGCTCTTATGTCAGCTGCTTTGGTTTTCCCACCCTAAAGAACGTTGCTAATACCTTGGAAAAAGCCTTGATTTAGGAATGTTCAGATGGGGTTTTATGTCTTTAAAGTACTTTGGAATTGCTTTGTCTTGGTTGCAGTGATGGCTGCTGTCAGATGAGAAAGACCTGGAGGTTGATGCATTTGAGAAACGTCCTTGTTTTGTTATATAAGTAAAAAACTATATATAGCTGATCATATGGAGCTTCAACAAATTGCATATGCAAGTGGGAAACACCTGCTGCCAGTCTTCCTTGGAAAAGATTTTGAGTCCAAACCCAAGCCAGAGCCCTGGCATATTTAACTACAACCAAAAAAAGTGCTGAATGTGGGTAAATCCACTGTTTGAGGGTTGAGCTGTGTCTTGGCAAGGTGACAACGACACCGTCGCTAAAAACCCTGCAATTTAAATATTCCTGGTTGGCATCCAGTTCCCCCTCTCAGAATTGTCAGAGAAGTGCTAAATGCAGAGGCTCCAAAATCCTGGAGCTCCAAATTGTGCCTGGCCTGTGTGGAACAAAGCCTGGCTGACCTCCATTTCTTGGGGGCTGCTCTGAAGATGAAGCTGATGACAAGTCACAGAGCCTGAGCTGAGCTCTGCTAACAGCTTGGTGCGTTTGAAACCACGACAAACAGTGTCAGCAGCTCAATCTCAGCTGCTCTGGGACGTAAAATAACTCCTCTTATGCTTGATGTGGAATAAAACAGAGCACAAAGTCAGCCATTGTTGAGGAGCTTTTGTGTGTCACCCTTTTAAAAGGTGACGTGTGACAATTTGAGCGTTATTATTATTTGCTTGAGCATTATTTAACACAAAATAATACAAGTATCATGACTTGAGCTGCCTGTACAGTTTTTGTTGTGATGTTTTTTATGTAGCATCTCAGAAATATAGGCCAAAATTTCATCTCCAGAAATAAGAGAGGTTTTTTTTGGGGAGATTTATGGATACTTTATACTTTCTACAGACTTTGTATTCTTTACTTGCCATTCTAAATATAGCTAAGCAGACTTGGAGGAGGGGGAAATGATGACTAGACTTGATTGTGTTTCAAATGTCAGATGCCTTTTCTTATCTAGCTAGATACTGTTCATATTGTGGATTTGTTCTGTAACCAGCTCTGAACAGGTGGTAGACAATTTAGAGTGTTTGAGATACCAAAAAGATTTATTTTCTTCAGAGAAAAAAAAAATAAATTGTAAAGATCTGCATCTATAAATGCATACACAAATATATAACCAGCCTCTAGTTTCATTCAAGAGAACAAGTTTTTTATTGAAAGTAAGAATGCATATTCCATAACATAGATTCTTTGCTTTAACTCTTGTTTGTGTTTGAACAGTGATTTTAGAGACTGAATCCAAATTCATGCAAGTGGTGAAAAATGAATCCATTTGCTTCATATATGCACATTTTAAGGTGGGCATCATATCTCTTGAGCCATTCTATCATTTTTTAGAAGAATTGAAGCCCCTGACTTCTTTGCTGAATGATGCAGACACTACTCCTGCCTGTGCTAGTGCAGCATTAGCTAAATCATAATTTTAATTCTTGAAATAACTGGAGATACCACTTTAATTGCTGTATTTACACATAGTAATAAATATATTTTCATGTTCTGCAAGCAGCAAGTGTATAGAAAGTAAAAAAAAAAAAAAATTAAATGTCAGGAAATAATCTCGAAGTTGAACAAAATTTGGGGAATCTCTTTAGAGAGCATTAATCAGTAGGCTGGTCTTTGTGACAGATGCAGTCATATGAGATAAAAAAAAAAAAAAAAAGTTTGCCTTGGTTGATATTTTATGTCCTTTACACTATAAAGTGCACTAAAGGTTACTGAATAGCAAATACCTCAATATCCAAAGTGCAGTGGCAGGAACTCTGGGCTCATCCCAGAGGAAACTTCATTCTTTTATCATCTCATTCAGTCCCCACCTCATTCAGATAACTTCTCTTCAGCACAGATTAAGTTCACAGCTGTAAATGGCTGGAGATTTTCTGAAGTGCAGGACGAGGTTGTCTGGGTGTCCTGATCCTAAAGATCTTCACAGGGGACAATGTTTGGAGGAGAGGCCCCCGCTGGGAGTTGGGATATCTGTGTGTGTGTGGCCACCTGCCTGGCCATGGCCATCTGTTCTTTAAAAGATCATATTTTGCTCACCAGTTTCTCTGAAAAGCCTGGATTACCTGGCCCCTGCCACCGTGTCCCCTTGTGCCACCTCACGTCACTGGGTGCGACTTGGTGGTCCCCACGGAATCAGGTGCAGCTCCTGCAAGAGTGTGTTTTCCCCTCAGCCTCAGTACTTGTGGCCAATGCCTTCCACTTCACCCCAGCAATATTTCAGATGATTTTCTCTGAGTTTTAGCCAGTGACCTCCTCAGAGAGCTCTGCTGTGCCACCGCAGCTCACGACTTTTGTCCCCGGGTTGCCTCAGCTCTGCTCTGTCGTGGAAGGGAGGGGCACGAGGGGTTGGCACCTCAGGTCAGGGTGTTCACAGTCTCTGACTGTTCACTCAGTCTCTGAGTTCTGTCTCCTCAGGAGGAGGCAGAACTTTGCTCAGCAGGACAGCCAAAGTAGGTCAGCGTGCTGCTTTTGCTTTTGTGTCACATCAGCTCTTTCCCTCACTGCCACACTTCACCTTCCTTGAACAAACATCTTCAAGTGTGAACTGTAGCAAGTGTTGGGAAGAGCTCTCTTCTCCACTTCCATGAAGTTCATTTCAATTTTGTCAATGTGGAAGTTGCTGACATTCACATAAGGCCTTTTATTTTTTAATTTACTGATTTGGGGGGTGCTGAGTGCCCCAAATTCTCATTTCCAGTGGTGGCTGCTGCTGACAATCCTGCCTGAGAAGGGCAAGGTAAAAAAAAATCACCAAAGGGATAACACCAACCATTATTTATGCAGCTTGGAGCCTCTGAAACCAGGATTTATTTCTGTCACCACCATTCACACCTGGGCTAGTGGAAGGTGTCCATCTCATTCCCATGAGATGATCCTTAAAGTCCCCTCCAACCCAAACCATTCCATGATTCTGCAGTGCTAAGAGTGGAATCCCTTAATACAAATTATAATTTTTGCTCCACATACTTGTGCTGACACTGATGTGTCACTGAAGTGAGAGGACTTTTACTTGATAGTGAAATAAGATTGATTCTTCCCCTACTGTCTGTAAATTAGTATTTGATTCCAAACCTCTTGGAGTCAGTGATGGCTTTTCTCTTCCTTTGCTTTGCCTGGAATTGAACCCAGCTAAAAAAAGCCTTTAATTTATATTAAAAAAAAATTTAAATGCTAATTTTTGAAAAGCACAGGTGATAGCAGACAAAAAATTGTAGCAGTATGTAAACAAATTAGAGCAGTTTTTTCCATTATTACTTCCAACTCCATTTTATTGGAATAGTTCTTTACCATCTGGTTCTTGTTAGCAGCATTTTTTTTCCCTTTTTCCCCCCCTTTTCCTTACTAGTCCAGCATCTGCATGACTATGGGATATTGTTGCCATAGTGAATGTTGTCTGACATCAAGGGGCTGACAGTCAGGAGGAGTTATGAAACTAAATGATGTGCTGTTCAGATCATTCATCACAACAATTCTTAGCGTGGAAACATGAGGGGATGTGCTGGAATTCTGCTTGTGAAGTGAAAATAACTCTGTCCCTTTGTTTTAAGCTAAAAATCATGTTGTGGTATAACTGCATATATATGTATTTAATGAAGAAAAGCAGATTTTTTTTAACATTTCTCTTGCTGCATTCTCAGGATCCTTTCCTCATGCTGTCACACTGCTCCAGTTAAAGTGTGCAGGAGAGGCTCTAATTAGCAGACAGCACCATGCCACTTGTGGCAATTGATATTTATTAGCTGAGGGATGGTAGGAGACACAGAGAAGGCTTTCATCCCCCTGGGGACTCAGTCCAGCTCTTATCTAGGAAAACTGGCTGAAAAAGTGGTGCTTAATTTTGAATCCCTTGCCTGGACTGGTCCAGCTACCTGTGGGTTTAATATTGAAGCCCAGGAAGAATTTCCTTTTTTTGTTTTTCTCCTGAAGAAATTTCCTTTTTTTTGTGTTTCTGTTTTTGTGTTTCTCCTGATTCTGGAGGACTGAAAAGGGATAAACTATTCCTTAAAAACTCATCTCATGAAGGGATAGATGGGAAGGCATTCCAGGATTTCAGGCTCTTTTTTGGAAGGGGGAAATCTCATCATTTTCATTCACCATTGCAGCTTACTCTACCTCCCCTTTATCCCTGTGTTTAGGAAGGTTAGAGGCAGCTATTTCTGTAAAGAAACCTGATTCTAGTCCCACTTCTCATCTTCTGTGATTATTCAGTACATAAAAGAAATCAGCAGGTATGGTTTGCATCAGTATTAGTCATTTAGGCAGAAGGAACACAAAGAATGCAGGAAGAAAACAGAAAAAAAGAGTTATTTTCTTTCTGCCTTCCCTCAAAATAATAGACCTGCAACTTTCACAGCCTTTGAAGTTTTTATTTTATGATGTTCCTGCAGCTAATTCACTGGAACATTATGCAGATCCCATGATTACAAATGTTAGTAGGGCTCCACTCTTCTCCTTGAGTTACTGATTAGTTGTTAATTTTGGGGTAAAGTGGAAATATTAACCTGTGATGTTGACAGATCTTAGTCCTCAGTTTGCCTGTGCATACAGTAAAATCTCCTTTGGTTGTGTTTGATCAGTTCACATCAGCACCTCAGAACAATCAATATCACACTGTGTTTAAAATCATCTTTTAAGGGACACAGAGTATTCAGGTGGAAAAAAAATTCTCGAGAGACCAGCGTGAAACTAATAAGATTTACTAATAGCTTTTGCTTTCATAATTTGCAGGGAAAGCAAAGAGTAGATTCTGAATAGCTGGATTCTTAATTGGATATTGATCTAAACAAATATTCTCTTTCTAAGTAGCTGTTAAAATCAGTTACTGCTATTTGGGAGGACACATTATATTTATCCTGATTTCTGGAGAAGTGCTGCTGCTGTTCTTAGTTGTATAAAGATGCATTAGTAGAGCACTTTTAATAGACCTATTAAATTCACTTTGCTTTGATTTACTCAGTGTTTGAGTGGAAGCTGAGTATTGTATACAGCTGCAGGAAGAGGAGTACTGAAAATAATGTAATTATCACCATTTCTGCTGCTATTTATTTGGTTAATTTGCAGGGAGCTGCACTTTATGGAGCTTTTGTGCTGTATCTACTTTTAAGCATGCCTTATATGTGGCTTAATGCTATTTACAACCCACTTTTGGTGAAAGATCCTGCTTTCAATGTGGTTTTCTGGGTTGGATTTTGTTTGCTTTCTCGTTTTTCCCTGATGAAGTGAGACAACACAGCATCCTTCAGGAATCCCACCCTGCAGGAATCCCATCCTGCAGGAATCCCATCCTGCAGGAATCCCATCCTGCAGGAACCCCACCCTGCAGGAATCCCACCCTGCAGGAACCCCATCCTGCAGGAATCCCATCCTGCAGGAACCCCATCCTGCAGGAATCCCATCCTGCAGGAACCCCACCCTGCAGGAATCCCACCCTGCAGGAATCCCATCCTACAGAAATCATCCTGCAGGAATCCCATCCTGCAGGAATCCCACCCTGCAGAAACCCCATCCTGCAGGAACCCCACCCTGCAGGAATCCCACCCTGCAGGAATCCCATCCTGCAGGAATCCCACCCTACAGAAATCCCACCCCACAGAAGTCCCACCCTGCAGCCTGCCAGCACCACCTGGGGCAGGTCCTGCCCTGTTCCATCCACATCTCCAGAAAAAGCTGGGAATGTGTTCCCATCTCCCACTCTGAGCAGGCATTGATGGCTTCTGCTGCCATCCCAGTTTGCCAGGAAGCAAAATCCAATGGATCTCCACAAAGGCAGCATCAAACCAGTGCAGGTGGTTTGAAAAATCTCAGTGTTTTTCTGTTATACTCAGATTTTAGAACAAATACACTGAAACATGGGAGGAGGACAGAGCTGCATTTTGAGGTTGTTGTGGGTTGGTTTTGGCTTTTTTTCTGCAATACATTATTCTGTTTGTGACTAAGATGAAGAAATACCTTTGTCTCTGTTCCAGCAGTGCTATTCTGTGGGGATTTTTTGTTCCAATCACAGGTTTTTTTTTACATGATATTTATATTTAGCTTAAAATATTGAGACTTGAACAGACTGTACAGACTTCAGAACTATGTCTATATCTGTCTTATTTATTTGTCCTTTGAACAAATGTTTTCATAAAAAAACACCACACTTGAAAATATCAGCAGTGACAGTGACTGGAATTAGACTGACAAGTTTGGAAAGACCTGAAGAGATCATTTGTTCTGTCTCCCCATTTTCTGCATAATTATCCCTTTCTGTGTGGTTTTCTTTTCTTTTTCCTTTTGTCCTAACTATTTCCTGAGGAAACTTTTCATATTTTTTCCTTTTTTAATATTTTTTTTTACTATTTAAAAATACTTTTAACTGTTTTATTTACTATCTTTTTAAATATTTTTAAATATCACTACATATTTTTACTCTTTTAAAAAGTTTTTAAAGCATTCCCATATTTTTTACTATTGCACTGTCTCTAAAGGGTCTTCTCCAAACAACAACTGCAACTGGAGAGTCTTTGTAAATCACAAGCACTGATTAAAATAGCAATTTTTTTGTCATTTACCTTAGATTTATGTGGTTAATTATTCCTCTGTGAGTTCTGCTTGCTGCTTGCAGGTTTATCAGACCCCATCTCAGATTTTCTTCACTCTGACTTCTGGCAACTCTGCTGGCCAGAGTGGGCTGTCTTCCCACTTGGCCTTTTAAATAGGCACATATTTGAATTACTGCATATATCTATGCACAATTTCATATAAATTTATATTAAACTTGCACATTTTGAGGGTGGGGAGGGGCTGGCACAGATTCCCAGAGCAGCTGGGGCTGCCCCTGGATCCCTGGCAGTGCCCAAGGCCAGGCTGGACACTGGGGCTGGGAGCAGCCTGGGACAGTGGGAGGTGACCCTGCCATGGCAGGGGTGGCACTGGGTGGGCTTTGAGGTCCCTCCCAACCCAAACCTTTCCATGATTCCCTGTCTTCAGGTACAGAAAATATCGACCTTACCTGACACATTTTTAGTAAAATTTAGAGACAACTAGTAAAAACTAGTAAGGTGAAAGTTTAAAATAATTATTTGCTCATTTATGCATTCAATTCTTTCCAAGTTACCTCTTAGCTGTTCCAAGTCATTATTTGATTGAATGTCTCTGTCACATATAAATAATTTCACTCAAACACCATTGCCCAGCACCCTCAGGTCTTGCTGCCATTATTTAAATGACCCTGGCCAAGGCACCACCACTGATTGTTGTGACTAATTTTTGATTTCATCATCGAAACTGTCATAATAACTCAACAAGACCTTGAAGCACAGCTCATTTCCAGTTAAAAGGCAAATAAAAATTAGAAGGATCTTGTAACTTTGGAGAGGAATTAATTTTTAAAAGTCAGCTCGAAGTACCACAGAGAGGAAAGCTGAGCTGGAGGACTCGTGTCTCTGCAGAGTTGGATCAGGGGACCCAAGGGATTTCCATGCTTCTATTTAATAATGAAAAATGTTCCTCAAGGGAAGGGACTGTGCTCTCCAAACATCTGTACATGGTTTGATGATCTTCATGACTGGATGGCCCCAATTACTGGATTTGGGAGCACAAACAAACAGAAAACACAGCACAGCCCCCTGCTCCATCTATCTCTACACTCACTGCTGGAACTGAAGTGCTTGAGACAAAGGAAGTCACAAAGAAAGAGGAAATGTAGCTCAGGAGAAAACTCAGCCATAGACCACAAGTTTAGAAGGAAATTCTCTCAAGATTAAATGGATTTTTTTGTCTTCTTCAACAAATTATGGAAGCATTCCTGGGAATAACCACATCCAAATGGTGTTAAACCATGGCTTCTGTAAGTTTCCCCTGGAAAATATCTTGACTACAGGGTGGAGGTGTTTTCTTGGGTTTGTTTAATCCTGCCCCTATATAACTATGTCAAGTTTGGTAAATTAAATTTCGGGTACAGCTGTTATGGTCTGTTCTCAAATGGACTCAAAGGAGGAGCTGAAAACTTTTTTCCTCCTTTTTTTCTCTCTAGAACACTCTGCATTTTTACAAACTGTACCTTGGAGTAAATATGGTAATCTCAACCTTCAAAATGGTGAGTAATGTGCCAAACAGCAGAGACACAAGATAAATCTGTTTATAAATCAGCAGAAATTTACTGAAGTGGATATAAATCCCAGAGAGATCTAGCAAATACTGTGTGTTATCAGGAAGGCAGGTTAGATTAAATTCTCAAGTGCACTCCCTCAGCAGCCTCATCAGTGGCAAGGGTTGGACAAAGAATTTTAGTGGCCTGAGTTAGAAGCTATAAAGCAGAATTCAGTTGTGAATTCTCAGGTTTTTTGCTTATGATGTTAAGAATTGTAAATAATCAACAGTGACAAGCAATTAAACAACTTCATACTCTTAGCAATATTTATATCTCAATGAATTATTAATTACTTGATAATAATTTGGGCTAAAAATACCAGGATTTTGTTTATAAATGACAAAATCACTGAGGTGGAAATAAAGATGAGAAACATGACAGAATTTAGTATTTAGGAACATGGTGATTTAAACAAGAAATTCATCATTTTGGAAAAGGCTCTGAATGAAACATAACCATCCCTTACTAGAACATATCTTAAAAATACAGAAAGTATGGAGATTCCTTTAGCTCCATGGTGTGGATCTGTTGTAATCAATCCATAACTGCTTGAACAGATAACTTGAATTTTCCAAGCTTCTCCATAGGTGAAAAAAGTCAAGTGAAAGAGCTTTTGTACTCTTACATTATGAGATATTTAGTCTTGTTTACCCCAGAGCTGGGGGGGACTTCTGATCTGATCATTTTCCAAATGTTCAAAATAATCTTGTGGGATAAGCAGGAAAGCATTGCAAACACCACATAAGCCAGCAATTTGTTAAAGAGCTGCTCCTTCCTGTTTTTATTTTACAGATTACAGCTCCCTCCAGTTCTTTAATAAAGAGCCCATCAGAAAAGAGCAATATGCACAGGTTTTTGGGACAGTTTGGCCTGAAAATCCCTTTCTTTCCAAAAAGAGACTGACCCTGGCTGGCCTATGGTTAATGAAGGCATAATGACAATTGTTGTTCTTGTTATGTTTGTTAAATGAGGCTCATCTCATGGTTAGGAAAGTGGAGAACGTGAATTTCCTTGTGTGAAAAGGAGTAGCTGAGCTTATCCAACACTTCCAGGAGAAACCAGCAGCAGTCAGAATTCTGCCTCCATTATCAGTTATTTCACATCATTTAGAGAAGTCCAGACTGGTCCTGTGTTTTGCAGTGACTCAGGGCAGACCTGGTTAAAATTCTTGTGCCAGATGAAGTGAGCAGGCTCCATGCATTGTCAGAAAAATGCCACTTCAGGCAAGTCTGGATATTTCTGGAAAATCCCTCTCTCTTTTTCCTGTCATATTTAGTGACCCCTGTCACAAGTGATTACAATGCAATTATGTAGATTCAATGGCACCATGAACAAACCCATTGTGTACAGAAGCCCTGCAGAACCATCTTGTTCCTTGTGTTGCTGCTCATTATTCTCATTTCTTCACATTTTTAGGTGAGTTATTTGAATTACCGCTCTGTGTTCAAAAAGACCTTTATTGTTTCACCTTCTTTTCCCAGTTTGCTCGATAGATAATTATAAATAAATTGAACAATTGCCTCAGTCTTCTACACTGAAGTATTTCCTGATCACCACAAGGCTGTTGGGATCTGTCTTTTAGGTTTCCCAAACCTGAAGGAGGACTTTGATCACGTCTTCATCTCTTGCAAGTGACATTTGGGCTGCCCCACCTGCAAAAAACCTGATGACATCATGAGCTGCTGTAGGAAACATCTGATCCTGAGGTAATCATATTTACTTTGGTTTTCTCCTCTTCATCCATGCTTATTTTAGCATTAGTTAAAAGAAATTAGAGAGTTTTTTTTTTTTTTTTTCCCTTGGGATGCTCAACTTCTCTAGAGCAAAACCAAATTAAGTCCAACCTCCTTGAAAAACACTGAACATTTCATTGTATTCCCCATCCTGATCAGCAGGAGGAAAACCTGCTCTTTGGTATAATTTATGGAATATAATCCAAGTTTTTAACTCCTAATTGTAGCTCTAAACAAGATGCTAGAGGCTGAAGTTCAGAGCTCATTTATATCTCAGTATTTTAGGTACCTTGGTTCAGAGCAGATAAATAATTTATATTAACTTTAAAATTATAACACTGAAGTAGAATTGGAAGCAGTCCATGATGACAATTGTGTTTTGAAAGAGGAATTTAAAAAAATAAATTTCTAAAGCTCTTCTTTCTGTAAATACCCAACATGAACTCAGATGAAGAATTAAAGGGTGCTCTGAACAAAAGAATTAATTGATGCTGCCATGAAATTTTAGTGTGTTTATGATCTGTATTATTCACATTTTTTATTTCATGTTTTCAATTTATTTGTTTTATGATCTGTATTATTCACATTTTTTATTTCATGTTTTCAATTTATTTGTTATTCTGATAAGTGGTGATTATTAAAATTCTTCTAAAGCTATTTAAAGCTTAAATGCATCTCTGAATTTCATAGGAAGGCTTTGTGGTAAATCCTGAGCTCGTTGCTTACTATACCAGTATTAGACTGGGGCAGACTCTTGGTTGTCTCATTTCACAAAATAATGCAAACTAAATATTCATATCATCGAGAGCTGTCTGTGGGAAATCTTGCCATATTAAATGTGCTTTTTGGTTTAATTCCTTCTAGTGTTGCATTAAAATTCATGAACATCTATGTAAACAGAAAGTTTCCTTTCATCATTCATTAAAAATAACAAAATGCACCCAAACAGCTGAAATTCTAACATCACATGAAAATTTTTAATGCATATATCCACATAATTACAGATACGCTCCACGAGTGGTTTTGGGTAGGATCTATGGAGAAATATGTTTGCTTTTATTAAATTCAGCTGAATACTGAAGTGCAGTGAAACAAAGTGCCCAGTAAAGACAAATGAGAGGATAAATTATTTAATGAAGTGAGCTTGACAGCTTAATTAATGAACAGGTTTTCTTTACATGAGTTAAGTCTTCCATGCTCTGTCTTGAGCTGCTTGAAAAAGTTTTCCTGGCAGGCTCTAATGCTGATTTCTTCTGCCCTTGATAAGAGACACATAATACAATTTATTCTGGTTCCAAACTTCATCCAGGACATAAGTTTGCCAAACAAACAGAGTTCCTACAAATGACTCCTGGCTGACATTTGCTTGAGGAGCACACAAAACAAAGGCAGGAGGATTAAAATGCCACCAGCAGGAGCCTGAAGAGTGTTTTCTCTCCAAGGCTTTGTAGGAGGTGTAGATTTTGCTGTAGCTGCTGTCGTTGGCACTGGATGCTTCTGTCTCCAAGGGTTTGGGGGGCTGGAGCTCCTTGGTGAGCTCATGTGAATTTTACTGAGATGTCAGAGTGGATGAACGTCAGTAAACCTTGTCTGGATGCTCTCACCCAGGGAAAAGTAAGGGAGAACCCAGGTACGAAATCTAATTTGACTTTTGAGGGAAGCTTGTACTTTGAATTTCATCTTTCAAGTGCTCTAACCTATTCCTGCTTTGACAGGAAGGTGTGGGACTTCATGCAGCCAGCAGGAGTCATTTGGGAAACTATGACCAGACAGAAAAAGTCCATGAGAAAGAGAAATTCTGTATTTCTCTTATGGCCAAGGCAGCAACAAATTGCCTTTAATAATTGCCAACAGCAGGGAGTGTAGGAAGAGGTGGTCTGAGCAACTGAGTGGGGATTTTATCTGACTCTATGGGAACATGAGGGAACATGGAGTTCTTTTGGAAGATCCCATCCCTAAGGAGTCAAGGTTGGCCTTAGCAGAATGAGTAAATGGTTGTATTTAACCTCTCTCTCTGCTACTAAAGTACACTTTTCTCTGAAACTGCAGTTATAGTGCCAATTTCCTCTGAATCCAGGCCAGAATTTGAATTTATAAATAAAAATAATGAGGTGTAACTGGTATTTAAGGCTTCTCTAAGGAAACATTTCATAGCTCAGTATGTCAGAAACACGATATGCGAATTCTTTGAATTTTCCACAGCCCAGCACACACCACGAAACTGATTTCAGAATAATTCTTAAGTTAAACCTTCTGTCCAGAATCCATCACTGGTTTATGTTTATCCTTAAAAATCTCCTTCTTTTGAGGGGCTTTACCATGCAGCTGGTGTGGCTGTGCTGGAGGGAAGTGAAGCATTCCCAAATCCCTGCCTCTCCCAGCTCAGAGCCTTCCACACCACCGAGCAGATCAGAGGCACAACACCTGACAGCACACAGAGCCCACTGTGTGCAAGGACTGTACTCATAAAATGTACTGCTGGGGGATTTAAATCCTCTCTCAAGAAATTCAGTTAATTCCCAGGGAATCCCATTTTGCAGCACGAGGACTTTGCTGTCACCTTGTGAAGCTGCAGCGTCTCAGGCCATGGTGGGATGAGCTTTGTGTACAAACATGAAAAGCTTGGCTTGAGAGGGGACTTTGTAATTCCTCAAGCAGGAGTGGAGCTTTACATAAAGACAGAGCATGAAACAAAGGTTCCAAGCCCATGCATTGACTACAAACACCTCGGCTCCCACCACATCCTGTTCCCCTGGCAAAATCTGGCAGAACTCCATCTTCCATTGTCCATCCTCTATCCTCCATCCCCCATCCTCCATCCTCCATCATCCTCCATCCTCCATCATCCTCCATCCTCCATCTTTCATCCTTCATCTTCCATCCTCCATCTTTCATCCCCCATCCTCCATCCTCCATCCTCCATCTTCCATCCTCCATCTCCCATCTCCCATCTCCCATCTCCCATCCTCCATCCTCCATCTCCCATCCTCCATCCTCCATCCTCCATCATCTTCCATCCCCCATCTTCCATCTCCAACCTCCATCCTCCATCCTCCATCTTCCATCCTCCATCCTCCATCCTCCATCTTCCATCTTCCATCTTCTTCCATCTTCCATCTTCTTCCATCCTCCATCTTCCATCCTCCATCCTCCATCTTCTTCCATCTTCCATCTTCCATCTCCATCCTCCATCTCCCATCTTCCATCTTCTTCCATCTTCCATCCTCCATTCATTTCAGGCTCTTTTCTTGAAATTTCACTCAACCAAATGCACGTTTTTATCAGAAATATCTTGTTTTATGCCAGATAATTTCTTTTATTTCTCACATAACCACTCTCTGATTCTGTGGTTTCAATCCGTTGCTTCTGCACCTGCACAGGGAATTATTCACCTAAAGGATGTCCATGACTTATAGACCTTGTTGAAACAGGACCAAAAATAAAGCAGTTCAAGTTCACTGTATTTTAGACAATTTTACAAGAATCAACTCTAATCTGTAATCACTTCGTTAGGGATGAAAATTACAAATTTATTATGAGGAAAATAGCTTATTATAACTAAGGAATTCTAATGATGAGAACATGTGAGAAAATACATTTAATTCACAGAAGAAAAAAGGGAGCAAAGACAAAGTAAGAAAGAAAGGAGAGCAAATTTGTTTCAACAGATGAGAAGCAAAATATTTTAGACATTTAAATAAACAGAGCTCTCTAAGGCAGCTTCCAAGCTTTCCTATTGAATGTATTAAACCCCTCCAGCAACAGTTTTAGTTTCAACATGGGAAGATGGAAGGAGAGACAAAAAGCTCCCGAGTGCTTTATTAGCTGCCAGCTCTTCTTGGAGTGATTATAAATAAAAGATATTTCTCATGAAATAACTTCAATATTTCACCAGGAAAAAGTGATTCTAATTTTTTTTCTCATGACTGACCTTAATGACTCTCAAATTTTGAAGGCTCTTGTGATGCTTATGAGCTATGAAAGTTTTTACACTCATGAAAGGAATACAGTAATTTAAATTTTGTATTCCTGAAACCTTAAGGTAGAGATTGAATCAGAAGTTGAAGAAATGTCTTTTAACAACAATTAAAATTTCCTCCTCTGGAAACCTGATAAAAAAGTGACACATGAGAAAACAAACAAACAAATTTTTTTTTTCAAATTTTAAGCAAGGCTCAGCCACTGCCGTAGACTCCTAATATACATTGTATTTTTATATTTTTCTCTGTTAGAGAAAATGAGGAATTTGAGGAATTTGAGGAATGAGACTTCCTCAAATACACTTTCCATCCAAATCCTACTGCTGGGTTGGCACTCTCCACTTCTAAAGTCTCAGTTTATAATTATAATTTCAAACACATTCCTTTAAATCCGCATGGTATATTAGAGACTGGATTAAAAAATAATATATACATATAAATTAGTGGAGCATAATTTACTTAAAGTCCAGCTGAAAGAGCTGATCCCAATTGTTTTAGGTTTTCAGTGAGAGCTCAGTTTAAGTCACTTTTAGTATTATAAAAGGCAAGGAAGCAGCTAATGAAAAAGAAATGGAACAAATTAGAATGATAATGAATTAATTTTTTTTTTTTTGGTTTAAAGAAACCTTCCCAGTGTCTTTAGGGCAAATCAGGTTAAAACAAATCTTCTGCAGTCGAGTAAGAATCATTTGGAACTTTTTCTTGGAGTGGTCAAGAATCATTTTCTCAGGCTTATGTGATTAAAGAGATCAAAGAGTTCATCACTGCTTTAAATAAATGCCAGCAAAGCTTCACTATTCCAAATGCCAGGAGAACAGGAATGCAGCTCTCCTCCCCCAGCCCAGGACTCGCCCCAAAAGTGCCCTCTGCTCTTTAATTAGGGAGGGAATAAAATAATTTTTCTCTAGGAGCAAGAAAAGGCAAAAGGGCCCTCTTTGCTCTCCACTCTTCCCGTGAGGATTTAGGGGAATTGTGGGGTTGGTCAGCTCTGTTTGGGGACAGAACTGGCCCCAGGAGGAGCTTCCTGGCACGCCAGGGATGCACTTTTGCTGCTGTCCAGCATCAATAATCTACACCCCTTACCCTTTCAGCTGGACAAAACCTCCCAGAACTGTGTTCTCCAGGGTAACTTTTGTTTGGACCAGAAATAGTTATTCCAAGCTGTCACAGGAAAAAGAACTGGAAATACTTCCATAACTTGGATTTATTGTATTTTCTTATGGATCTTAGAGCTTAAATGAAAATAAAATCAAGAGGAAATTAGTCTTATTCCCACATTCTCCCTATACATTGTAGGGAGTATTTCTGAGATTTACATTTAGAGAATGCAGATTCCTGAATTAATGCCTTGCACTGGTGGTGCTTTTCTACAGAATTTATGTGACAATTCTTCACTTTTCAGTCTGAATCCTCCTGATAATATTTATGGGAGCCTTTGAGCCATTATTTTGAGCACATGCCGAGGAAATGGGGAGTTGATCAGATGTTTTTTTTTTCAGAAACCAGCCTGACAATTCCCAGTTCCCAGGACTTTATCACCCTGGCTGCCACAATCTGAGCTCTGCACTGCTGAAACAGTCAGATAAAATAACCAGCAGAGAAAGGGAACCATCTCCAAAAGCTGAGCTGGAGATCAAATCTGGCTTTTTATAGAGGTACATGACAGATCTGAAATGAATATTATTCCAATCCATTATAAAGGTGAAAAAGAGAAGTTGAATGGAAAATGGAGTGAAAACCATTTTTTTAAATGCAGCTGGAGAGTTATACTTGAAAAGCATCTGGATGATTTTGAGGCCCAGGTTTTAAAAGTATTTATGGCTTAATTTCTTATTTAAAGCACTTCATGCTAATGATAATATAATGAATTCTTAGTCCTGGAGAGAAGAAAAATAGAGAAACCTGAGCACGAAATTCAGGGTGTTTTAATGGATCACACTTTGTGTACAGTGCTCCCTTTAATATTTATGTCTGAACTTATAATATCTAATTAAAGAATTCCAGAAAAAGAACAAAAACCAAAAAACACCTTACTATTTTGTTTCATGGAGGCTTTTGACTGATCCAAATAGCTTCATAAAATGATGTCTTTAGTCAATTTTTTTTTTTTTTTCAAAAATAGGTTGTAAATGGACATCCAAGTTCTGCAATACAAACTGAAAAGCAAACATCAAATTCACAAGGTAAGAAAATATCCAATTAATGTTAGTGTCACTTCAAATGGACTTTCGACTAAAAAATTTACATTTTCTTCTAAGCTAAAAATTTATATCTTCTTGTTACTATCATATTTTTAATTTTCCCATAAAGGTGCAGTTGAAAGAAGGAAAAACACTTTTAAGCCCTGAATTTTTCTTTGTTTGTTTCTTTGTAGTTATTTTTTTCCACTGAAAACTTAAAAAATCCAGAACTGGCTGAATACATTAGGAAAAAAATTGAATTTTAAATGGCTTTTTTCAGTCATTTACATTTTTCATCAAATCTAAAATTATTTTTAGATAGAGATAGATATATATTATATAATATAATGATATTATATATACCTATACATAATAATAATAT